>OZ023140.1:24213073-24736688 GCA_963675895.2 Styela plicata
GTGCCAAAGATATCTGGCGCAAGAGTTAAGTACTTGACAAGAAGGATGATACTAGTCGGGCGGATTTTTAAAACTCTTGTTCTTATAAAAAACATATTCCCATTTCTAGACCAAAGACACCCAACTGCTAGATGGAATAAAAGCACCGTTCCAACGTTGGATTAACGCGTTTCCGAAAACAACGTCATCAAGTACGCATACTATACTCCAAGTTTACAAAGACATTTCTCATGCTAACCAAGCCATGTTCAACAACACTCCTGCTTCGAAGGAACACGGGGCACTATGTCAAAAATAATGTTTTTTTATTCATTCTGCACTATGATTTCCCTTATAATTGAGTTAGAACGGTATTCGAAATGTCTATACAGATGTGACAATGTTTTAACACGTCAGATAAACGGCCTTGATAAAATTTCAGCCATGATTCCGTTGCAAAATGAATCAATTTAAGAACAATTAAAAATGAAATTCCTTTCATTCAGAATTTTTATATGAACGACTATTCGAATTCCGAATAAGGACATTCCCAGTCTAAATTATCAGTAAATTTATAGTGTAAATCGGTTTTCTCTGTAAATCTGTTAGAATGACGTAACTCAATAAAAGAAGATTACATCGGTCTATTGATTGTTATGAAATGTTATACAGAGTTTACGGTGTTGTTGATTTTTTGATGCTTTATATAGGCGTAGACAGAAATAAAATTGGCTGGGTAGAGGCGAAAGCTTCTGAACTCTAATATGACAATCATCTAACGTGGAACCCACGCAAGATTCTTAAAATAATTGCCTCAACATTGAAGCATATAAAAAAATGCCATAAAATGAAGTCTCGGTGTGTCGTTTAGTTCGGCATGAATAGCATATACGCACTTAACATTGTTCGTATGGTGCTGAAAACAGTATAAGTTTACTGTAATCAGAAAGCCACATCAATCGGAGAGTCACCTCACATCTTTCTCGCCATCGACATTTTTCTCTTCAAAAAAAATCTAACCTCGACTGCTTAAACATGTTGCTATACAAGAAGAATAAGTCGTTGTCCTGCGTTATTTCCCGATGTGCGTTTATTGTAGAGTCACAAAAGTTTTCCTAGTTACTTTTGAGGCGAACTGCTCAATATGCCCATATCGTCTGCAGCTTCGCGGTAATTGGTCGCGGTCGTAAGTGATGTTTGGCCATTTAGGAAATTCAGCTCAAAAACATGAGCTAGTTAAGCAAACCATATAAAATTTTACACTTGTGAAGTAATAAACAAACATCCATTTAATATATATTTAAGATTCCGGATGGAGTTATATGTAAACGAATATCTTCATTAGATTAAATCTGTTGTCACGCATACTTTCTCTCCTCCCACTGGGACTTTTGTGTTTTGGCTAAACAAGGGTATATAACATAGTTTCACCGAGGTAGTTTATGTATTGAAAAGCCACCACTAGATATGATAGCTTCTCAATAACTTACAAAATTGGCCATCAACTTGATGTAAGATAGCCGAGTGTGCATTTTTTTTAAATCATAACATAACCTTTGGGTAAGAACGCGTTTTGCTACAAATTAACGTTCAGTTGTCACCTAACATTTTGGCACAAAAATCTTTCAAAGCTGTTGAGCGCTTCACCTGTTATCACCAATTGAATTAAGGCTATTACTGGCCTCTAGTACAAAAAAATTTACGTTTTGCAGGGACCGGTGTTACCATCGGATACCAAGCGTTTGTAGTATACATATCCCTCAACATCACAAGTCATAGATATCGCTTGGTTTAATAGTTGATTACCTTCATAAGAAATATCTAATTTTGTGTGTATGTAAAATTGTGTATGTGTGGAGTAAGTATGTGTCGTCATTCCGTGTCACTGCTAGACAAAAATAAAAATTCGGATTCGGCAATACTTTTCCCCGCTTAAAGCAAAAAGCGCGTCCTAACAATTTTTGACGTCAATAAAACGTCATTCGAGACGGAGTCATTTGCATACACAAAAGTTCAAACAACTGTGACCGGATTGACCCCGATATTATAAAACTAATGAAAAGTCTGTGGGATATTACGAAGAAGATCTCAACAGACATTTATAAGTGGATACATTCACGATCCTGCTGATGTGTTTGTTACATCGCGTTGTCCGTCTTCAAATCCACTTTCCTTAGTTTTGTTGCCCGTGCCAGCTGGGTTCTTCGGAGAATATTTATTGACTTGTTTACGACGAGGCATATATTTTACTTTTTTTTTTTTTAATTTCAAAAACTTTGTTAAAGTCTGTCTAACACCCATAAAATATCGTTTTCATGTTTTAATATTATTTTATTGTGACGTCATAAATGGATATGTTTTCAACAAATTTTATAAAATTTGGAATTTCATTCTGATGATGAGTTGTTGTAAGAAAGCGTGGGAATTATCTACAGGGAAAGAGAGACAACCGTGGGTTTCTTGTGGTCGGAAAAGAAGAAGTAAAAAGTATCGACAAAATCAACAAGGAGTAACAGTCTATGTGCTATGTTAGATTTCTTTGTCTGAAGAAAATGAATTTACTCTAGTATCCTCATCTGTTACACAAAAGCATTCAGGGAATTTAAGCACTATATCCTGGACCAGTGGTTCTCTAAAGAGGGTATGTATGTATGCGTATTCATGATGGTGGGCGAGGGAATTTGTAAAAATCTCATGGAAGCCTCCCCTTCTGCAGCATCGGATTCCCGGTTTGTTTAATTGGTCGATTATATTCAATCTAGACGTTATCCGTTATATATACAACATCAGGTAATAATATCGCATTGTCACATTGTTGTTATTGATTGATGTTGTAACTAACTTATATATGATAACATATTTATTGGATATAATCGACCAATTAAACAAACCTGCTATCCGATGCTGCAGTTGTAGAAGTTGGCTACACATGTTGATGTATCGTAATTTTGGAAGGTTAATGTTTTGATGTTTTATTAGTTACTAATATAATACAGCAAGAGGGAATGCCTTCATGAAAATTTTCACAAATTCCCTCGCCCACCATCATGAAAAGAAGGATTGAAACTCGCGAATAATAGACATAGTTATATCAGGGACGGGGGTTCCTTAGTTTCTATTCCGGCATTTCATGTAGCTCTTGGCACTTTAGTGGCTTCAGAAGAATTTTCTAGTACGATTCGTCTCCTGTGGCCTTCCTCTGAGCGAACTCTAATAAAAAAATAGACCTGTATACCCTAGTTAGAGTACCACTGGCCCAGGATATAATGCTTAAAATTGCTGAATCCTTTGTTTTGAAGATGAGGATAATAGAAAAAATATCTTTTAATGCATAAAATGTCATAATACTCACACCTTGTTGATTTGATATTTTCAACTTCTTCTTTCTAGACCACAAGAAACCCACATTTGTTTCTCCTCCTCTGTAATACTTTCTCACGACAGCTCATCATTGGAATGAATTATACAATTCTCCCGACACCACCGATAGATATCAAACGATTTTAATGAAATTATACATATCTTATAGAATTAGTGAAAGTATGTGTATTTATGACGTAACAATGAACTAATAATAAAACGTGAAAACGTTATTTTATGGGTGTTAGATAGACTTTAACAACGTCTTTGAATTTTTCATGAAGTCAGGAATGCTGATGTTATCAATGATGTCATAATAGTGTCCAAGTAAGAAAATGTATTCTGCCAAGCATGGGCCACAGATGAACCGCGCCTAGGGCGCGAAGTGATTGTTTTTAAAGACGAAAATGTGGATGCAGAGAAAGATGTGAGGTGACTCTCCGATTGATATGCCTTCTTGATGACAGTAAACTTGTTTTATTCTTAAGCCAAAGTAATCGACACATAAAGGAACAGGATTGAAAGTCATAATTTGCAATTAGTGATTGTATTTTCCTTCATCTTTAATATGGGTGGTATACTAGTCCCAGAGTATTCTCACTAACCGAAGGGTTGATGCCTATGTTTTATCATTGTGATTCTAAGTATTACATTAATTACTTGTTACACCTTGAATGTGTGTGAACACCCGTTTTTGTTTACATACTTCAGTTGTATTCTGGTTGAAATAGCGCTAGCATTAAAAGTTTTGTTTATCCCATTATTCTGTACAAGTTTATTCTGTTACAAAGTGTCGGCATAACTTACCGACTTCATTATATGGCCAAAATATGAGATTTTGTTAAAATAGTTTGTTGACATTGGTCAACCTTGTAGATGTGTATCAATGTTAAGGCAATTACTTTTAGTATGAAAGTTTTCGCCTCTACCCAACCAATTTTATTTCTGTCTGCGCCTCTATAAAGCATCAAAAAATTTACAACACGGTAAACCCTGTATAAAATTTCATAGCAAACAGTAGACCCATGTAATCTTCTTTTATTGAGTTACTCCATTCTAACAGATCTACAGAAAAAATTTACCACCGATTTACACATTAATTACACCGATAATTTGAACTCGGAATGTCCTTATCCGGAATCCAAATAGTCTTTTATTCTAAAATTCTGTATAAAAAAATTTCTTTTTTGAATACTCCTAATTTGATTCATTTTGTAACGAAATCATGGTATATGCCAAAATTTACAACGTAAAATTGACATAAATCGTGATTCTGTTGCAAAATGGCTAAAATGTTATCAATTCCGTTTATTTGAAATGTTCAAATATTGTCCTATTCGTATAAAAATTTCGAATCCCGTTCAAACTCAATTATAAGGGAAATCATACCGCAAAATGAATAAAAAAAAAAACATTATTTCTGACATAGTGCCCCATGTTCCTTCGAAGCAGGAGTGTAGTTGAACATGGCTTGGTTAGCATGAGAAATGTCCTTGTAAACTTGGAGTATAGTATGTGTACTTGATGACGTTGTTGTCGGGTACGAATTGATCCAACGTACGAACGGTGCTTTTGTACCATCTAGAAGTCGGGTGTCTTTGGTCTAGAAATGAGAATGTTTGTTATAAGAACAAGGTTTTTCAAAATCTGCCCTGTTAGTGTCATCCTTCTTCTGGAGTAATTAACTCTTTTGTTAGCAAAACCAGATATCTTAGGCGCAAGAAAATTCTGAGAAATCGAATATTATACATTCCTACATCCTTGACATTACTAAAGAAATTATGCGTGAATTTATATTTTTTAAAACATTGTATAAATCACTGACAAAAAAAAAACGAGAAATATTCCACAATGAGTTCAATCCCAAATATTAACTTACATCAGGATTTACAGTTATTCCTAGCCAGACGTGCACCCATCTAACCGAAGGATGAATTGAAGATCGAATATGATTCTTGATCATCAAATAGTGTTCTGAGTTTTTGATGTCAGCCAGCCTTCCACCCCTCTGCCCACATATTACAAATGCCTTGTCGAAATCAACTATTCTTGTCGGATTTAAAACGCTCCAGTAACAGGTTCCTCCGTATACAATGCCATCATCACAACCTGTTACAACATCAGTCTTATCCGAACCTACAAAAAGCAAACAGATATTTTAAAAATACACGTTGTGATTTTGATATTCGAGATAAGTATCATTCAGGGTGATCTGCTCAAATAAGTGACTAACAAAAAACATTCGATTTCGTTCACATGCGAGACTAGGGGAAGTCATCATTTTCCTCATCAAGTTATCGTAGGTTATAAATTGAGCAAACTGTTGTTGTAAAACCCTATTGCTATTTCCTGTCAGACATTTTAGACTCATCTTAAAATTATATTTTGTTGAGCATGGGTTATTGATGGGTCGAGTCGCCAAGACGCGGTCCATCGGTAACTCCTGCTTAACAAAATGATTTTTGTTTGCAGGGGTTCGAAGGACTACAAATCATAAATTTTAATCTAAAGTTCAGTCCAAATAAACCATAAAGGCGGCGTGAACGAGTCATGATAGCATTTTTCTTTGACAACTTTGTGCAATTTTTCTTTGACACTAAATGGATATAACCACGGTACAATTTTTCTAAGGTTTCTGCTTTTACAAGAAATATGATATTCTATATACAAACAACCATCTCTGTCCGCTTCGTTCATAATAGCTTATAACCTCTGGCAGAGCAGTTACTTAAAGGTTTAAAAAAAGAATTTCTATAAATTCATATATATTATTCTATACCTGAAATGTCACTCCCAAGTTCAAGATATTTTCTCTCCAGATTCTCGATTCTTTCAACAAGTTGTTTGTTTGCTGTGGAACAAAATTTATTGAGTTTAATTTTAATTAAATATTTTGAAACGTTTTGGTAAAGCGACCATGCCATGATCAGCTATAATATTTTTAGAGTAGGCTGATAGGTCATGCTGATCTGTCCAACCTGCCCCTATATATTTCCTCACCAGCTACAATTTGTTTCGAGCTTTGAGAAGCCACAATAACAGTGAGAAACATGTACCTATCCTTGATAAGGGATACACATGCCTAGTGCTGAGCAAGACCGAATCATTCAGCATTCAAATCTGATTTAGATAATTGTTCTGAAACACATCGAATCCCTATTACATAGAAATAATAAATACTTCTTTTTAGTGATACAAGTTGTGTTCAATATGAAAAATAAAGTTCGTAGTTACGAATTACTAACGTTATAATGAAAGAGGCAATGTATTTTTAAATCACACCGTGTTTAAGGGCAGAAATTGATAATTCAACGAGGAAGATCGATTTTGGTCAAATTTGATCAAAGCCGATCGCATTTTGCCATTAAAAATGAAAATTTCACTTTACTTTTAGCGATCATATGCTTCTATGGACGACTCGAATTTAATTCTGATTCGAATAATTATGCTTGGGATCGTTTCTAATCACCAAATTTAATTCTACAGTCCCACACATACCTTCTGCAATCATCTTTTCTACTTTCCTGTAATCAATATCTTCTGATTCTCCTTGTCCCATTTCATCATCTTCCATGCAAATCATTCGTTTCTTGTTTCCTAAACACTGTTGGAAACAAGCAACGACGAACAACAGAAGGAAAATAGAACACTCCATTGTGGAGTTGATTTAACCGATTTCTGTTAACCCTTTATGAAATATTACGTATTATTTAATGTCTTACATCGAAGACTCAAAGACAGTGCTTAGTATCAATCTATATAACCTGCGAAATACTGTTAAATTGGCGAAACAGTATAATAATAAGTATGGTAGTTTTGTATATTCTTTCATCTATTAAGGCTTTGTGTGCAAAATACGTTTAAAATGCTAAACCTCCTCCATCGATCAAAAACTTTATGACTTTGTCAAGCATGAATCACTGATGGACCGCGCATTGGCGGCGCGATCTATAAGTAATCCATGCATGTCAAAACAGGTTTTGACGAAATAGTTTTGATTCGAAACAAATTTTGCCAACAAAAGGAAATGCACTACTTCGCGTATACTGAGGAAGAACTATCTTTCAATGGTAATAACCGAACACTTTTCGCTTGTTTAAAATACGGTGTTTATCGAAAGATTGCGTACCTTCACGAAAAGAAGACAAATGGTGGTGCGCTTTGTTCAAAAATAACGCTTTAAATACTGCATTTTATCTCCTATTTAATCTCTAAATATGTATTTTTTGAAAAAAACAAAACGTCGAATTGAGAAATTCTGTGATTTAAACGATGTCTCGAGGTGATGAGAGAAACGAACCAAGATATATATAATGAATGTTAATGAGTAAAAACATGTGATATCATAATCATTTAAAGCTCAGTATCACAAATCAAAAAAGAATCGATGACATTAAGTATGGAATAATGATGAAATGCGCCGTCGAGGCGCGGTCCATCTGCGACACATGCTCGATAAATAGAAGTTATATTTGGGATACGATTGATCGATGCACCTAGCTAGAAATAACTTCTCAAGCATGATACATATTTAAATTACCCCGTCCTGGCGACAAAATGATAGTCAATTATTTTCGAATAAGTGATTTGGAAATACGTCAAGTATAAAGTTTTAAAATCAGCCATAGAATATCAAAAAAAAATTATAAATTGATGCAAATCGCAATAACATTTATAAATGTATATTTACACAAATGTTTGTCAAAATAAAATTTCTACTTGAGCACAGAATTACCCTTTGAATAAGTTGCATAACATAGTTTATCTTTGATCAATCTCTCGCGAGATGTTGGCGGAATTATCGCTCTGTTAGAAAAGATTAGATTACATGCCATTTAAGTGGCCATTAGCCGACTCCTTTTCGGCGCTGCTTCTGGCCTTGCAGTAAAATTAAATAAAAAAAAAATGTTTTTTTATGTTGAAACCACAGAGTAAATTTAGCGAAATAGGAAATTACTTGACTTGAACCATTCATTAAAAAATCGTGCTTATGAGTTCATGTGACCTCGCAAAGCGTGAACGTGAACTCCCAAATCGGAGAAGTTTTGTCTAAAGCATTTTTTGTTTGTGTTACTGATGGATCGCGTCGCGCGAATAAATTTTTAGAACAACATTTTCCTGGCGACTTTTTTCTTACTAATATGCCGATCCAGAGAAACAGTGTTCTTCGTATTTTTGCATTATTGTGTAGATAATATAGTCTTTTTAAAATACGTAAAATATAAAAGCTTTGCACAATCAGTAGAAAAATAAAAAACAGGAAACACTAAAAACCCCACTTCTTGGAAAAACACAGCAAATCGGCCGTCGTCGACCTACCAAACAAGTAATAGGAAATCGAAGCATAAGAAGATATAGACAGTGGATATAAAAATACATCTTGCATAAAAAGTGCATCTTGCGCTACACCTTCTCCCGGTCTGAAAGGTAACCACATTCGTAAGATTCGCTATAATTTACGCCTGTTATGACGTTTTACTAACTTCGCATTAAAATTTTATATCTAGTGCAACTATTGTGGGGTCTCAGTTGCCGAAATTGTCCCAAGGTAGGCTATTTATTCCCTGTATGTCGTACGGGATGACTAGTGCAGTTACTGACTGGTAATAATAATAATGTCAATAAATGGCTAGTAGTAATGTTTTACCTTAGAACCAATTTCAATAAAAAAATGGAAGACGAATGAACGGGTAAGTGGAGTGTATATCTGATGACGCCGACAGCGCTGAAAATACCATAATTTGATTGTTTGTGCAAAACTATAGTTTTCGACAAAAGAATATCTTTGAATACATTTTATAAATAATATAAAAGATAGGCTATTGTGTTGAAGAAAATTAAAATTGCACTTGTATCGAGTATTGGAATTCCCCCCTGGCTTGTGCGTTCTTCCTTTTTGCGACATTATGTCGCAATATCGTTCGTTGTTCAATACGCGTGGGTGTTATGTTTTGCACGCATGTCATGAAGCCCTCAGGCTGGAAATTCCCTTCGAGAAGTTACTCGTGACATTTTTGTAACACGGACACAGAAATGGGTCAAACAGGAAGGTTTTCAGCTCTCGTAATTCTCTGCCGGAAGTATTTGAAGAAAATACCTACCCCGTCAAAAAATTTCTGCCAAAAACACGTTTTGTTAAGTATGGGTTACTGATGGAAAGCACCGCGAAGGCGCATGTTTGACAAGATGAAATTCATAATTGACTAACAACGTAGGTTATCTTTGAATTTATTTTAAATACGTTGTATGTGATATACTTTTACATTTTTGCCGGAAGCACAACAACAGACCTCAAAATTGAACAGCGGCGACCTATAGCTGAATATCAAAACTCGTCGATATTTTTTAATAAAATTACTACCCCAGGCTTAGTGTCGTTCTTGGTTACCTATATTCATTATTAAATATCAAAGCTACATTCAAAGGATATTTGAAAATGTTTGGAATTCGAGTAAGTGTTGTGCTATTGTTCGTTTTCATGATATTAAAAGTTAGCTCTGTACCGATTCACGACGAGCAGGTATGTACCATTTTATTTTTAAAATCATGTATAAAATAGTAGTATGTCTTGCAGTCAATGTCAAACCTATCAGAAAGCTACAACTTCCAAACTGTCTTGTGGATTATATACTGCATACCACAACGGAATTACTGCTACAACAACATTGATATTTTTATCATTGTGTCTACCTATTGTCATCGTTTAAGATACAGTACTGGGTTTGTTTGGTATCGCCTAGGTCT
Organism: Styela plicata; assembly: GCA_963675895.2. Lineage (NCBI taxonomy): Eukaryota > Metazoa > Chordata > Ascidiacea > Stolidobranchia > Styelidae > Styela > Styela plicata. The sequence goes on from OZ023140.1 coordinate 24,223,157, forward strand.
TCAAAATATTTGTCTAAATTTTACTAATATATTGCGAATGTGTAGATACCTTTATTTTTCACCGTTACCAATTATGCAGTCAACCAAGGGTTCTATATTAGAAAAAAAATTATTCGAGGAACTTAAACAAAATTTCCTTATGCTCAAATACAAAATTTTATTCTCGTCAAACATGACCCACAGATGCTCTTGTCGCATCCAGTAGTGAATCATACATAATAAAACTTATTTGAATGAAGGAGAAGATTTACGACAGGGAAAAAACATATTTTCAGGAATGTCATTCAGGATTTCAATGTAATAGCGGAGATTGTATAGTAATGGCATGGAAATGTGATGGTGACGAAGACTGCTTTGACGGCAGCGATGAAATTGATGAAAACTGTCCCCCACGAGTATGTCTGAAGTAATTTTATCATTTTTAATCATAATATATACGATACAGAAAATGAACTAACATGTGTAAATGCCAAGGTAACAGTCTCAAAATTTGTATATATGGGACTATTTATGTGTTTTTTAAATCCGTTATCTGCGTTTTTTTATGAAATTCACTCTTCGGAAGCAACTAACTACTTCTGCGGCGCGATCCACCAGTCCAATCTATAAACAAAATCTTGCGGATTGGAGCAATCCTAACCAGAATTTTATTTTGTTTTTCCAAAAATTTTGTCAGATAAGAAAGAGTATTAATAGCCAATACTCAAAACAATGCTTGGAATGCAGAGTTCTTATTTAAAGTGAACCGAATTTTTCACGGCACTAGGTAAAGTATTACTAGGTACTAGGCAGCTTCACATTTAAAACTATCTAACATTTTAGTAGATTTAAAGTCTTAAATCACCAAATAGTCCGTTTTCAAGTCCCTTTTTTATATAATGAATACATAATTTACCTGGTTTTTATACTAGCCACCTAGTTTTTTGAGCCAGGTATCTAGTTTATTTTTCAAGTACCCAGTTGAGAACTAGGTAAATTGCAAGGTAAAATTACTAAATAAAATTTCAGAAAAAAAAAGGTGATAATTGTTAAAACGTGGTAAATCAGATATCCGTGAAACTGGGTGAAAATACTTCAAAAATAAACTCACCTAGGTGTAAGAGTTAAACTCAGTGCTTTCATCTAGAATTGCTAACAGTAATAGTCTACCAATGTACGTGTTTAAAATCTTTTGTCATCAGGATTGTTCGGATGGACGGTTTGATTGCGGAAATAGACAGTGTATACCATACCGTTGGCGATGTGATGGTGATCGTGATTGTATAAATGGTGTTGATGAAGAAAACTGTCCTTTAAGCAAGGTGAAACAAATAGTTTTTCACAAGTAAACAGTAAACACATTGAAATGCTCACTGCTAGTGGATGGAATTTAATGAATGTAGACTTCTACGGCTTTTGCTTACAGTAATGACAATGATTCACTGTCATAAGATTCAACCCGGTCAGAAATATTTTGTGGAAACATGTTTTTGTTAGGCTTGAGTCACTGATGGATCACGCCTACGAGGTGCGGTCCATCTGTGTCTCATGCTTGTCAAAATAAAATTTCTCATTGGGCTTGTGACCATTTCAGATTCACCGACGTATAGAAAACTTCCGTGTGTCCCTTATGACAAATGTTTAAGTAGTTTTAACGCCCATGGCACACAATTCTGTTACAATCACCATCTTTTCTTGTTTTTAAAGCCACTTGCTTGCGAAAAAGTCGAATTTCAATGTGAAGATGGAATTTGTATTTTCAAAAGTTGGGTTTGCGACTCTGACATTGACTGCGTAGATGGCTCCGATGAAACTAATTGTACAGAATCAAGTATTGTGAGTTCTTTTTTTTCTCCCATTCTTATATTGCTTTTGTAAATTATTGCGTTTACCCCCTCCCTATCTATGATCTATTCGAAAATTCTTCCTAATCTGATTTTTAGTATTACAAATTACTATACCCCATCATGAATATTAAGAAATTTGTGTTTACGAATCACTAATATTAGAATAAACGTACATATTGACGATGTATTTTCAATTTACACCCGATGAACTGTAAAAATGAAACGACAAATAAGAATAGACATTTCGGAATAGCTTATGGTTGATCCGGAATAGTAAACTATCCGAATCCAGATCTGCATTTTTTCGGAATAATAGGATTCGATTCTAGTGTCACAATAATTTCAAATAATTAGGGACACATCAAGATGATTCTTGGTTGAATAAACTTTTATCATATCCATTGTAAGTGTGTAATTATGAATAGGATTCCGTAGGATGGTTTAGGAATAGGATTCGGTATTCTAGATTCGATGTAGATTTCCGGAATAATTCTGGAGTACTGAAGTCTTCTGAATTGCTCATCTCTAACGACAAAAAACTAAATAAATTCAACCGGTTTTCCGTAGGAACGATTCACTATTGATTCGAACAATTTGTGCTTCGTATCCATCCGAATTACTGAATTAAATTGCCCAGGCCTTTCACCTCTTTTCCTGACTATTCTGATATAAATATAGGGACATAACAAAACATACATGTCAATAAAAGCAATTCAGGGAATGCTACGAGTCAAAGATTCGAAAAGACTGTTTTTAAAGTCCTATCATATGTCTATGCACACCCCGGTCAAAAATTTTCATTCTCTCAAGCATGTACCACAGATGAACCGCGCCTTGGCGCCGCGTTCCATCATTGACACATACTTAAAAGAGTTTTCACTGTGGGGCATATATGTGTCTACACAGACTATTAAGACGTTAACAAAATGGTAATAATAATATAGTTTTGTATCATTCAAGCTGCATTATTCCATTAAATTTTAATTTCTTTTTACCAAAATTTAATCATATTTCATTCAAAACAAGAAATGTGCATCGGAAGAATTTGAATGCAAGAAAGACGGCCAATGCGTTGACAAAGGTTTCGTTTGTGATGGCGGAGAAGATTGTATTGATGGTTCAGACGAAAAAGATTGTATCAAGGTAATCACATGTTACAAAAATGGAACAATAATATTTAGAATAATCATTAATCCGGGCATATACAATTTTATTTTCATTTTGTTAACCATGCGACTATACAAGTCTTAACTATAGAACTATATAGATATAATTTTACTTATTGAAAATAGATCAATACTTCAAAATTGATTTGTCGGCCAATTATGGGCTGTTGATGGAACGTACAAACAAGGTTCGGTGGATCAACAGCTAATGCTTGGCAGGACAACGCTGTTTCGAATTTTCGAAATTTAAAATTACTGCAAATGCACTGAAAATTTACTACGGTTTTGTCACAATGTACTTAATTTTGAAAATAACAAGATTATGTGGTGGGCATGAATTATTTTCCAATTTTGGTTAAACGATAATAATTTCCCTGTCCCGATTTATCTGATTAATCTCGCTGTTGAAAAGGAAACAAGTCAGTTATTTATTTTTCCAAAAAAATGATAATTTTCTCAGAAGTGTTTGCCTGACGAATTCACATGTGGAGATGGACATTGTATATCGACCTCAAATCTCTGTGACATGATCTTCGATTGTTCGGATCGTTCAGATGAAAAAGATTGTGATATTTTTAAACCTAAAAAGGTAGTTCAAACATCAATTATAATCTATATGTCTTATTATTTTTTAAATATAGTATTTATTTTTAGAAACGATACAACCTTGACCTTAGATTAGTCCTGAGGTATTTCCTGCGTGTCTTAAAACGCGACTAAAAGGAAACACAAAAGGGCTGATGATTTTCCCACCGTCCAGGGAAGATACCACTCACTGCACTTTACCATAGCGGTGCAATACCGCTTGGGATTTTTCTGCTTAATTAGAGTGTAGTTTCTGGTATTATATCTTGTGGAAGCTCTTTTCGTTTAAGTAGTAGGTAGTAGGTAGGTACTATTTAGGCACTGCTTCCGGCCTTGCTCAAAGTGAATTTATCTTAATAAATGGAAATGGACATAGCTTTGTCACCATCAAAAATCATCCTATCATATTTATCAAGTACGAGGAACAGTTGGACCGCGCCAATGAGGCGAGGTTTGTATGTTTCTCGTCTATTTCACTGAGTATGTTTGGCCAATTTTTTTTCCGAATGAATTACAATTTCTAGTGAATGCTTCTTAATCAAAAATTTCATTTTGTTAAGTATGACCCACAGATGGATCGCGCCCAAGGGGCGCAATTCATCAATGGATCATACTGAACAAAACATAACTTTAGTCTTCCGGACAGTGTTGATATTTATTCGCAAAGATATTTTTCGTTATATTTTTGTCCTCTGCAATATATATTCTATGGTCTGGCCAAATTTTATATATAGCAGTTCAATTATAAATTATAGTAACATATTTCTTTTTATATATTTTTTGACATTGAGATGACGACGAAACATTCATTAGTCAGAAACGCTTGATTGAATTCTGTGAAACTTTGCTTGCTGATCTGATTCTTGCTATGCCATAGCTTTTATTATTATTTGTGGGAAGAACGCCACTCATCCATTTATATATATATTCAATTTTTATATTCTATTTAAAATCATGCATCCTCTATTTTTAAGCCTTGTGATAGATTCCTTTGCAACACTGGAGAATGTATTCCACTTGATCAAGCATGTGACGGTATACAACAATGTTCTGATGGAACAGATGAAAAAGATTGTGAAGTTTGTCTCCATTCATATATTTATGACTTTTAAATATAATTATTTCCGAAATTGCTCATAATTAATTATCAGTATTACTCAATCAGGAAATTTTGTTTTATCAAGAAAAGGTCACGGATAGGGCTGGGCAAAACCGACTTATTTGGAATTCGAATTTAATTCGAATATTTTTTTCGAATCGGATCGAATCACGATTTCGATGCCAATAACAAATAAGCCCTTTTTACTATTTCAATTCGTCTTCATTGTGAAGATCAAGAAATTTATAGTTTGTTGTGTATATTCAATTCATACTCCATGTCTATGAGCAACAATTTTCTTATTTGAACGACAAAATGTAATCGATTTTGGACAAATTTGACCAAAATCTATTGCATTTTTCGTTAAAAATGAAAACTCTAATTCATTTAGTAATTTTTTGTTCCTTTGAACGATTCGCGATTGATTCGAATATATCGTGCTTCGAATCGATTCGAATCGCCCAGTCCTAGTCACGGATAGACCGCGCCTCAGCGTATATGTATATCTGAATTCCCAACGGGGCAACTAGGGTTTTCTTCTTCGTTGTGTAGAAATGTTTGCTTTGATCCCTTGGTTCATTTCAACAATCAGTTATTTAATCTATTATTTCAGTACACTGAAGAATGTCCTCCAGAACATTTCAAATGTTCAAATGGAGAATGTAGACCAAACAGATGGAAATGTGACAGAACTGATGATTGTGGAGATAATTCAGACGAACTTGGATGTTATTATCTATAATTTTTCTCCCCTTTCATAGACAAGTCATTGAATAAATATTAATTCCATATGTACTGTATCACTTATATAATAAATAAAAATAATGCTTCAAAAATTTTCATCGCTAAACAGTGAAAAGATGCTTGACAACAGTATATTTCAGACTGACATACTCATGCAACAAAAGAACATGAGTTTCATCAGAAACAATAAAATTAGCAAATGGACTGTTTTTAATGATATATCTCTTTGCAGAAAAATAAAATGTCTCTTTCTGGTTGTCTGGTAATAATCAAACTGTAGAAAAGGGTTCAAAATCATTAATACTACTGTGAAAGAGCAATGTTGATTGTTTTGATATTTTTGACACGGCCATTTCATAAAATCGAGAAAAATCAAGATTCTTCCACCCTGGCGTATTTTTTTTAGTGGTTTTATAATTTCAATGAGCTTGGACCGTTCAGGCGCAAATATTTTAAAGAAAGTCTGAAAGGCAGATATGATATAGGTATATAAATATTCATAATTACGATTATAAGCATTAACCTATTAGTAACCGCAATATGGCACCAACATATTCAAATATATCATTCCCATCGAAGGTGAGACACCAGAAATGCGAAGGATGGTGAATGGTAGTACTGCGTGAAGCCATGTGGTTTGCAAAAAAATATTCTATCAAAAAACTTCATGAAGTTCTTATCAAGAAACAAAAAATCGAACAAAGTTTTTATCGGCGCAATTTCAAATTTAATCCAACAATGTAAGTCGGAAAATAGATTTTCCCACCTTTGTGATCTTCAAAAAGTGAAACTATTTAGCTGATAATTTTTGCTGATAATAATCAAAAATGCCAGTATCAACTGACAAATTTACTTTGGCATTTACGTACAAACACACGTTATATGCGGTAATCCCGTTTTTTTAAAGTAAACTTTCAAAATTCTAGAATTCTCAACAAGATCAATTTATGCCATCTAAAATTTTTTACATCTCGTTAAATGAAAATGAAATTTTAGTATCACATCGTATAATCTTACTCGTGGCCTCGCTTATCCTTATAATCTTCGCACTTTTTATCATATATTTTACATGTATTACTAATGCACAATAGATCTCACCTTTTCATGCCCTTTTCCAGTGGTTAATTTGTTGTCCAAACTTATGGCCCAATATAATAGGATTTGAAAACCGGGATTTCGTTTCGGTAATTCCCTGTTCTTTCCTATATGGAACAACAAATTTGTGACCAAAGAACTGATACCATTTGCCGTATAATAGATATTTTAAATGGTTTTATTCATGTTTAAAATTTCCATTACTGCCCATGATCCCGGGATTTGTTATCCCGATTTTCCCGAAGTTCGTAAATTATCAAGAAACAAAAAATCGAACAAAGATATTTCAAATTTAGTCCAAACGTTGTCCATTCTTTGACAGAATAAAATGAAAATCGTGCATTTCATGCTATGTAGTAACTATAAACCTAATCGTTGGACAAAGTCTATGTGAGGCTCTGCATTAATGACGCATATATTCTACAAAACAATACTTCCCTGTGTTAAAAAAAAAACATTACCTTGGATTGTGTAAAATTATTATATAATAATATATCAGAATAATCCAGTCTGAAATATTAATTTGTTAAACATATGCCACAGATGGACCACGACCTGGCGTCGCGATCCATCTGTGAATCATACTTAACAAAACATGTGTGGACAATTTTTCTGATCGGAAATGACGAAAATATAATACAGTAAGCTCGCTGTGCAATATTTGAGACAAATTACTAAGAAAGTAGAAAGAGTAAAGTTTCTTAGCAACAGAATGTGTGGTATGATAAAACACCACAGGGTGTTGACTTACGTTTAGTAAAATATTATTCAAAAAATGGATACAGGTGCACATTTAATAAAAATATGATTGAAAAACACGAAGCGATCACAGTTTGTCAAACAATTTAATATTGATAATAAATAATGATGTTATAATAATAATAATATAATCAAGGTTTTAGAAGAAAGATATTGCAGCTGGAATAATAACATCGACTCATAGTTAGCAAAACATGTTTTATTGAAATATTTCAGACTCGGTTTAATGCTATGTGATTCCAGATTTCAATAAAAAAAAATAGTGAAACGGCATGCTGTCGAAAAGCTGTCAGTCTTTGCATATTTATCATTGTCATATAATATCTGCAAAAAGTAAGTTTATTGAATTATAAGAACGTGTGTAAATTGTTGTAATTCTAGTTTTTATCTCAAACAGAAACTTAATTTTTAGGAACGCGTTTCACTGAGTTATATATGTAAATTATATAAGAATGCACATACATATCGATTGCTATTTGACTTTTACGAAGTACTGTTAGTATTCTTTAACTCATCATTCTTAGCCAGCTCAGTGACGTCATCAGGTTTTTTATTTTTGCACTTTACGCAACAATAACCAAGTTTTGAACAGATATAGTCTGACCAATGCGGCTGAAATCGGTTGGGATTTTGTTGACTGAAATGATATCCGTAAATAAAGTAGATGATAAGACCTGAAATATAATAATAAAATAGTTTTATCGTTTAAGTTAGCTTATTAACATTCAAAATAACTCAAGTCAAAAAATTTTTTTGGCCAAACATGTTTGTCAAAATTTTCGATTGAAGTCACAAAAGTAGAAAAAACTAGATTTAGGTTTACAAGATTAAACAAACGTCAGTGATGGTGAGCATATAGGCTTCCATTTTTAACCTGTTGGAGAGGAAAGCCGAGAATACGACTTAAACATATGGCGAACTACGACTTCCCGTGCAGATACCAGTTCCGAATCCTAAAGAAGGTTTAGGCTTAACAATTCTTTCATTTTCCCTGCACATGGATCTGTATCGTGGCCCATCGTCAGCTGCTGATCGCTTGGTATTGATAGGTATTATGTTGGACTTCAATTTATAAATTTAATTCGTTCAATTGCAAGCAATTTTTGCTTCTTAATTTCTTTATTTGTTAGCTTTTTGCTTACCGACTGCTACCCATATAAAAAGTCGAATCCACGTTAAATATTGAAGTTTTATCATGAAAAATGCATTGGTGCATACGCAGAGATATGGTAGAAACGGAACAAGTGGAACCTGTAGAAATTAAAAAGGAGCAAGTTAGTCAAAATATCTATCTATAATTTTCTGCTTTAAAATGATCCAAGCACCAATTACATTCAGAAATTGTTGTTTGATCTGCCGTTCAGTGCTCCCTAATCTAAAAGTTGTATTGAAGCAATCCATAAATGAGCTGTACCTCAGAGGCGGGGCTCATAAGATCAGCGATTTATACTTAACAAGTTGATTAAATACTTTCTGACGGAAGATTGACAAAGTGATTCTTAAGTGGGCCACCGTCCCTCCTCTAGTGTTGTTTAGTACAGTGAGTAGCCTTATGTCGAAAAAAAGCTTCTGAACTAAACCCTTTTTTATCTTCCATCCACAAAAATATACTCACGCGAAAATTTTTCTCCTGGGAATCATCTTTATCTTGTTGATAGCAACAAATCAACAGCAAAGAAGTAATCGTAATAACTGTGAATGCGATGAACAACAGAACAACCCACCACGATCCTTCAGTAAATCTATTCCAAGTGTGTGAAAGCAAAAGCATCCCTGCTAAACTTGAACAAACCGATATCAATAATGAAAACAACACAACTTTCCCGTGCTGAAAATGTCCGAGGTAGGTATCCATGATAGTTCCGCGAAATCGTTCTTTCAACATGCCAGCTTTTTGGCCTTCTTCTGAAATACTGGGAGGAACGTTTCCTTGTTCTTGTTTGCTCTCGGTTATGTTTAGAGAATCGACGACAGCCTTGTTTTCTATTGTTGAATGGGGCCGGGCAATGTTGTCGTCTTGTTGCTGGATTGTTCGTTGGTGAACTAACCGCGATGTTTCAGAATGCATGGGTTTTGATGGCATCTGTGGAGATGATTTTGTTTCTGCAAGTGAAAGTGTTAAAATTGGATGTCAATATACTGGAAAGTCATAATTTAAATGCAAAAAGTGTGGATTTAAACTATAAATTACATATCTCAAATACACTGGGACGCAATTGCTTGAATTTACTTATTAACTTCCCATAAATAAATATTAGGGGGCTCTCAAGCAATTTTGGACTTTAATAAAATAAAATGCTTACCACTGTTGCTATCGTCTTTGCCTGCCACGCTGTTCGAAATATCTTTTGTAGCACTCGGTAGCGCCATCGCATTGTTTTTGCCTAAAATTGTGATATATTCAATGCACCATTTCAGAAACACGTGAAAACTTCTATTGCGACGCTGTCGGCTACACCGCGACTATAAGCGGGAGTATCCGTCGAAATAAAGTAGCCCACGAATGTTTTTTTAGACATTTACAAGAACTATATACGTTCCAGATTACTTGAAGTTGATTCCTCAGACATTTCGATAACGGTTTTGAGTTTATCACTTTTCTTCATTCGAGTGATCATTTTCGGCACAAAATGGCATGTACACATTTTGTGAAAAAATCGTGGGAGGGGATAAGTTTTAAACCAGACCAGCATGCCCAGTCAAAAATTGCCCCGTCAATTTTTTGTCGAGTTTTGTTTTTTATTAAAACTCTCTTCAAGCAAGGCCGGGTGCAGGGACTAGACGGAACCAACCTACGGCCACTTAATCGCAAAGCACTACAAAGATATATTACCAGAAACTACACTCCAAGTGGAAAACGTTCCAAACAGAACTGAACCTCTATGCAAAGTTTCAGTCAGTGATGAATCGCGCCATTAAGCGGGGCCACCTAAGAATTTTCTAGACAAAAATGAAATTGAGAAGTAGAAGACGATGATTGAATTGTAGATGATAGAAAGTAGACAACTTTGTCTGTACCTTGCTCGGAATCAGTCGGCGAAGTGTCATCCAAAGTAACATATCCACCACTAATTTGTCCCGGCGACGAATATCGCAAAATGACAACACATGCAGCTACAAATGAATATGCTGTTAAGGTACCAATCGACATAAATTGCACAAGAGTTTCTAAATCAAACAACAGCGCCATCAATCCACTTAATGTACCGGCAAACATTACGGAGTAGATTGGAACCTGTGATATAAATTAATATGCTTTGTGATATTTTATCACGTATTATCTTGTAAATGCTTGATCCAAGGCTAAGCATTTCAAAATGCCGAGTGCGTTTAACACTCAAAATTTCGTGAATATCCAATGCACGGCATCCGTCAGTAATGCCAGCGCCGAGCCAACTTACCGTGGAAAAAAACTAAAATCTGCAACTTGCTGTGTTAAAGTTTTAACAACTTAGCCAATGGCTTTAGCACCCGAGGCAATACCTGAGTTTTTTCGTTTACAGATGACAGTATCGGACACAACAATCCATCTTTTGAAATTGCATACAAAATTCTCGGAAGGACAAATAAACCTGAAAAAGGGTAAATCATGTAAGCAAGTATCCTGCTAAATACTTCAGGTTTTATAAAGATTAACTTACATAATTGGTGAGGAGGAGTAATGAAATTTCATTTAACAGCTAAGGATTTAGGATAGGATATCGTTTTTATCTAAGCAAGTATCCTGCTAAATACTTCAGTTTTATAAAGATTAACTTACATAATTGGTGAGGGAGAGGAATGAAATTTCATTTAACAACCAAGGCTTAAGGATAGGATAGGACATCATTTTTATCCCGTGGGAGAGGAAACCGAGAATACAGCTTAACCATATGGCGAACTACGACCTCTCGTGCAGATACCAGTTCCGAATCGGGGTGGAGGTTTTTCTTGGTTTTTCGTATTTCTCATTTTTCCTGTGCATGGACCTTGTTGGTGGAGGAAGTCGTAAGCAGCGCTTACGTGAACCGGCGAGGCGTCCAGCAGACCTCTCGCGTATAATCATCATCCCAGACGATATTCGAGCCTGCGTCATGACGATCAGAGACGCGTAGCTCGAAGGGTATTCTGAACGCTTTACCGATTGAGCTAGCCGGGCACCCCCATTGCCACAGACCCATGTTGCGCACGACTTTGTTTACACTCTCAAGGTTTAATTACATGCGTATCCAATGATTATTAATTACACGTAATTATTTTCCCCGCACTCACATCTGTAGCGGCAACTGCAGACCAACCACTGTTGGTTCTCAGTCTGATTTTGTTTGTGCCGGGAGCGGGTGAGCTAAGATCTTTTTTATTGTGCTTATATTGTGTTTTTGATAAATTATCATATGACGGACAACTGTGTAGTAGGTTTAGCAATTATCGTAGAATAATAAAAGATCGTGGGTCAGGGTTTGTAATCCCTTCACATTGTCGTCGTATACGTCACATTGTGTACGTAGATTAGGCCTTGGATCCTAGTGTTTGTTCGTCGTCGAGGCTATTTTTTCTGCGTTTTTTTGCTGGTCGTTCAACTGCAACATTGTCTTTCCGGCATCTCATCACTTTGCACGGGTAATTACATCGCTAAGCTACGTTTGGGACACATACTTTGTTCCTGATCCTTGGTGGAACATAGTGGACACACATAATGAACTAAAGGCCAAACCTGAAAACATTGCCGTTGTCATCGTACACAAAGCTCCCAGAGTGACGACAATTTGAGCCCACTTCCATCCAGGATACCTTCCATATGCATCGGGAAATGCTGAATTCGGCACAATTTCATTCCTGAAACATATTTGATATTTTTTAAAAATTCTTATATCAGATGATTCTTTTCGAATCCTACTGGTTCGAATTGAATTTTTATAAAATCCACGTGGCAATGAACATCAATATTGCAATATTTCCCCGAAGTTTTGCTAAATTGTCTTGACGTTCTTGAAAGGCACATGAGGGCATTTTGGTACTTGCGTTGCCAACTGAAATGTCTTTGTAGAAGAGTACGCTAGCTGGGTGATTTGACCTATAAACTATATGCAGTATGTCTTAATTAGAAAATAGTAGGAAACTATATATAATTTTGTGGTTCGTTTTCGCTATTTCAACGAAATAGTATATTTAGTATTAGTAAATCGAACGGCGAAGTGAAATAGCATGCAGCCGAACGGCGTGCACGCTTTTTATAGTCACTTCTTGGAGTAGATCACCCTGACCAAGGCCCTGTACAAGCAGCCGCTTATAGGCGGACGGGGTTAGAATTGCAGGAAAGACATGATCTTTTCCTGTTCGGCCTAGCTGACCCAAGTCATTACATAATCAGTGCGACAAATTTTAACTCGTATCATTGTGTCGCAGCAGGCGCCGTTAGTTTCCGACGAAATTTGTGGTCGCAAGTTTCAGTTAGGCTTGGGTCGGTCCATCTGCTTCTCATGCTTTATAAAAACATTTGATCGGGGCTGAATAACTGATAAATTATTGTCTTTGGAGAATGCGTATCAGCCCGAATGTTATTGCATTCCTAATACAATCGAGAAGCATTTTTATATCAAATCTTGCGATTAGAGCACCCTCCAGCTTTTCTTCAGTTTCAAACAAATTCATTAAAAGGTCATCTATATTTTTAAAACATATTTTAAAAAAATCTTATTTTGCCGTTGTTTTCGAAAAGAAGGTATAGTTAATTTCAGTTCCATGTTTGGTGTCATGAATCCATGTTTTGCTATATATAAATTTTATTATTATCCAAACTCCAAATGGCAAAAGAGTGCTATTTTCTCATCGAAATCCAATTTTTGACGTTTCCCATTAACGATTTATCGCACTGTGTTCAATTTGACGAAAATGTCATCATTTGTTAAATTTGATGAAATTTCGTTTGAAAAAATCAATATTTTGGCAGACGAGTATCAGCCCTAATCCATTTTCCGGAGATTTAAAACAACATCTGACCATCTAATAATTCGCATCGATTTTTTATCCTGTTTTGCTTCACGGTCAGCTTCTTTCATTTTAATTTACGAAGTTTCGATCCTGATTAAAAATTTATAACGTTAATAATGGGTCATAGATGAACCGTAGTGGATTTTTGTTCAGCTATGGAGATTGAACATTTTTGTCACAAAATCAATCAGCCTTTTTCTTAACTATTTGGTGCAATAAAATTAGGATAACAAAAGAAGATTTCATATTTATCCTGAGTGGAAGGAATGCCGGGAATACGGGGCTTAACTATATGGTGAACCGCGGTCTCCCGAGCAAATGCCTATTCCAAGTCGATGGTTGAGGTTTTTGTTTGCCTGACCGTTTTTCACAGGTTTTTCCTGTGCGTGGACTGTTGTCTGCAATATGTGTACCTGCTTTTAATTTCAGAAATGGAAAATACGACATAAGTCACTTTATTTCTCTGCGACGTGTACAGGTGAACAAACGCCGTACAGCGTGGTATACTATTATTTTTAATCAGCTGACAAGAAAATAGAGATCTGCTGGGTCGGGAAATTCAGAATCCAGATGGGACCCTGAATTTCAAATTGGGTATTGAATCTGAACCCTAAATTAATCTGGAATCAAAATAGCATGATTTGAACAGCAACGCTTACTTCGAAAGCAGTACATTATATTATTTTTTGAATCGAGTGGTGAATTACAACCTTATCCATAAGAGACCGAATTTTGGCGGAATAAACTTGGATAATTCTGTCTGTGAAGAAGACCTCCTGCAGGCAGAAACGTAATTGCAAGAGAGGTAATTTCAGAAGGTATCGATGCTGATGACTTTTTTTTGCCGCTTTGTTTCGGACAATGTCGCAACTAATGATTTAATTAGTTTATAATGTATTAAAAAGTATTTTTCTTACCACGGCACCATCAGTGTCAACATTGACGAAATTCCAAAATAAGCCACAGTCACGATAATGAGGCTGACAGCGAGTGCAATCGGGATGTCACGTCTCGGGTTTCTGGCTTCTTCACACGATGACGCAACGACGTCAAACCTACGTAAACAACCACTTCGCGTCATTTCGGCATTGCATGGAACAGAGATACGACCAATAGTTCACACAGTGCCAAGTATATCCCGGTGGTAAAAAAATATCACAAAAAAATCGATAGCTAATTACATTATCTCCCAATAAGGTGTCGGAGACAGATGTTTTGAAAAATATATCTTGATATTAATATTTATGACGAAAAAATACGTTTGGAAAAGGTGATCAAAATCATTGAATCAATACACATATTATTATTCAAACATTGATATATATAAAAAGTAATTCCGGTTCATGCCTAATTTATCGATTTATTAATAATTGGAAAGGGACAACAGAAGATTTTTTTTTCGAGGATCTTGCACTCACTACATTTTGCACAAAAACGTCACACACTAGCTAAAAATATCCTAATAAGTTCTGTTAAGAATGAGTCAATGATAAATCACGCCGATGGCATGGTCCATCTGTGACCCATGCTTGAGTAAATACTAGCGGTACCCGAAATCTATCGGCGAATTGGTAGCAGAACGCAAAATATAAAAAAAAATGATTTCATATCAATTAACGAAATAAGCAAATTTATTGATATTAAAAAGTACGACGATTGTGATTTTCACGTTTTTGTCTTAAAAATTTTTTAAACGTTTGAATATTTTTTTGTAGACTTCCAGTGACAACGAAGTTTGAATCTCAAATACTTAGACTTTCGAAAATCAGTCTAGCGTAACACGATGTACTTGCGTTTCGGTGAACCGAAATTCCAACTTTAAAACCAATATCCATACCCACCCAGCATAAGCATAAAAACACCTAGATGCTCCAGCTACAACTCCAGCAAATCCAAATGGAGTAAAACCACCTTCCAATGAAGTCCAGTTATGAATATCAGCTAAGAAAAATCCTATAAAATCAGAAAAAATGTTATAGAATTGGGGAGTGCTTTTTTTTAATCTTACTAGAAATTACCGCTAGGCATTTTTGGCTCACGAACATTTACATCAAGTAAAAAGAGAATAATTAGATAAAAATACTGGAACTTTGCGTTTAAAGTTCAAGCAATAAAAATATAAAAGTTTAGGAAAATTGTTCAAAACTTTAGTAAAAAAAATAATTTTTAATTTCTTGAAAATGACTATTAAACTATTAAAGCCAAAATTATATATTTAAGGCTAATTAATGGATAAAGCAATATATACCTTTAAAGATGTTTATAACTTTGGTAAAAAACGTAATTTTTTAAATATATTTTCAAAGTATTTTTGTTTTAAAAAACAAAATTATTTATTTTAGACTAAGCACTAAAAAATTTGACTTTCATAAAACGTCCATAACTTTTTTTTTTTAACTTTGAAAAAGTTCACTAAACATGGTTTTGCGCATGATACTATTGCGAAATACACAGTCAGGTTTTAGACATTACAATCTGTTTTGAATAAAAAATAACTCGAAACATGTGTTGTCAAGCATGAGTCACTGACGGATCGCTCCGTAGAGGCGCTGTCCATCTGTGACTCATACTTGATAAAATGTAGTTCAGACGTGGCTTGGCAATATGATTCTTATTATTACTCCAACGATTGCTACAGATAGAAATTGGAAAATCTAACCTAAACCGAATAAAACGTGAAAACATCTTTTGTTAAGTATGTGTCACTGATGTATCGCGTCGGTGAGACGCGATCCAGCTGTGGCGCATGCTTGACGGAATAAGATTTCTGATTGGAAAGGGATATATATCGATCACTTCAGTAGGCAAATTTTCGGCAATTTGCTTAAACCTGATTTTTTTTTGAACCTTTCAATTTGGAATTGATTTTCGTTTAATTTTAGTTCTAATTTAATTTACATGGATCCATTGCCGTCTCAATTTCATTCCACGGGAAAATTCCACAAAACCACAGAGGAAACAGACAGGTCAAAAAATGTGTCATGCTGTATCATTAAAATGTAAATGTATCGAATCGTTGAGACCATGGATACACAACTGAAGATATATAACTACTTAAAATAGGCCAATTTTGAAGTGAACTACTCAAATGATATATTCTTTTTTGAATTCGCTTCGAGCTATGCATCTTTGATCGTCATGACGGAGGTTCGAATTCCGTGAGGGATGATGATTACATGCGAGGGGTCCGCTGAACGCCACGCCGGTGCACGGTGGTTCACGTAAGCACGCGCTTACGGCTTCCTCCCCCAACCAGGTCCACGCCCAGGAAAAATGAGATGTGTGATAAGCCGAAAATTCCCCACCCCGATTCGGAACTCGTGGTTCGCCGTATGATTAGGCTGAATTCTCGGCTTCCCTCTCCCTAAGGTAAAAAATGAAAGTCTCATTCCTATATTCCGTATTTTTTTGGTTCATTACCGTATACTATGATAAAAAAAATATAACCTGGATGAACCTCTTCATACCAGTATACATAATTCACAAAGCTTGATCACTCTCCTATTCTATAGACGGGTTTTTTTTTAAGTTATTACAAATTCCGAAATATCATTTGAAATTAATGTCATTTTCTAGTATATTTTCTTAGTTTCAATGCTCTTTCATTGATTTTACCAGCCGAATATGGGACGCCTGAATAGAGACTATTATTCATTTCTGTATCCGGTAATCACAATTTTGGTAAATCCTTTTGATGTCCGGATGACGTCAGAAAAATCGAATTAGCGATATATAACAGACACCCAGTGTTTATGTTGGAAAATAATACAAACGTCGGTAAAAATCAATATCATGAGGTAAAGCTAGCTCATGTAGAGCTCATACTTGTTGAATGAAATCTGATCGGCGATGAAATTATACTCAATATGGTTTTTAAAAAATGATGGCATATTGTTGGGCATTTCATTTTGGCTTTTTCACTGTGTATATCAATATGATGTTTATTTTATTAGGTATGACGTGAAAGTAGTTTGAAGGTGACGCGGATGGCGAAAACTTTAAGTGTAAAAAATCAGCCCATCAGATCACATTATTAAATCCAGTAAGAAATATTTTGTGCTCTCACATGTTTTGTTAAACTCGAGTCCATGATGGATCGCGCCGATGGGGCGCGGTCCGTCTGTGCCTCATGCTTAGAAAGAAAAATATATATGAGAAAGCACATCATTTTGTGTGTGAGTACTTAGTTTACATGCTTCTTACCTGTAATTATAATAAATACAACAACTGCAACGTTGATCAGAGCAAACACAATGTTGAATTTGTTCGAGGAGTTGATGCCGCATGCCACTAACACGCATAACAATATTATGATTGCAGTTGCCAGAAAATCAGGGTATGTTGCCAGGATTACTCCGTCTCCAAGTGCAACGTGGCTTTCAAGATATGTCTGTTAAAAGAATAGAGTGGGATATTATTTTTATCCTCCGTGAAGGGAAGCCGTGAATCCGGTCCAGCGAGGTGTCGAGAAATACCTCTTAAACCCAAATTCTCCCCCGGGATTTGAACCGGTGTTTACCGCAAAGGTATTCCCAAGCGCATTGCTAACTGAACTAACCAAACAGTTACGAATTCATGTAATACACGTTAAAACAGTAATATAGGAATAACGCGACACTTTTCGCTGAAAACCCGATGGACCCCGTGTGGCTATCATGTCGGTGTCACGAGTCGAAAATCTCTGGTTCAAGTCCCGACAAGACTAAACTACTCAACCCTCGTTGCAATAACTTTGGTCAACTTAGCCGAACAGTTAAAGATCATATCTATTAGCTTCCGAATCGTTAATCCGTGCCCACAACTCAACCCAGAGTGTAATCACTTGGGTAGGCTAAGCCGTACAGGCTAACCCTGTCCGCCTATAAGTGGTCGCTAGTACAGGGCCTTGGGCAGGGTGATCCACTCCAAGAAGTGGCTGTGAAAAAGAACAAAAATATACTGGTAATGTAAATGATGCCAAAATCAAATTTTGTTCACAGATTGTAAGATTCCGCCTTCTTAATAGGAACGGAAATCAAGCTCGAAAGAGGTTGAACAATTCTTTCACGTTTCATCAATAGTTTCATCCTCATCTCACCTTCATGGGATATCCCATCACAGAATCCAGATATCCACTCCAGGCTTTAGCAACCGATGCAGACCCCACTCCATGTTCAAGTATCATATTCCATCCCATCAAAAAACCCCACAATTCTCCCATTGTTACGTATGTGAATATGTAAGATGAACCTGGATTAAAAGGAAAGATTAATTTCAACTTACCTTAACACCTGAGAGCACTTCAACAAAGTACTTCGTGAATACTTAGCGAAGAATAGAAATAGCGCAAGCAATAGGAAGAGATAAATAAACAGACTACCGATATTCAATATAGATCATACTACGATCCATAACGATACACAGTAGGACTATTTTAAAAAAACAGTTGTGCAGAACTATTGAAAATTATAAAGCCCATGTGTACCACGTGACAGTTCATACTTGAACAATTTTGAATACATATTCAGATATTTTTCTTCAAAAAATCACAATCCAATAGTTTGGCATAAATAATAAAAATGTGTTAAAAGCACACGAGAAACCATATCATTTTATAGAGTAAAAAGTACAGTTGGCATCGGTCTATTTTCAGTCTATATCAATACGGATATTCTAGTCCATACTGATTTATCGGCACATCCACAAGGAGGAATGAATCTTAAAAGGGAATAAACGAATGTAATTAAGTACATTAGCTATTATGTTTCTATTTCACCTGTTGTTGGAATTCTTGCTCCGAATTCAGCGTAACACAAAGCAGATAGAAAGGCAGCGAATGAAGCCAATAAATAACTAAGAGGAACAGCTGGTCCACTTGTATTTTTCGCAACTGCTCCAGTAAGAACGTATATTCCGGCACCCAACATGCCACTGATCTAAATTGTTACATTATATGTCAGAAATAGACCCAAATGTAATTTATAGTAAGCATGACCCACAGTTGGACCGCGTCTTATCGTCGTTAACCATTGAATATATTCACTACTGTGATAATTTATTGTTGAAAATAAACTAACTTGTTTGGCGAAATAAGTCGCCTAAAATTTGCGTAGGAATTCAACCGGAGTCATAAAAATAAACAGAGCCTACTGTTAATCAGAAGTCGTTTTGAAATTGGATGCTGGCCAAGATCCTTTTACAAAGAATTTTAAATTTGCGACGTTTTCGATTGATGTGATGACCGCGTTGCGTAATTTACCTTATTTAGGATGGAGAATTACAAAGTCGTGTAAATTAAAAACTTATTTTTCGAGCATAAAAGGTTATTGTACACACCATATTACAAGAAAACAAAAACGAGATTTATAAATGTGTAAAAATATAAATTAGTATCGGACGTCGTTTTACGAAATAGATCTGTACGTTTACGGTTTTATAAATAATGAATGCGGTGATAATTTTGGCGTATAACGATTACAGTGCGGTCAAGAAGTAATGTTAATTCGACATAAGCCGACAACTCATTTCTCAATCTTGCTCGATTTGAATTACATGTGACATTATATTATACCATGCACGAGTAGTGGAAAAATTGAGTATTTCGGAGATTTTCATACGGACCATAAATGCATTGTATAATAGGTTTATGATATACCATACATTATTCATGCGTCTTTATAATGGTAATTATCCTTCTTCTCCAAGCCTGATTCATCTATGATTTATGTGCGAATCAGTGACCTAATCAGGAATTTTATATTGTTAAACATGTTTGAACACGGTCATGTTTGATCGGTTGAATTATTCTATTCCTCAATATTAAATAAACGTCCAACGTTAATGGATTGATATTCAGACAATTCAGCCAAAATTCAATCGAAATAAGTTGTGCTGGGTTGGATATAGGCCACTCTGGTTCATGATTGGCAAAATAAACGACATTTTTGCGGTATATTTGTAAACATGCGTTGTCAATTCCTGATTTAGTGAATGCTATCTTAAGCATATATTATTCAATTGTATGGGTGTCTCATTTTGTTTTTTACGAAGCAACGAAACATAGCATATAAAATACTTTTTCTTTATGTTAACCGCTGGTATTTTGCTCGCATCGGGATTGGTACAAAAAAATATTCTGATAAAACTTATTTTGATCGCAAAAAAACGCGGATTGCAATCCCATATCCTTTCAATCCTAATGGTATAAGATTGTCAAGCTTCGGATAAGAACACCGTTCCCATCCAAAAATACAAATACTACAAGTTATGTGATACTTTTTGACAAAAATCCACGATATCGCTGAACAATGTTTTCGTGATAATCGAATACTGATACTGATTACAAGAATTGTCCGCACTCATTTCGATGTGTAAGCTTCGGCAAATTGCTCCTCAATATGTTTTAACAACCAACATACGCTGCATTGATATTGAATTATATTTGAAAATCTATACGGGTCGTAAAGGTGAAATTTGATGTCAGTTTTAATTTTATGCTGCATGAATCACCTAGGTGGAAATTGATTCGCATTAACTATGAAATGGATTTCATGATCATTGCCTTAGGTTTTCGGTGCAATAATGTCTAGTAAAACAACGTTTACTCACTCCAAGTAATGTTAAATCAAATATTCCAAGACATCTCTTCAGTTCTGTTGTCATTAGATTTTCGTTCAGTGATTTTTTGCGATTTATATTACGGCAGAATCCAAGAAATCCCATAATGACTTCTATAGCGAATATGATTGACTGGTGTAAATTAACAATTATTCAGTCTGCACTATTCCTGTCAAAAAATAAACTAAACTGATTCCAACAAATTTTATTTTATAGGCTTGCTTGTGACAAGTATTTTGTTCACTGCAGTTGACATTATCATTATTTGACAAAAATTTTACTTGAGCAATCTTAAAATTAAACTAAAAAATTGACTTTTGAGACCAAATATGGGATGTTGATGGATCGCGCCGTCGACATCGCCATTAGCATTAATTTTTTCATTAGGATCCTAATATCCTTAATATCGATTTCTTATCAATATTATGAGATCGTGAAACTTCACTCACAGTGAGTGAGTGAAAAACGCATCCATACATAAAAATACATGAAATGGAAACTATGGAATATATACATAAATATACTTCAATTCTACACGGCGTAACTGGTACTGATGGTGTAGGCCCAAGTGATTCATTTAGTATGTAAAATATATTAAGTTCTCCGAAGCACTTTAAATATTTCAAATGACTACGTCTATTCACTCATCGTATTCTATTGACTACTATTTTATTCTATAAATTTGCTGCTTCAGAAAGACATTTTTCTGACTTCAACTGACAAATGTTCCTGTTTTTTTTACAAAAATTTGGCAGGTTATTTATCCTGTCAAATAAAAATTTTGTATTTGTAAATCTCGTTATTCGGAAATCCACGTTTACCCACTGTAACTGCTCCATTGATTTTCAAAACTCACTGACGTTTGACGACGTCTCTGAACCCAGACATTCAGCCCAAATATCTTTTGTTATGTGTGAGTCACTGATGGATCGTGCCGCTGAAGGCGCGTTCCATCTGTGGCTCATGCTTTGCAAAATTAAATTTCCAACGGAGACTAAATCTGCAGTGAGATAGTAGAGTTCAAGGCCAGTTTCGCGTGTGTAGTCACTTTGTACAAGCATACTAGGCTACAATTCTTCAAAAAATGTGGCATTATAGATGATATAAATCGCAAACACGTAAGACTATAGGCATTCAATTCAGTAGTTTTTCAACTTTTTCCCCAAAATATGACCCAATAAATAGATGTGAAGATTCAAATTCAAAGTACTTTTCGAAATAATAATTCAATGCGTAATTCACTTATGAAGCTACAAAAAGTTTTTTCTTCTTTGTCGGAAACACATCCTATTCAAAATGAAAGCTATTATTTCTTGCTATAAAATATTATTATCTATTCCAAAATCACTCCCTGAAAAATGAAACTGCGTGCTCGGTTTGAAGGCACGGAATGCGTTTGAAGACATTGAAAAGATTCCATCCGGCACGTCTCGATACGGGTCAGTTAACCAGATATCTTTCACGCACCAGAAAGGGTTTACACCTTCACTAGAATATTAATGTTGTGATAGATTTGAAGATTAGCCCAAATAACCAATTTGGTTTATTGATCGTTTTTGTACGAGAATCAGTAGACAATAAAATCTCATTATACCAAGGTTTGTATTATTATAGGTACAATTCAGAAAATCGATTTGCTGTTTTCGGGAACATATTTTGACACACAATTTGTGGCGTATTGAACAATATATATGGATTTGCCCGAACCACGAATTTCGGATTAAGATATTCAAACCTGGCGATTCAAGAACAGTGCAGCCGCACTTGACAGTCATGGTACTTCTACGACAGAGTCACTGAACAACGCCGGTTGCGAAACGCCCATGCAGTTAGCTCCATGGGTGTCTGGTTAGCTCAATCGTTGAAACGTTGAAGATGCGCTTTGAGCGACGCATCTCGGGTGGTCGTGACGCAAGTTCGATTCCCGCGAAGGATACGCGAAAGGTCTGCAGGACTCATCACCGGTGCGCTAAGTGGTTGTCTACCAAGCACTTTTGGCTTCCTCCACCAAACAGGTTTACGCACAGAAAAAAAGAGATATACGGCAAGGCAAAAACCTTCACCCCGGTCTGGGACTATCCTCAGTCACGATTTTAAATGGAAGGACGGTTGGCGGCATCGCACCGTTTTTCTTTTGAATTAATTTCGACGAAACGAAAAACAAGCATTCGCCAAAATACTCGTGATTTTTGCGCACAACTTCGCGTGAAAAATTTGAAGCTTTTTCACACACCCACACCAAGATTTCCAGCCTCCTGTAAACAATGACTGCTGCCACGATCAGGCAGTCGCTGTGCTGCTTGGTCTTGTCAGCTAATCGCGGTTGTACCAGTGGCAGATTGAAGGCGAACGGTAGAGGTGTTGAATGAAATCGATTTTTGGTAACCGCGTATTTGCATAGCACAAATACGAATTTTGCAATGGTTACTAGTTTTGATAAGGCTACACGTAGAATAGGAGGGATTGAAATTCGAAACGCATCTCGGTCAGAAATAGTTTAGTCGCCAATGTGGATTTGGAACTGCTGATACGATTTGTGCGAAACGTGCGCAAAGACTGGCTGTGTATGCCAACAATGACTTCAGCAACAACGAGTGCGAAGTAGTCCAGGAAACAGCCACGCCTCAACATTTCTGAATTTATTATTTATTCAATGCGGGACAAACTGCTAATCCTATGCCTTTCTTTTGGAAGCATGGTTTTGGATCTAGATTAGAATAGGACAGGGTTGGTGTTTCTTTTTACAGAAATCAGTTTCAAGCAAGGGCGGAAGCAAACTGAGCAGTGACTCTAAAACACAATGTAGTATGGCAATAGTGCACCAAGCAGAAAATCCCTATAGAACTAAACCATCATACCAAAAAGCAGTGGGTAGCATTTGCTAGCTGTGGTCTTTTTCAGTCACCCCTTGGGACGCATGACAAAGAATATCACAGCCCCTGTCTACAGCACGAGGAAAAAAAACAGACACTTATCATTATGACACACACATCAACTACGGGTACATATTAAGCTTAGGTAGAAAAACGAACTTGAAATAATGACTTTTCTTGTTGCTGCTGTGCTCTGAAATGATAATAAAACCAAAATAATACCAATAATAATAATAATAATCGAAATAAAAATACAAAAACAAATTTATAACACGACAGGTAAGCAGCAAGAACTGCGGCGGATATAAAACGGGACATAAACGGGTACATGAAGACATGAAGTACGATATTAGAACGAAAATACTTTCTATCATTAAAAGCGACTGGTAGTCAATTAGTTAAATTTGGCCAAGGGAAAACCGGCAGTAAAATTCCTACATGAATAAAAAGATATTTATTTGGAACAATCAACTCTCATTGTACACTAAAAATTCAATTTTGTTGCTGACTGGGCCACTTCGAATATGCAAACTTTGTGTGAGAAATTCTAATAAGTATGAGTCACTGTTGGATCGCACAGACAAGGTGCTGTACAATGCTTGACAAAACAAAACTTCTAATTGGGATTGACGAGATTAGACACAGAGTGTAATTTTGACTCCATTGTCAATCTTGAAAAGGTAATGGTATACATACGCTAGTTTTATTCCTAGTTCAAATTAGAAACAGATTTGATGAAAAAAAAACATAGACCACAGGGGGATTTCATCTTTTGGTCGACAATATTACCAAGGACTATTTGAATTAATATTTGCTGAAAAAAAGGTACAACTTATACTGTCTATTAATGTAGTGAAATATGATAAGTAATAAACATATATACAACTGGAGTCTTATTTGGTACAATTTGCACGTACGTACATATCACACTTTATAATTGCACATCAAGGAATGATAGAACTATACTGAACAGCAGAATAAATGATCAAATTGCAGTTATTCCCAATTGATAA
Source organism: Styela plicata (assembly GCA_963675895.2). NCBI lineage: Eukaryota > Metazoa > Chordata > Ascidiacea > Stolidobranchia > Styelidae > Styela > Styela plicata. The sequence goes on from OZ023140.1 coordinate 24,247,883, forward strand.
AATATGTTAACAAGTCTTCGAAAACTTCATACAAGTAGATAAATGTTAGTTAGTGGGATACCTATCGACAACGTGATCAGTTTTTTTTAAGAATATTTACAAATTCATAGTAATATCTGCCCCAAAGTTTCTTTTTTCGAAAAACATTAACATGGGCTTTTTTGAACCGCTAAAAATTTGATTGTGCCATTGAAACACTAGACAAAATATGCTACAAGTAGGTAAGTAGTAGCGAGCATTGCCAGAACACAACCAGTTTAAAATAAATTTGACAAACTCTCAGATGGTAAAATTACCCACCATACCAGCAGAAGGAAACGACCCAACTGCAATAAATGATGAATATATGTGGGGTAAATTAAAAGTTATTTAAATCAATCCATTAATGAAAAAAAATTATCAGCATTGAGAGGGAACACTTACAATTTCCTTAATAATAATTCATGAGTTATTAAATACTGCATTAGTTATTTCGTCTTTTTACTCAAGATTTCAATAGTTTCAAAGGTTTGCATGAGTTATATTTTTTCAGGCAGGGCTTGACACGTCTAAACTCATTGAATAAAAATTGAGCATTAGCGAATTTCGAAAAATTTAGCATTGATATTAGACATAAAACACACAAAAAGATCAGTATATCGATTAATACATGCATACGCTTCTTTTCATTGGATAGTACAGGACCTATATCAAACAACATTTATGAGTCGAGTCATAAAAAATATGTTATAAATAGTACATACATGATTATATGGATGAATAAATGGTTGCAATAACAATTATATCATAACACAAAAAGGAAAATGTATATATGTTGCCGAGCACACTAAGCATAGATGAATCGTACTTAATCAAACACGATAATCTATGGCTCATACTTGGCAAGGATGATGAAGGAATTTATGATGCTAATAAGGTATAATATTTCTTTAACAAAAAAGACAATTTCAGAAATTATAATAATAATAATATTACATTAGATGACGTCAAAATTGAACGCAAGATTGAAGACCAATGGTGTTGTGTAGAGGAAGTAACGAATGTATAATAATTGATAAAGAACGAAATGTAACATAAATTGTGCAATTCTGGAATGTAAAATTCCGAACTGTATTTTTTTTTGAAGAATAATAATAAAATAAACCCTAAAACCATTTTGAGTACAGATTTGGTATGAAGGTCGATAAATCTGAAAAAAAACTCGTTATTTCTTATTGATGTGTTGAGCAACCAAAAAGTGCAAAGTTAACATAACCAAACGATTCAACCAAAATGAGACAAAAGTAAGAAAGATTGCCTTTTTTATAAAATATTGGCGTTGTTTGGCCCTACCAAGCAATTATTTTAAATCTAGGTCATCACTTCATCCATATATTCGTAAATCGCCTCACAAATAGTGCAACTCGTCTCAACAAGTACTGGGATAAAGCCAGGTACTCTGTTACGAAGACACCCGAATAAAATGGGTATCACCGTAGAAATTTTAGCATGGGGCAATATTTTAAGATCTCTTGCTAGAAGATTAAAATGTCTCTTTCGAGTTCCTAACAGCCAAACATCAGAAATGATTTTTAAGTTTTTTATACATCCGGACTAATATTTCGGACACCTGAAGAAAACCCTACACTCAATCAGATGCGAAGTATAAAAGAAGTTATGTAAATGGCAAGATAAAATATTTAATAACAAACGACATCGTCTTGATTTTCCTCAATTCACAATGCTCTCACATTCCTGACACCACCAACTTAACAAATTTTTGACACCCCGTTTTTTGCTCCAAGTTTCAAGTTAATCATGCCCAAACCTATAATAGATAAATACAGAAATCAATATTATATTAAAGTAAATTGATTTCATCTGGTAATTAAAGGACTTGATTAGTAATTTAACTAGGGATAGCAGGAAAATTTTAATTCATAGAATTTTCTTTCAAAATTATTACTTTTACTTTTAGTATGTCAGACAAATGACATTATGCTTTACGTTGTCATGTAGAAAATGGTAAAAACTAGAAGTGAGATGCACGATAAAAAAGTTGGATTTTTCAGACATAGAAAGATAAACAGTCCCTCTAAATATTAAGGTGATAAAGACCTGGCCATCAAACAGCGGCATACATTTTATCCTTTTTCGTCCCTGAAATAAACTTAACTTAATACCAAACGATGAAGAACTCACCCGCAATGTCGTATCCCAACTTCCAGAACAGAATGCCGTTCCATCAGGCGACATTCTTAAAGTACTGACTCTATTCTCGTGACCAAATAGTGCTCCTATTTTTACTCCTTGTATAGTATCCCATGCATGGATGAGGTAATCATTGTATGCGCCATACAATACCCTTCCTGTGAAAAAAGCACATATTGGTGAAACTTGAAAATTATTGTCAAGAGAAAAAAAATCAATTAAAAAGCTTGCACACTATTTCAATCACAGATTATTATTTGGAATGACTAGCATATCAAAATGTCTTCAAAAAAATACTAAATTCCAACAATTGCCATTTTAGGGCAAACTGCATCAAGCTACCGTTCTCACATCACTAAATATTATACGTGGGAGCTCGATCAGAAAAATTTATGATTACATATGTTTTTGTTAGGCGTGAGTCACTTATGGATCGCGCCGCCAAAACGCGATCCATCTGTGGCCCATGCTTAACAAAATAAATTTTCTGGGATTGGGAGATTTAAATGCTATAGAAATTCACTATGAGTAAAAGTTTGTCGACAAAGATACGCTTATTTATTGAATTCCACTGCACCTTAACCAACAAAAACATTTGGCAGAATGCCAGCTACTCCATACAACCAAGGAAAACAGTTTTCACCAGAAGAAAATTAAGTATGTCGGCAATATTTCATGATTATATCCCTTGCTGGAAGATTAAAGTGCCACATTTTAGGAGCCTGATAGCAACCAAACTGTATAAAAAAGGTTCAAAATCATTACGGTGATACTGTTATAAACTAGCGATAATGATATTTTTAAGCTTTAAATTTGTCCATTTGAGGAATATCTCATAAACATTTTGGATTGAATAGAAAAACAAGATTCTGTCACCCAGAACTAGTGATCACGTTCCACCCTACAATAGAGTCATGCCCTCCTATTTTAAACTCTTGACTATCCACTCCTAAATAAGGAAAATTGTATCCAATAGTATCACGAATCAATGACATCACCAGAGATGACCAATATGCCGAATATGTCGATGCCGAATATTTTACTATTTGGAATACATTCTGGAATAATAATTACGAGAATGAAATATCGAATACATTCTAAATTTAGCTATGTTTTTGATGAAGGATAACATTTTAACTTTTTTAAAGAAAAATATATATTGCAAAATCTAGAAAATTTAGATTATAGTACACAATTCCCTTTATTCAGTTGAACTATGTCAGTTTGGAGAGCATTAAAGGCCACAATACACATGAAGTTATCTTACCGTTGCATTACGTTTCAGGTAATAAAATAAAATCGGCAATACACGCCTGCAATGCTTTGCGTTAATTGTGTTCACATGCCTACAGAGCACAAACGGAAAAAAGAAACAAGGAAATGCATGCAGAGCGTTGCGCTTGCGTAAAACGCAAGGGTAAAACAAAACAAATCTAGAAATAAACGCAACCTACACAAATGTGTAGTACCTTAACAAATTTTTCTGTTGATTCTATCTGGATTTATGCAATAGAAATGACATATTTTAATATAGCACTATTCTGAAATATATCTAAAATCAGGAATTGCACTATATCGAATATGTTTATTTTCGAATGTGTTCGATATTTGATTCCTCCTGGACATCCCTGGGAATCACTTCATCATGTTACACTTATTATTCAATTTATGAAATGCCAATGCACACATACCACTTAGAGAAAAGTCGACCGAATTGACACCGAATAATACAGAAGGTTTCTGATAACAAGCTATTTCCTTGTCTGCTCGAAGGTCATATAGTCGAATCTGTAAAATAGTTCAACAAAAACAGATTGAAATTTACAATACATACAAATACAATAGCAGTATTGAGGATTTTGAAGCTTTTTTGGTCCATATGAGGAAAACAACATGAACATTTCGGACACCCGAAAAAAAAAAACGCTTCTCCCACATTGCATCTATATATATACATGAAACCAACCATATAGGACCAAAATTTGATATTGAATTTCTGAACGTCCGAAATAATGCACTACTGGTCAAAAACGCCAATAAAAAAGTTTTTAAATATAAAGAGTGTTCGTAATAATATTTACAATTTCAACATGTTCGTTTTGAAATGTTGAATATCCTAAATTTTCGATCGATAATATGATTTGAATCGAAAATGTAGTAAGAACATAGAGAAAGATTAGATAAGAAATATTTACTAGTAAAAATATCAAGGCAACTTATCAGTCATGATATTTTTATACAGCAAAATTACAAGCAAAGTTTGGCATTATAAAAATTTTATGAGAAGCTTATGAAACTTTAACTCAAAGTGTGATAATTCAAGTCTGATTAACAATGTAGCAGTCATCATATTAAGCTACATTACCATTGCCTCAGAGCAAGTAATCACTAAATATGTCCACTAATATCAGACCATTGCAACACAACTTAGTTATGCTTAGACTTGTAAACTTCTAGTTTATTTTTTATTAATGAGTAGCGGTTTGAAATATCTTTCTAGTGTTATTAAACACTAGAAATTGAGACCAGGCAATTTTTGTCAAGTGTGAGTCACTGATGAATCGCGCCTTAGCTAAGGCGCGATCCATCTGTGGCTCATGCTTGATAAACTAAAATTGGGGTGTAATATTTATTCTTTATACAAGCTACTATCGCGGAAAGATTTTTTAGTATATATATGTATATATATTTAGAATATTTTTTAGTTTTTCTAAATATTGCCGAGCCCATGTTTTTTGGGAGTCTGTGTAACGAAGTAACTGATATCATGTCATTCTGTATCACAAATTCATATTTACCGTGCTCCTGATAACATACCTCACAAATAATATGAAGGAGAATATAGATGAACAAAACAACACAAAACAAGTGAACATTCCACAAATAAGAAGAAGATGACAAGAGACCAAACGACATGCAAAAGAAACATACAGAAGAATACTGACACCTGTGTGAGAAAAAATATAACATGCACAAATATGAAATACATGAAGCATTTCCAAAACATATTCCAATCGAATTCGGAATTATTCAAACTTGTTTATACTAGTTTATCAAATTGTGACAAAATTGAGTTTGGCCCCGCTAGAGTTTGATTGTAATTGCTTTACGTCTTACGTAATTCCGTGAATATTGACATTTCTGCTTCCAGCAAATTTATGCATGATATGTCCCGAAACTATATATGTTTGCGGCGATAATCCAAGGTACATGCTTTATTACAATATTGGGAACCTTAAAATACGTCCTCAGAAACGAAAGTCTAATATCAACGGAAACGATTAAAAGACTAGATATTGAAATTCCAAAAGAACAGTCTTTATAGCTAAATTACTCAACCAACTCTCGTCCCCTAAAAAATGACAAAATTACAGGTTCCAAAGAAATGAAATCCACTACATAAATAAATTTTGAGCAATATTACTATCATCAACAATAATTTAGGAATTTATTTTAACTCGAGAAAAAATCTGTCCAGAAACATTTTGTTAACCACGGATCGCGCCTTGGCGAATGCTTCACAAAATAAAATTTCTGATTGGTAAGAGGTCAGAGTATCTATACCTCAATTCCAAATCAAAATTATAATTTATGCTAAAAATATCACAAAATGCTCTAACAGGACAAACAAGAACACAAGAGTGCACAAGTTACATAGACTGAATATACTATGAACATGCTGCAAGTGAATAGAGCATACCGAAGCATCTTCTGAACCAGACGCAAAAGCTTCACCACTTGGAAACCATCTGAAAATATAACATGATTATATATAAACTTCTGATCTTTTTTTTATTGAAAATCACTCCGAGCAAGGCCGTAAGCAGTGTCTAAAAGAAACCAACTACTTACTGGTCACTCAATATCAAAAACCTACTAAAGGATGTAATATTCTTTGCTTCCTTTTAGTCGCCTGATTTGAAGCGTTTATTACAATTTTTTGCTAATTTTATCATTATTTGCCACCAAAAATCCTTCATTATGGCATGTTTAAAAGGAGAAACAGTACGCTATGTGATGAGAGGCTATAATTTTGGCAAAACAAGGAAAAATATGCCCGGATAGTGACAATTGGTGTCAAGTAATATTTGAAGTTCAAAGCGCCGATATAGATAAAAATTTTTCTTAAGTTGTCACTTTTTCACTTGACATTCAGTGGCACGAAATTTTTAGTTGAAGCTCATACTAATAACATGTTAGTAAAATGCCCTTAAAGCTGAAGTCGCATGGCTCCTAGCACAACTCATGCTCCATATGAACGATGAATTGAAGACAAAAACAAGTCTTCCAAAATGTCAACTATTAAATAATAGTTTAGAATATTATATATTATATTACTATTTAGAAGACTTGTTTTTGTCCTCAATATTTTTGGATCTTCTTATACCTGACAGTATTGATATCAGAATCATGAGTAGTAAAACGTTGAACACATTGAGCTATTCTCATGTCCCACACACATGCGGTATTATCGCAACCCTGAAAAAGAAAACGGGAGGTCATAATATGTTCGATACTGTACGATTAAACGACTAGAATCAGTAACTTAATTAATTGACCATCGAAATAACCACGAACAATATTTTTTCAGTAGTTTTCCTCTGAAGATTATTCGCTATTTAGTTGTGAGATCAAGCTAATCTTTGCCGCCTTAACTTTTTGTGTGTTCTGGTGATTTCTTTATAGTAAGGATGGTTATGCCTCATTCACTTCTTTAAAACCATCCGGTTTGAACAAAAAGAAAAAGCAATTCATAGATGGTTCTATAAATGATCGAGAACGCCTATTTTTTTATAGCCACTTCTTGGAGTGAATCACCTGACCAAAGCCGGCATGAATTAACGAGCTGCACTCACCGAGACATGTTTAACTACTAAGCCATCGTGCCCACATATGCTGACTACTGTTAATATTATGTACAACTGCTTTATTCTTGTCATCGAAACAATCTTTTTAATTGAACCGTTGTGCAGAAACATGTTTAGTGTGAAGTAATGCATTTCAACCCGTTTTTCTGATAGACATTCTTGGAATATTTGTTGCATAATATACAATAAAACAGAAAACAGATGATGAAACGAAAATACAATTTCCCTCCCATTCATAGAAATCCAACAACATCTGCAAGAATGATTCATAAAAACTTCCTGCTTGATAAAACAGACTGTAACATAATACAATACTTACCCCAGATATAAATAGATTTCCTGTTTCTAACGGAGACAAAGCAGCATCCATGACATCACACTGATGTCCGTGGAAACTTTGTAATAATTGACTACTTTCAACATCCCATAATGCGCAAGTACTGTCCCCAGAAGCTGTTAGAATCTGGAAATGTATGAGGAGCTTCAGATTTTCAAATTTTGCAGAAAAACGTGCAACGCTACGCGGTTTTCAAAGTTTGATTCATCAGCTATTCTCAATAATTATTAGTGGAATATAGCAACAACAACATGCAATTTCCTTTCCCAAATGGGCAACAAATTTTTGGGTTTTTATAGGGGTGGTCATAATCTAATGCTTCATTTATGTAATCGAACTGAGTATTGTCTGGAAAATCAATATTCATGGATAAAGGAATAAAGGCATCATTTCGTAAAATACATCAAAACTCGCATATTTACAGAAAAGTTTATTTTCTTTGACGCTATTGTTTTCGAATCGCTAAAAACATCAAATATTTTAAACAACCTCAGAAAGAGCAAGACTACTTCAGAATTTTAGAACTGTTCTGCTTTGTAATCTGGCTATATGGATTATTCATCGAGAATAGTCACATTTAGGATGTCAACAAATTATCAAATTAAAAGTAAAATTAGGACTTACCTGATGGTCTGACTGAGTAAATGAACAAGATGATATATAACTAGTATGCATTGCAACCACTTTTCGTTGGTGTGTTTGTGTATTACTACCACCACTACCAGCACTAGCTTCAGGTGTGCTGTTAGTTGTAGTTGGTTTCCCAACACCAGGAACAGCTGATGCAGCAGGATTAGTAGTTGCATTGGATGAACCGATTCGAAAAACCGAACATTTATTATCGAGACCACTGAAAAAGGAAAAAAAAAAAGCTTGGCCTGTTGATGAAGCTTGTTGGTGTGAAGAGTTTATTCGTGGTCCAACTGGGCAATATTACATGATATCTATGTGGAGAAAAGATTCAAATGAATCTTTTAGAGTTTCCTACAGCAATCAAGTTGTATAAAAGCATTGAAAATCATCAATACTGCTATGAAATAGTAGTGTTAAAGGTTTCGAAGCGCCTTTTGGTCACCCAAAGAATATGACATCCAAGGTTTCGGACATCAAGATTCTGCCACACTGCACATGTGGACCATGTCCAGTAGAATAGGAACGGTTCCAGCAAAAATTAAATTCAGTCTTATCATGCAAAGCGAGTGCGATGGTCAACCCACTTTTGTCAAGACAAGATTCAAATCGCCGGTTATAAATACTCACCCACAAGCAATTAAATTTCCTGATGGTGCATAAGCACATGAATTTACCCAGGTTGTTGGTAAACTTATAGTATGTTCCTGGGAAAAGAAAATAATACAACATATATAAAGATGTATCGCAGGTTTATAAATTTATTTATTTTTGCACATAGCAGAGCAGCCCAGTTTCTTTCTTGCATAAAAGTTTCCATTCGCATAAAGGCAAATGTACGGCAAAACAGGCATGATATTTGGGTTTTTAGAATGTATTCAAAACGCCAAGTTATTTCGTGTTTATCAACTATGTATTGATTGATACTTAAGAGCAAAAAATTTGACACACTTTTCAGCATACTATACAAATAACTGTCCCTAATCACAAAATAAATATTTAGTTTAAACACTGTGGCAATATTTCTGTACCGCTATATATCGAAATTATTATTATCGGTACTTACTTTAGTGGCAGCAAAGGCATCCCAAACTATAACTTTGCCATCCTGTAGAAAATTTAATAATATAAATTGAGGTAAAAAATGGAACAGGATACCCCTGGGTTATATTGAAGACAAGTTGTCAAAATGTTAGCTACTCTGCTACCTAGACACCCAAAGAAAATGAGTCCAGGCAGAAGACAAAACATCAACTGGGCAATATTTCATAATATATCTCTTGCTAGAATTTAAAAATGTCTCTTTTTGAGTATCTAGTAACAACCAAACTGTAGAAAAAGATTCAAAATTATCAACACTGCTATGAAATAGCAGTTGTTGAGGGTTCTGAAGCTTTTTTTGTCCATCTTAACAAAGTGACACGGGCATTTCACTCCAGACACCGAAGAAAAAAATAGTATGACCTCACAACTTTTTAAAAATCAATTAGACAATATATAGTTTGCGAATTTTATAGTTATTCTGAAAATCAATTACTCTTCGGTAGAAAACATCTACTGATGAATATTTATCGATTTAAATTGACATGAAATTATGACTGCATTAAGATTTAAAAAAAATAAATTTGCATTTAACAACATTAATGTCTGGTCGGCGTAGGAGAAAAAATGATCGTGAAATTTTGTCCAAATTATGTTTTATTATTAAGAAAGGCCACTGTGAATTGGACTGGAATTTTCTCACCCCAAAATGTTTGACATAATTTCACTATATCTCGCAATATCCAACATTTAGACTTGTAGTTAAAGTTTTATGACAAATGATAACTTTTTTTCATTAAAATTCGGTCAGAGCAAGGCTGCAGGAGACAAATCATGCTTCAAAAGTTTCCTGAAGCCAACAGTGCAAAGAGCTACATGAAATGCAGGAATAGGAACTAAGGAACCACAATTCCTGACAGATGTCAATTGACGAGAGCTTTAAACCCATGCAGATGAACATGATCAGGGAAGCAGTGAGAAGGCAAAGAATTTCAAAGTTTAGAGATTCTTGCATATGACTGTTTGTGACATTGTGGAACCTCCACAGTGAACAGGTGTGAACTTGTACCAATCAAGTGGACCAGTAGAAAATTTTGTTTGGAGGAATTACGGGTGCTTAGGCATTACATAGGAATAGTATCTCTGGGGAATGATTTGTTTTTTTAAACATTAATTCGAATCACAGTCAAACTGGCAGAGATTGCTGAATAGTTCAAGTTAACAGTTTAATAACAGCTCAAATCGCTACTCTGCAACTGCAAATATCAAAACACATGCTAAAACTGAATGTACCAACAATGAAGGTTTTGTTATGAATTTCATCAACAGCACATAAACAAATTTATTCAGCAAATTTAAAAAATAAAATACAGTGGAATATCTGACCAGGTAATCATCGAAGCATATAGTCATTTGTCATTGTATATCCAGAAAATCAGAGAAAAACATGTTTTGTCAAGCGCAAGTAACTGTTAGATCGTGTCACTTAGGGTTGGTCCATAAGCGGCTCATACTTGACAACAAAACAAAATTTTTGATTGGGTAAGGTATCTATTAAAAATTAAATTATGAATGGACGATTGGATTTAGAATTTTGGAAATTTGAATAGCTGAAATCTGAATTTCAATTAAAACATAATTCATAGAGAATACTGGCAGACCGCCAACTAATGTGCTATTTGGAAACACAAAAAATGGGCTTCTTCAGAAAAATTCAGCAAATATTCAACATTTTAACATATATCTCTGCTAGATGATTGAAATGTTTATTTTTGGATGGCTGATATCTAACAAATTGTAGAAACCAAATTGTATGGAATAGCAGTGTTGATGGTTTTTGAGGCTTTTTTCATGGGGATAAAAACAAAATAAATATTTCAGACACCTGAAGAAATCTCGGCTACTCAGACACCCGAAGATCTGTCGCCCTGCTTAGCCCCTTGTAGCAAGTGAAGTTATTATGTTCTTACCACTAATATTGTTTGTTCGTAAAACACACGAAGAAAGTTTTGTAAACATATCCAATATTTTTTATAAACTTGATAATCGAAATCAGAATATTTATATTACCTGTGACGAACTGACTATTCTTCTTCTGTCCTGTGACCAATCAATGTTGAGAACTTTACTAGTGTGACCCTTCAGCAGTTTACGCATCCGAAGCTGAGTTCTTGCAGATAACTGCTTAACTTTGTTTCCCATAGAGAAAACTAAAAAAATATATAGCATTTTTTTGTGATTAATATTCCTTTCCATCAGATGACACATGTGCTGATGGATAGAAACTTAAATACTTTTAAACAAAATACTAGAATTGACTCAGTGCTATTTTTTATGGTACGAAATTTACTAATCCAAAATATATCACACAAATTGTTTATCAACAGTCTTCGTTATAATTAAACCATATTCTTGGTGGGCCTAGAAAAGTTTAGTAAAGGGCCTAGTAAAGTTTAGCACCATATTTGCGAATGTCGACAAAATTAAAACTGGCAGAATATTCTGATCCTAACTAAGGGCGTTGATGCCGCAATATGGTATCGTATTCCCTGAGTAGGGAACATGAGAAATTTTTTTCATGATAATCAGACATGTGGTACTCAACTTCATGAGACTCAAAATGACATCTTACCGGTACCCTAAAATGCAGGACCAATTGCCGATTCATTTTGTGTCTCAAGAAGTTTAGTACCATATTTCAGGTTACTTCAATTACCGAAACGGCTGAAGTACAGAAACAACCCCGGAAGTGAAAGATGCACGAAAGCCTGGTCTAATATCATACTGAAATCGGAGTTTTAGGGAGACTCCGACCATTCCGTGGAATGAATATATTAAATATACCAATCAAAAGGGTACTTTTGGATGGTTGGGTACTTTCGGAAGTTTCCCCTAAATTTTTTTCGGCAACTTCATTTGGGACGAAATCTCGCCATGGAAATACATTTTTTTAATATCTACATTTACATATTTCAAATCTTATATGTAATGAAAATAGGCAGCTGATGTGGGTTGCAAATTCGTAGTCACAATACCTATACAACCCCAGAATGCAACTTTAAGCTTCGGTGGCTAAGATCAAGTCAGATATAAAAGAGTAATTCGCCGGTCGGCATTAGTCTGGAGGGCAATAGATATTTGCTATCTAGATTTTTGCTGTAGCGATTTGCAAGGAATACCGACGCTAAACGACAATGAAGTCAGACATCTGGTTGTACCCAATAGCCATCCAAAAGTACCAAACATGATAATTTTTGCTTTAAAAACAGGCCAGTGACTAATATATTAGAAGTTTTATTCAATATTTAATAGTTTTTCAGACAGACTAAAACAAGCCTGGAATGATCAGTAAGTTTTCACGAGCATGAGGAGGCGGGGATAAGAGTAATTTAAGTGGGGAGCATTTTTGTTTTCAAAAGACCATCCGAAAATACACAGGTATATTGTAGTCCACAGCGGCTAGAGCCTCCTAGTAGCGCAACAATTTTCGCCGCATCGTTATCGACATCGTAGCCCATGCAACAAAGTGACACTTAATAATATTTTGTTTTACATTTTATCCTGTTTATTATTGGACTTGTTAGATATCATTAGGTCAATCAGTCTGAATTTGGACATAAACATTTGGCATCAAAATAATGAAAAAAATCCAGGTTAGTATTAGATTTTATTAGGCACAAAAAAGCCACTTTCATGCTTACTGGATAATGTGGAAATAACAATTATGTTATGAGAATTAAGATTGGCCAAGCAAGACGTTGTAGTACGCACACCTTGTTATTATCTATCATTATTGTGATGTTATCGTTCTAGGCCTAAGTATTATATTTAATTTTTACACTTACGTGTTGCATCGTCGAGTTTACTTCTATCATCTTGTAATTTTTTGCGAAGTTGCTGAGCTTCTTTTTTCAAATTTTCAATCATCTCCTTCTTACTTTTATCAGACGTCAAGACACCAGCCATGTTACAACTCAGAACTCGCCCATTTCTGGCAATTTTCCCGAAACGATAACACAACACTCTCCAAAAAGCTGTTATCACCTTCTGTCGCTAGGGGGCGCTCAAATTTTATCGATTTCCTACTTTGAAACCGAATTTCTTCGATGTTTGGCTGTTTCACCGCCGTACAGCGAGCCCTTCAGCAAGGCACTTCGCATATAGCTATAAAACACAATATATACACAGCCACTACAAAGTGCCAAGCTACACTACACCGGTGTTGGATATAATCTCCTCTTCACGGACCAATGATAGCGGGGTGCCCGATTTTTTACAGACACTTCTTGGAGTGGATCACCCTGCCCAAGGCCCTGTACCAGCAGCCACTTATAGACGGGCAGGGTTAGAATTGCTGAAAAGATATGATCTTTTCCTGCTCTGCTAGCCTACCAAAGTTATTACACCCGGTTAGCTCAATCGGTAAATTACCGAATTACCATTATGTAACTGCGGCCCACAACTAGATTGATACAATTATGGCAAAAGTGTTATTGTTGCAAGACACATTTCATCAAGGCAATCTTTGCATTTTTTGCTTTATCATTTGCATTGTATTATTCTCGCACAGCATGTTATGATGGATAAATAGTTTTAGTTTGTCTCATAAGTAAAAATCAATACATTTGAAAGGGGTGTCTTGAAAAAATACAACTATAGGGGTTAAAATGAAGATGGGATTTCATTTTTATTCTGCGGGGGGAGAAAGCAAACAATGTGATGAACCACGGCCAGTTCCAAACTAGGAGGAGTGAGGTTTTGGTATAAATTTCTACTTATTTTTCCTTAGTATTGGTTGGCGGATGAAGCATCAAGCATTAAACCGGTTACTGGTTACTACCACCGTGTACTGGTGAGAAGACAAGTCAAGACGATCAGAGTTGCGTCTCCCGGAGAGTATTCTAAACATTCTATGCACGCCTATGGAGTCCTATGGGCAGACCAATTGGCAATAAGGAATGAATGGATTGCTCGTTACCGCGGTGTGCGGACGTGTCCCCGTTGTCTCTAGTCCATGCACCTAACATGAATCTAGTAGTAAAATGGTTGAACTGGTATAAATCTTTGCAACGCTAAAGAAATATTGCATGTTGAAGAGACACCGAAGCATTCCTATGCTATTGGAATATAAATACATATAAAAGTTATTTAGAAATAGAATATGTTACGAAAACTGGAAACATGCTACTTGATTTTATAAGTGCCAACGATAGCACTATATTTAGCACATAATGTATATGAGGACCCAATAACAGATGGTTTTCATGGATTACTATAGTTACTTTTAACGGAAATATTTAATATACTACAATTAACGATAGATTACGGCAAATTAGGTAAACCGTGGCTTTGTTCACGTCTTGTACTGTAGTATTTTTTATGTTTTGATCAACACCACTGTATCGTTTGTATGTGCCCACGCCCGAGCTCGAGTAATTGTCCTAATATTATTATTATCTTAACTTATGCAATTTACCGCCCGTTTTTTAGTTAGCGTCAGGCATTGCACTTTGCTTAAAATAATAAATGATCCAGATTGAGATTCCTGGGGACTCTCCTGAAGTTAAAAACCCAGATCAGTCTGAGTTAGAGCATGATCGTCCAACGTTCCACGTTTCAAACTTTAAACTAGGTTTATTAATTTTCCATTTTTACTCTGGTATTGGTTTGAAAATGTTGGTGTTTATTTATTTTTGTGTGCTTTTGCATATGTATGATTCGAAATGATTCAGCAAAGACTAAATGATGTGACGTGATAACGTTTTATTGCTGTCACATTGGGGGCTATGCTGCTACTGCTACTGTTCTCCGTATGCTTGACCGCATTCAACGATGTATAATCAATACTATTTCCCCAAACTTTTACCGACCCTAAATCTTTTCGCAACTTTGCTTCATTTTGTTAATTTTACTGATATTGTAATAGCCTTAGTTCAAAAAGCTTTCTGCCCGCGTTTTATCGAACGAAATATGTTATTGCTCCATGCAATTGGCTTCCAGTCCAAATCTATCCACTTTGGAGGTTCAACAGTGTCAAAGACAGTTCGATATTTTCATGATCCCCTGAACTATGAAATTCATTGTCTTTTCAATGATTTTTCTGATTGCGCAATTTTTAATTTAGCGTTCTTCCAGTTGTGTTCCAGAGATCTCTGATGCCAGCTCCTGCAAACATTTTGTGCTATAGGCCGAATGCCTATTTCAAATCATCCATCACTCAAACGGCAATAACATCCAGCACACCTTTTAGCGAAATATTGGATCATCGAATTTCCCTACAAGGCTAATTCTTACAAATTGTTTTTGAAGTGTTCAACCAATCAATTTGTTTCGGATTTTCATCTTTTTGATATGTATTGCAGTACTGTCCCATTATTTGTCTGAATTTTGCTTCAATTGAGCATAGAACTTCTCATTTTGGTTACTGGTGGTTTTCAAATGCGTTTCCTGTATTTATTGAAAAATAATAAAATTACCCCATATAATGTAGCTTGTTTACACATCTTCTCAATAGGCCGGTATACATCGATTCCATGCTAGATTTATAGCTGAATTGTCAGAGCTAATCGAAATGTCTAAAAATCACAATCATTATATAAACTTGTACGAATACAAATGTGACCAAACCTTTGTCATGCTATTCTACACACAGATACAAACACGAAAGGCCCACAGAGTGATTAAACTGCATGCAACTGGCAAACAATCAACAACATGTTCGAAACAAGTGCCGTGCGGGAAAATTCTCAAGCAATTAAAATAGTTGAAGCCAACCTTGAAGTAGGCAAGTTTCCACAATTATTTCAAAATAGAATGGGATAAAGGTAAAATAGAATATTGTGTTTTAATGAAACCGGCAAGTGTAACTCGTTGATAGTGATTGCAAAGAAGAAATATTCCGCGCGCAACTTCATATATCCAGACACACTGTTTCACTCCTCAGAAATCAATTTCATATCAAACAGACAGTGCGGTACCACGTCTTTTTTCGCGTGCTATTATAAATTTCGTAGTGAGCATCAACGAATGCATAAAATGTGTAACAAAATCATTATTACAAAAACTATTTCATTCATATTTAAAACGTTTTTTTGTCCTCGCCCTTATAGGTTCGTTGGTGCAGAATTCTGTGTTTTTAGGATAAGTATAAGTGCATTGTTACAAAAATTATTTGCAACATCATAGATGATAAAATCTTTTCAGGTTATTACGGAAATGGTCAACAATTTCAAATGGATTTTGTTGAAAATCTATCTCTGTTATGACTGGTAATGGTAACATAACTTTGTACGCCCTCTATTTCTTTTTACCCTAGAGTATATGTATGTATGTATGTATGTTTATTTGCCTCGTAATAATCAATATAAAATTTAAGGATACAGAAGAATAAAAGACAGGATAGTTGCACAAGGCCCTGTCGACCTAAAACACTGGTGTGCGGCATACACGTCTACTTAGGAACAAAACTCTCATTTGGAGAATAGGAATTGAGACATTGAAACAGTAATTAGTTGAATTAGTGCAGTTGTGGATTTTAGCAACGATAACCATGGAGCATTTTAGAACAGTCGACATTTCAAATTTTGGAATACGGGTTCTAGGTGGGATTTCATTTTTATCCTGGGGGAGAGGAAAGCCGAGAATACACCTTAACCATATGGCGAACCACGACCTCTCGTACAGATACCAGTTCCAAATGGTTTTTTTTTTTTGATTCTCGTATTTGTGTTTGAAAAAATGTTTTGAACGCCACCTATGGCCCTTGTGGTCAATTCTTCTAGGTTTTTGCCAAATAACATTAGGTCAGTGCGAATTGCAAACAAAGATTCAGGATGAATCAGGCTTTTTATAGATATAAGGTAAAAAACTAGGTCCCCCGAGAAGCGCCAAATTTCAGTAATGAATAAGGCAAGTACTAACGTTACCACCAATATATTCAGGCAAAAGTTTCGAATGGCGCTCTTCTCGTCGTCCATGAATTACTACAAACCGAAGATCCAGAACTTTTTGCTCACTTTAACATACATTAGGTAATTTGCTATATTTGGTCATATACAGGCACTGAAAACCCATTATGAAAAAAGTTCTAGAGCCTCTAGTGCAAATTTGACACTGTTTTAAAACGATCTACAAGAAAAATGATTAGTTCAACCAAAGTTGTTATAGGATTACTTCATATTCAGAGCATCACAAATTTTGGCCAAGTAGGAATCACTGATGGACACGCTGTCTAGGCCTGTCTGTGGCTCACACTCAAAGAATGCTTCAGAATAGCAAGTATATTTAAGTATGCTGGTGCACGTGGTTGCGTAAAAATGACAGAACGTAAAAATTACAGACACAGAGCTGTCAGTAAGTCGGAGTTCTCCGCAATACATAAAACTAACAGAGATCATTTTCTGTCATTTTCATCTGTTTGCTTCTTGATAAAACATAAAACCCTGTAGTATTTTGAAACAAGATTCTTTATTCATGTATGGAACAGAAAATATATTTATTTGCATTCAAAATCAAAATGTCCTGTACCGAATATAACTGAATTTCAACTTCAAATAGGGACTTTAAAGACCGTGAGTTTTGCAGAACTAGTGGAGGGCATCGCCAATCCATATTTAGCTGAAATGTACTTTTTTCTTATCGATCTTATAGAAAATGCATCAAATTCATGTATGGTAGTTATGTACTGCTTACAATCAATATCGAAGTAATAAAAAATCCTTTGAAAGTATCAATAAATTAACATCACAATATCAATATATTAGAGATAGAAACTAAATCTATTTATTTTCGTTAATATTTTGCATATTTTGCATGGCAAAATTGCTGAAAATTCAATTTTAAAGTATCGAGACCCAAAATTTGGAACATTATTACATGAATTGAACTTCTAGTCCAGTAGTTTGATTAAAAACTTTCCGGGCAGGTCAAGAGGAAAGTATGACGAGACATCATTGCACAAATATGCAAAAGTTGGCAGTGGAAAAATTAACAAGAGAAACAACGATAGCAGAAAAACCTAAAAGGATAGAACCAGTACAACAAAGAGCAAAAAAAAATGCCCGGACATGTTGTGTGAGTAGGGCGCAACCCATTGTGGTGACTCTTGCACAACAAATGAAATTTATCATAGTGTAGAATAGATGCTGAAAAGCATGGTATTATTTGGAACGATTTCTATTCTATTCTTCTTCTTTTTGCTTCTCTTCCTTCATCATTCTCCTGGTTCATCTTCTCGAGGATTGATGAGATCTGGGGTAGATAATGAGTACAGGGTTCTGGAGGAGGATTCTTCAATAAATAATCTCCTAGAAAATAGAAAAATTGAAAATAGAAATTCGACACAGATTCTTGAACATAGTTAACACGTCACATTAAAAAAAATGTTGCAAATTTTGCAGAATACAATACATATAACTAGGCCTGGGCAATTTAATTTGGTGATTCGATTCAATCCAATGCACAAATTATTTGTGAAACGTTTATAGGGACAGAATCTTGCTAAATATTGTGGTGGAATTTTCCTTTTTAACAACAAAATGCAATTGATTTTGGCCAAGTTTCACCAAAATGGATTGAATATATAGTCGTTGAAAAATAAGATTTTCCACTGCTGAACATGATTTGTGAATCGAAAATGCATTGCCTACAAGTCAGTTAATGCTTATTAGTAACATGTGACTATAAATCTCGTGATTTTCATGACAGAGAGAAGTTGTTATAGTGAGATACTACTTATTTTTTTATCACAGTACTTATTTTTATTTCATTTTATTGCTTCGATTCGAAAAAATTAATCGAACTAGATCAGAATTCCAAATGATTCGATTTTGACGAGCTCTACTTATAACACAAGGCATAAATTAAAATCAGATCGGAAACTGTTTAGCTGAATAATAATCCACTAATGCACTAAGTACAAAGATGAGTAACATAGCTTAACTACCGTATTACATATTTTTATATTTTTGAATTTCAGCACATTTTTTCAGACAATATCCTATCGATAATATAAGCAAACAAATCTTGTAGCATAACACCTGAGAACAAATAAAAATAATATACTGAAAATCTTCATCCTGATTGAAATGAAAAACATCATTTTGATGGAAATTGTGAAGCAACAAGCGCTCATTTATAATGATGATATTATCACCGTTTTTGGGGACTACTATGTACTGGTGGATGGAAAAGTATGGATCATTCCTGCGCTACTCCAGTCAAGTTAATTCCTTATTAGTAATTATTTATTAGCAGTGATGCGGGCCATCATACATTAGTATTTAAGGTTCGAATTTTGGCTTAAATAATGAATAACAAAAATAAGAAAATAATAAGAAAATTGTTCAGAACTCGATAGCAGAAGTTTGTTTTCTTTATAAATAAACCATTTTTAGCTACAAAGTGAAAATCTGTCTGAAAATTTTTGTGGGCCAATACCTATATATGATGGATTGCAAACATGAATTCCTGATCTTGCTACTAATCCTTCTAAAACTGAATTATCGAGTTGTTTTGCTTTCTCGGGATCGATGAAAGCATGTGTGATATCGGCAAGCTTTTCATGTTGTGGAAGTTGTGTAGCGATAACATCCGCAGATCCACATTGAAGTAATCGTTCAAATCCTTTCATCTGCCTGTCATTGACATGAAGAGCAACCTGTATTGAAGAGAAAAAAAAAAAAAAGGCTGAGTATGTTGATAGAAAGAGGATTGTACGAAAAAGATACCTTCAACATTCCTTACATCTATAGCCTAAAATAATATTTTCACTTTAATAGTGCATTCAGGTTCGATGCGGTTCCAGTTGGTTAGAAAATATGAATACGAAACCTTCCAACCAAAAAAAGCTCCTTTCCAAGCACCGGTTTCCTTTTCATTCTGATGAAGTTTTGATCTCCATCTATAGGGTGATAATGATATTTGACTTTGCAGTGTGTCAGGTTTCTTTGAATATTCTCCTGTGTTTGGATTGAGCGGGTTGCCATATTCATATTTATCTTCCTGTAATATATATATATATATAAATTCTCTGTTGCCTTTTAACACGATTTGATGCAAATGCAAGAATGGTCTTAAACAATGGGCATTGTCAATAAAACAATAGTAGCTAAAATATAACTGCAATATTTTCAAAAATTTCCACTTGCATATAAAATTTCATGCAACTATATTTTCTGCTAAAAATGTATGTGATATCAATTGTAATTAAGATACATTCTCTATTGTCATTTTAACATAGAACATTATTTGCATAGAAAAAAAAAATCACAAATACTTGAATGCAAATGTCATGTTTTCCCAAATATATAACTATAATGAATATTGACAGTTTATGGGTTTTACTGCAATGAAGGACTATAAATAAATATTTGAAAAAATCTGAATATTTGAAGTTGTTTTTGTTGATGTAGAGAAAATATGATATCATGTATGAAACATAAAACAATCAAATTAAACAAGAACGTCCGTTTCAGAATGAAAATTTCTTTAAAACCTATTCTAAGTGTGTCACATATCTAGTTATCATGTACTCCCAATCCAAGGATTTTTTTTTTTTAAGCATGTGCCATAGATGGACCGCGTCTCATCGACGTGATCCATCAGTGACACATACTTAACAAAAAATGTCTTGGCAATCTTTTTCTAATAGGGCTGAAATTTGAATAATTTTTGTTGCGTTTTGCATGAAATAAATAAATTGAAGACATAACTATAGCTTATTTTGACACCTCTCTCTTGACGTAATAGGTGATACAAATATATATCACAACACAGGGATAACCTCATCCCAAATTATTTAAATAGTAATGAATCATTGTATTAAATAAATTGGATTCATCTTACCAAAATGAATCTATTTGCATCCTTGCACGCAAGCAAATACTGAGAATTAACAATACATTTTCCAGAAGCAAGTGCTGATAAAAATTTTTCACTTCGACCAGGTTTTGTAACAAGTAGATGAGTAGCACTGGGATCAATGGAACCCCCGTCTAAAAACTCTCCGCCTGCAATAAAATCAACGCAATTGAAAGTTTTTGTTAATCCTACCTATTGACCATGGACCATAAATAATTTATTGACAATGGTATGTCAGTACATTCTTTGCCTGATAACTGCACCAGATAAACTAGAATGTCCAATATCCAAAGATTACCAGAAAATGTCAGTTATTTTTTTTATTTGTTGAATTTTGCTCTATACAAGGCTGGAAAAGTGCTTAGAAGAATTTAACAAACTGCAAATTGAATTAAAAACATTAAAACATTAGACTTGACCCCCTCCAAACTAATACAGTGCAGTTTGTGGTATCTGCCCCGGGCTGAGGTAAAATAGAGATGAAAGTGCAATTAATCTTATGAACAGCGAATATTAAATATTCGCTGTTCATAAGATTAATTGCGCTTCAATCTAGTATGAAAAAGTTAGGACTATAATCTAACGAAAGCTCAGAACAAAATTATATTTTTGTGGAATGAGAAGATGATGTTTTGTTTGCATACTTAATATTATCGTATTCATCATTTTATCTCACTGGGATAGAAATCTAGAACTATAAGAAAGGTAGTGTATTACTATTACTGTTGCAATTATCGATGACTCGTTAAAATAAATTGCAGGTTTATATTACATAACGGACAGACATAATTCACATACCTAATTGATTAATAATTTCAATGTAATTTGATTTTTCTTGAGGACTGACGGCTGACATGTGAAATCTCATAATTTGACCATTTCGTACAACTTGAGGTGTATCTTGGGCTTCCTGAAATGTTACAAAAATTATGAAAGATTAACAAGAGAATCTGTAAGAAATACAGTAAGGATTCAAAAGTTGTTAAAATAATCAATTTGAAGAAAAATTCAATCTAAATTGAAGAATTAATTTATGAAATATCATATAACGGAAATCGGAATTACTGATTTTTAATCATATTTTGATCTGAATCTCAATTTATGTCAAATTATTAAAAAAAATCGTATTTTTACACAAAGTTTTCTAGTACTCAAAAAAGGAGGAATATTTCCAAAAGTCGTCAAGTAAAAGTTAATCTATTGATATAAAATTCCTCCTCCATATTCTTCTAAAATCGAAGCAATTTTTTTACTGTTACGTCCAATAAACCGGACTGACACTGGTGATGATGCTGTGTGAATTTTCATCTAATGAGACCGAATTTTTCTTTGTGTGTCCGAGTAGCAGACTAGCTTACTAGGATAATACACTGACCTCTTCATCCAAATGAGTTGTATCCCCACCGTCTGTAGTTGATAAATTTTTGGAAACATCTGCTGGCACCTGGTGAAAATTTAATACACTTTATATAAAAGACAGACAAACTCCGTACACTAGCCGCATGGTAAAAAATCAACAACTCACTTTAAAATTTGAATCGTCAATTGTTGTATTGTTTTCTTTCATTAATCTTTCCATTTCTTCTCGGCCTGTTGGATCATCCCAACTAACCTAATGAAATGAATGAAGTGAGGCATTTGAATAAATTCAACAAATAAAAAATTAACAAAAAGACTTAAATACAGAAAGCAAGAGAATGATTGACATTATCAAACTCGTACATACAACCTACAAGGCAGCCAAATCAAAAAATAAATTTTGCCCAAATGTATTTTGTTCAGTATGTGTCACTGATGTATAGCGTCGATTAGACACAGTCCCTCTGTGGCACATGCTTGACAAAATGAAATTTTTATTTGGGAGTGGTCAGAAACTGCCCCGCTGGGCCAATTATGTCCTCAGTGTTTTTCTCTGCTCATGATATACAGAGGATTTAAGTATTTCGGTTACTGTAGGTCAAAAAAGTGTAAAAAGTAAGTATGAATTAAATATTTGTCACAGCGACTATGTTAGAAAAGGCATATGTTAGAAAAAAAGCTCTTTAATCGAAAAAGGACGTCATTTGAATCAAATATGATATAATTGGTATTTTAATCGAAAAACAATGATATAAAAGTGTTTGGGTGGTTTTTAGAATTCCAGTTCATTGAAATAGAAAAATTATATATTTTCTCTGTAAAAAAGAGTGACGACATTTCGAATGTTCAGAATACTCAATATTTAACTCAATATTTCTCTGCTCATGATATACAGAGGATTTAAGTATTTCGGTTGCTGTAGGTCAAAAAAGTGTAAAAAGTAAGTATGAATTAAATATTTGTGACAGCGACTATGTTAGAAAAGGCATATGAATGAAATTTGAAAAAAGGGCTCTTTAATCGAAAAAGGACGTCATACCAATCAAAATATGATATAATTGGTATTCGCTGAAAAACAATGATATAAAAGTGTTTGGGTGGTTTTTAGAATTCCAGTTCATTGAAATAGAAAAATTATATATTTTCTCTGTAAAAAAAGAGTGACGACATTTCGAATGTTCAGAATACTCAATATTTAAAATACCTGAACATCTTGTGATAATTCAGTTTTATCATGGTCTAAATCTTTCATAGGTAAAGGTGTACCAGTGTTGGCGGTCGTGCGACGTTGCGCTGCAGCAATTGATGGGGATGGTGTGTTTACTCTGCTACCTAGAACCATATACAAACAATATCGAGTCAGAAAATAGGTAAAATAATATTTATTAGCATATGAGACACTAATGGACCACATGTAATATTGATGCAGTTTCGTTTTCTAGTTTACAGAGAACCTTATTTATGGTTGCTCAAATTTTGAATCCCTGCCAGCAGGGGACAATTACGGTATGTGTGCGGTAATTGTTGGACGACTCAAGTCTCATGGTTTTCCAACTTTTCATTCGTGTAAACAATGAGTGCAAATATTTTATTCTAACTGTGCGTTCTACAGGAGGGAACAAGAAGCTTACTTACTCTCAAGTGTCTGAAGCTTTATTATATATTTTTGTTGTGTCAATTAAAAGGCTTCATAATTTTCAACAATGCACTTATACTCTGTACAACATTACTATTTTAAGAAGATCAACAAACATTTCAATCTTTGCATTTTTTGGTGAATTTTCTTCTGCGTACCTGTACTGCAGTGTATGATGCCAGTAAATGACATAAGAGGTAAAATGGAAATTTATAGTATTTTGCTCAACAGAACAAAATATTTGCTTTGATGCAACGAACTACAAATACTAACTTACAGCTAAGTCGATGCATATGTTTTTCATTCTTGAGACTTGTTGCTGACATTATATGTTCAAGTTTCTTTCGCAAATTCTCACGCGCTTCTTGTGAGTCCTCCACTTCTATATCTAACTCTTGCTCTTTCTTTTTGGTCTGAATTGGAACAGGAAAAAAAAAAGAATTGAATGGAACAATAGTGATGGACATTCATAATCGAATAGGTTTTTAAAATGATTGCCAAAAACAAACCATATTTAAGTAGCCCTGAATAATACAATGGCCTCCAGCATCTTTGCAAAAAAGCATTGAGCGCTTACTTTGAGTGAAGAAAAAAATATATGCTACCCTAAAATGAAAATGTTTTGCTGTTAGCTTCTGATAGACCATGTCATTTAGGAAAGTTTTTTCATATTATTGTAAGAATCCAAAATATGGTTTTGGCAATTAAGAATAGATTCGTGCTCAGGGAATCTTGGTATAACGACTAATATCGGTATTGAGTTTACTAAAATATCATATCACCATAATCCTTAGATTGCTGATTTTCCATGATTCCTTAAAATGTAAATGACTGATATTTCAATTGGGGTTTGAAACACCATAATAACATGCTTTTTGATAGCAGAAAATTGTGTGACACACCTTTATTCCCGTACAAAAAAAATTGCCACCCAGTTTTAGAATAGATAGTCGACTACAATATTATTTAATATTTTTATATCCCAATTAATAGCTTCCTTAAAAATTCAGAATGAACAATTTAGTACAATTATCTAGCACCTAGTATTATATTTTCCAACTTTCAACTGATTTTACCATTTTCTTTGAAATTGTTTCTCCTTCACTTTCAGCAGAATTTGATGAATTTCCTGATTTACTTGATGAAGATTTATTTCCATTAAAAATTGTCGAACTACGTAATGTACGACGCCTGGTTTTTGGAGGACTTGTCGACGCCATCTGTCAATATATAGAATAATTAAAAACATAAAAATGCACGCCATCCTAGAATTTAATTCAAAATATTCATGAAACGAAGTGGTCGCAATTTTTTTCGTTTTACTTCCACCAGCTATGCATATCAGATCAAAATCATTATGTTTTAAAACTAATAAAACACATTCTCCTGAAAACAACCAACCAAATTAATTATGATTCATACCTGGATGGATTTATTAGGATCATAAACATGAGGGAACAAAGACTCATCAATTCTTGAGTTAGTTTCGACGCAAGCATTTATCCAATGTGGAGATACAACGTATTTCCCATCTCTTCTCGCAGTACAGAATTCCTTGTTTTTGTCATTTAATCTTCCCTGGAAGAAGTAAAAATAGTTTCAGTTATTTTAATCAGTAAAATCGGTCAAAATACGCTTCGAGCTACACATCCTTGATTGTCCTGATGTATGTTCAAATCCTGCGAGAGATAATAATAGGTTCGAGAGGTTTGCTGGTCAATTTCCTGGCTTAGCAACCAGCCATGTTTATGCACAAAAAAAAACTAAGTAAAATATTAGTCCAACAGCTCCACCCCTTCCTGGGAACTGACAGAAGTCATGGTTAGTTCGTAATATTGCACACACATGATATATATTGTGAATATGTTCCTATAACAACTGGAAAAGCCACATACAGGAAATTTTTTTTGAATCGTATTTGTTTTAGTGCTGCATTGTAAGCATTGGCAAAATCTTGATATTTATCGGGTGTTCGAAATTTTCATGTATTTTCCTAGGGTAATCGAAAAGCATTTATTTTATAGCAGTTAATGATTTTGAACCTTTTTGTACAGATTGTTTGATACCAGACATTCAAAAAGAAACATTTACATCTTCCAGCCACAGATACATCCTAAAATATTGTCCAATTGATAAACTTTTTTTCTGATACGACCCATTTTCTTCAGTTGTCTGAGTAGCAGAGTAATTGGCTTCTACTAATCTGTATGCATGTAAAAAATGGGTGGACAATCTCCAGAAGGATTTCGTTTAAGATTAACTTTTCAACAGCAATACAGGAAAATAATACCAAAATAAAATTCAGGTGTTTATATTTCAATCTTTCACCTGGAATAAGAAGTGAGTGCAAGCATTGTCATACGTCCATCTAAATTCTCCTCCATTCGTTGAAATAATTTTACCCAGTTCTGAATATTGGTTGTGTAACTTTTTCGCAAGAGATATAACGAGATCGGAAAATATATTTGAACCGGTAGAACGATCAAATGTTTCGTCCTGCTCGGTTTCTTCATGTACTAAAAATGATATTGGATTATATTCAGTAAATTGAATGGTGTTGTTCATTATCGTAGGAGATTAGAATATCATTTTCATTTTGCAAAGCTCTATGATAAATATAATTCGATCAATTTTACGGCTGAGAAATTCAATCCGGTGATTCGAAGCATATATTGCTTGAATCAGTCGTAGATCTGCCATACTAGTCAGGAATCTACTTTTCTGAAGCATAAGCCACAGATGAACCGCACCTTGACTGCGCGATTCATCAGTGTCCCATGCTCAATTAAAGTTGAACTTTTCTGGGAAAAATTTGATTTATAGATTTCAATACTTCGATAATTGAGCTAATATTGATGGTAAAAACAGACCAATTGTTGTTTATGAGGATTTAGTGATTCGATCAGATTCGAAAAAAATATCTGAATCGGATTAGATTTTTTGGTCAACAATATTGTTGAATCATACGGAATAACAGTGATAAGTACTGGAATCATATAAATCAGACATGCACCTATCGTAAATCTTGTAGTAGAAGATGACACCTCTAAGTGACATGATATATTTTACTTACAGTACCACAGAAAAAATTTTCAGCCAATCAAAAACAGATCATTTGTTATTTATTGTTTTAATAACCTAAATAATGACAAATCAAGAAAAAAATAAATACATTCTCAAACCTTCCTCATTATTTTTAACTTCTTCCACAGGAATTTGTTCTGTTAATTTTTTCTCGAGATTCATGATCAATTCATCAGGGATATTTTTGACACCTTCATCTAAACATCTACTAAGAAAGACACTCATCGGCTGTAACAATATATTTAAATGCAGGTAATTCCAACTGATTCATTCAATACACTATTGGAATTAACTGAAATGGATTTTTAAAATCATTGAAATATTGTGAGGATTTATCCCCTTTTCCAAAGATGATATCTATCAATCACATCCATAGAGAATATTGTAAATTTTTCGTAAAAGGTTTGGATTACAAGATGATTGTACTTTTTTGTGTTGCTGGAAATCTAAGCTTAAAGGTGGTGTAAAATAATTCGTCGTTCAAGCATTTCAAGCATCATTCACAAAAAGGAAATTTTTCATGGAAAAAGTGCAGCTCATGCTCGTGACACAACACCATAAAAATATCTAGTGCAAAGATACCCCCACTAGGATCTAGATCCAGATTAGGGATGCGCAGCTTGAAATGTATTCCCAACACCTTTACAGACCTGGGTAATCTTAACTTGGGCGGTTTGGTCAAATGCAATTATATAGCATGTTTAATAATTCAAAAAACATTAAACCAAATAGGATTACCCTTTTTCTTGAATCTCACAAATCACTGATGATACTTTCCTATTACCTGAGTTGAGAGATGAGAAAAAAATAAACTTACAGTTTCAGGATTTTCTTTCATTTCCTCCTGTATTTTTTTCTGTTGTTCCACAGGTGTTTTCAACAATTCAAAAACTTCTGTCAAATCGAATGAAACATTGACAGGTGGTCCTCCTTTTGTCATGAATTTGCTTGGTGTTTCCAAATTTAGTCGTTTATACTAAAAAGCCAATATTTTTAAAATATTATTAATTTAAGTCACACGTGAGCAGTTTGAAACAATTGTAGTCAGAATTATGGATTTGTGTAATAGGTCGGGTGTCAGGAGCTTTCATCATAGGACAAACTACATGGTCTCAGAAGCATCTATTAGGAATGCCATCAGATATAAGATTCAAATAAATCTGGACTCAAGGTATTTGAATAATTGACCCATATTACACAAATTATAAAAATGCAAACATATTTATGTGGGAATTCTTAGTCTAAGAAGCATAAATTGAGTAATTTTACAGACTTTTAATATTCTAGTATTATATCCAAAATATGAAAATACAATTAATTTTACATTGTATAACAGAAATTAAATAAATAAAACCCACTGAACGTCCAATTTCTACCAGGTGAACTTTTTTGAATAATGGGTTGAAGTTAATTTTGAAATTGAACTAAATACTTTCTATATTTTCATAATTGCATAACTGAAACATGATGACATGGTTCACACTTACTCGTACACGTAAAGGTGTTTCTTTATTCTTGATTGCGTCTTCCTTTGCTTTCTTCTCTGCATCAGCTTTTGCCTCCAATCTTTTCCTGATTTTATCCACGACACTGGGTGGACGGGGCATAGGAGGAAACTCTGTGTTCCAACCGACGTAACTGTGAGACTTAATCTTTGAAACTGCAATTCATAAAAGTAGTGATTGAGTTCAGATAAGAAGAAGTCCCAATCATGTACTAAACAATTGTGCCGCAAAAAATTGGTAGTGTTAATCAAGAATATTAACCTTGACTTAAAACATCAGTTCTTGATACTGCTTGTCTTGCAGAACTTGTTAGAGGTTGATTTAATGTGGCTTTTGGTTCCTCTTGTAGTATTTCCTTAGCCTTCCTCGGTTTATCGACTGAGAATTCATCTTCATCCTGTTTTCTACCTCTTCTGGCCGATTCATAAACCCATCTGCAAATTAAACATATATCTTGGTTACAATAAACAAGGCTTGACCACTTCTTTGTATGAGACAGAGAACATCAGCTTCACAATCTAATTTGCTTCAACATATTATTTTCATATTTTTGGGGTGCGACCCCTTCAGACTTTAGACAAAGAATAACTTTAACACGAGCATGCCGTGTTCAAAATAAAACGTCTCTTTAATTAAGATTTATTTGAAGGCACTTTTGATCTCGCTTCAATAAATAACCCATGAGGCTCTGGCTTTCCCCTTAGTTGCTCCCTAACCATGTACAACAGTAGGTAGTTTTCCAACAAAACCCTGGGCGAATAGCCCAAAATACTCACTCTTCTGTGACCGTTACAATTCCCCAGTTTTTACATCCGTCATATTTATCACCACCGGGTTCATTAATAATAAGATGAGTTGTTTGCTTCAAATCTTTCGTATCTCTTCTTGCCACAACTTCTTGCACTAAACCGCCTGTGAAGAACGATTTCACTTTGAGAGCAGTTTAAAACAAAATAGCAATACTAAAGCAGTGGTTTGTTGGGGGTTTAGCATGAAAATTGCTGGATAGAATCTGATAGCGATGACTATATGCTTATCCTTATTTACTGAGTCAAGAGTTCAAGTTCAGACCTAAGTTTTTGGGTTCGGGTGTACACTATCGGTGTGTACTTATGCTGTGCTATTTCACGGGGAAAATCAAGACTAAACAAATTAAATTGTAGTAAATTAGACATTATTCAATGATGAAAACTAAATCAATTTTGTTCAGTACAGATTCGCCAGAAGAGGATGTCCCCTACTAATGATGTCAACCCATTAAAAGATGTAACTTGTTTTGGCATAATTTTAGAGAAAAAACATAGATATATTATACCCAGTTCTTCAACAAGTCTTGAGAGATATACTCGCTCGGAATCTCGATATTTACTCAAGCACGCAACACAAGCATGAAGAGGGTTTGAATCTGGAGGAACTGAGAACGGAGTACACATGGGATGTTCATCAGTTTCTATGAGTCTGCTTTCTTCTATGCAAAATTTCTAGGAAAAGAATGAAGTTAAAAGAAACATCTGGCATGCATGATCAATAGGGTTGCTTTCCTAATTGAACATTGAATCATAAAATTTTGAATGTACAGTAATCCAAAACTTTACTTTGAAAAATTGTGGAGATAGTATTTTCATTACAATAGCAAATATTTTTAGATAAATGTGAAACGACAACATTTCCAATCAAATTTTTGCTCAAAATCATGTAAAAAGCGAGGAATGATCAAAAGGCAAAGACGACTCAAGCTGATAAAAGTTATTGAAAGAGAATATTGCTATAACAAAACAATAATTTGTATATCTGAATTTGAGTATGTAATAAGCATTATATATCAATATTCATCAGACAATCTATCTTCCCTTACCTACATGTATTTCAACCTCGAAAGAATGTTTCATATCTAAAAATGGCACCCAAATGCAAGATTCAAATCGACTGGAATAAATGTTCAATTCGAATGCTATTTCTGTAATTTGACAATGATTCTATAAATGTTTTGCGCAAGATTTTTATATCTATATGCAGGAAATATCATTCATTGGAGTAAAAATAATTACAATAAAATACAACTAATTCTTTTTCTTACAATATAGAAGTTAGTGACGACATCTTGCACAGTTCTGTCAACAGGCCATCCAGTTAATGGTACAACTACATAATCAGCTATTTTTTTACTGTTGACAGGTAATACACATCCTGCACATGACTGAATACAGAAAAATATAAGTTGAATCGAGACATAATGATGAGACAAAAAAGAAACAGGATACTAGAGTACTTTATTCAGAATTTGAGTTGTCCAAGTATTAGATACAAATGAACCACACCTTTGCACATTTCATCATTACCTCCTGCTTAAGAAAACATTTGTGGTCAAAAAGATTCCTATTTGGTAGGGTACTCAGAATTTCGAATGGAATTACCTAATCAATGCAAAATAGAATCAATGGTACAAACCTGTAAACACTCTAGAGTGCATCTGGACTGGAAATACACTGGATTTGGAGATAATGAGGGTCACCATTTTCAGATAAATTTGCTTTTATATTTGATTTAAAAAATTGTTTCGAAAAAAAGTAGCCAGAAAGATCCCTTCTCAATTACAAAATATGCTTTGTTAAATTTGAGCTACTGATGGATCACATCATCTAAGCACACTCATGGTAAATTAGGTGCTCATGCTTGACAATACAAAACTTTATTAAAACTTATCGAGAAAAGGTAGAATACCTTTTCTCGATAAATTTAAATGAAGTTTTGATAAAATTTTTCACAGAAATGGGCACATTCGAACCATGCAAATCAAGCATGTGTCCGGCCCGATCTTTAAAAAAAGGGTCATCCTTAGCAACAAAATGAACGACAATTTTATTCACTTCGACAATCGAATGTGTTCTACAAATTGCATGAGAATCATTCAAAGATGAAAACAACTTCATGTTGAAATTACCTCAATATCAGCAGATAATTCCTGCATTTCTTCGGCATCAAATCCAAACACAAAAAAAGTTTTTGCATTGAAAAAATCTGTAACACTCGATTCAGATTGCATAGTAGTTGACTGCATTTCTGAACAGAGACAAAGAAAAAATTTGCATCTATCGGAAAAAAAATAGAAATAGGGGACGAATTATGATGTATGTATTCGAAACACAGATGATCAACAGCTAAATGACGCGATACATCAGAGGCCGCGATATACCAGACTTAATGAAAAATGAATTTCACCGTTTTCCTGTCTTGTTTATCCAAATTTCCATATGGCAGAAAGTGAGTAAAAATCTTAAAATGCCTGAATGTTTTTCAGAATGTTCATTCAAGTTCAGTAAAAAATAAGGCGAAATATTATATAAATACCTGTAGTTTCATTATCTTGAGGTCGAGTTTCATCAATATCCATATTTGTTAAATTTGTATTATCTGTTTGCAATTTTCTACGCAAAAATGAACTACCCTCGTACATAGTATCCTGTTATATATATAAAAGAACGTTATCTTGATGCAAGTTATTAAGGATGCCCTTATCAACATAGTCAAGTGTTCTATAATGCTCATAGAAAGTAATTCAGTTTTGATTAATTATTATATTATATTAAGTGCTACAAAAGAACAAATAGAATATCAACAGTGAGAGATGTAAAGATACATATAAATAAATACCGCAATTTCTGGAGTTTGTTTTCTTCTCATTTCATCGTCGTCATCATCCTCATGATCATGCTGTTGTGGATTCATCAAATACTGAGATAACATTTCATCATCATCCACATCATCGTTAGGAAGTAAGAATCCGATCATTGAACCATCCATATCTTTATTACCAGTTGTTGAAGATCGAACTGCTGGGTTTCTTTTCACAGTGGATCTAAAACATTCGATTATAATGATAAAACAGCTTTCTACTAAATATACAAAAATAATTTCAAGATTTAAACTTCGAAGTGTCTCTCAAGCAAACATTCATTCATTGGTAACGATACTATTTCTGTGATTCAATGGTATTTTGTGAAGCGGTAAGCATCTGTGGCTTAGGATGGACAAAACCGAACCATTCAAAAATTCGAATAATTTTTTTGAACTGGATCGAATCGCTGATTCCATAAAAATATTAAATATTCCATTCTCACTTATGATAGTCAAGAAATTTATAATTACACTCTAGTCCAGGAACAAAATTTTCATTTTAACGACAAAATACAATCGATTTTGGTCAAATTTGGTGTTAAAAACTCAATATTCCACTTCCTTTAAGAATTTTTTGTTTCTATGACTGATTCATGATTGATATGAATAATATGCACTTTGAATAGATTCAAATCACTGAACCGAATTGCCCAGCTCTATCTGTGACTGAAACTCAACAAGAACATGTGTGCACATTATGTTTTAATTATTTCCCCTGATAGACTCCTATCGATCCATTATGAATAACACCAAAACAGAAAGCACAAGGTTAAGCATGATTTACTATGCCTGTAAACCATGAAATACCGTGTGTGTGTGTGTGTAAACTATGAAAATTTTTCATCCAAAAACTGTTGAAAATTATTCTGAAGTTTGCAAATTGCATCACACTACCTGAATCGTAATCAGAATTTCGCAATTCTGGATAGAAAATATTTCTGATTATGCTTACTTATTATCATGGACCGTAGTTGTGCTTCCTTCTCCTGTAGTTGTCTCCATCTTTGTTTCATCATTCTCATGTATTCCATCGTGATCAGCAGGTATAGGAATAATGGACTCTTCCCAGTGATCTTTTTCATGAACTAATTCACCTTTCTTCAATGACTCCAGTAACCAGGACTGATTCACAACACGCAAATCTGGATTCTGAGCAGAGAGTAGAGAAATAAATGAAAGCATTTCGTCTTGAAGTTTTGAACAACATTTCTGTCTTGTGTGAGAATAAAAAAAACTCAATATTACAGATAGACTACAAAACTCGAATGAAATTCAGAAAAGGTAATGGATTCAGATTCACTTGGAATCCCATGAATATTCGTCTAAACATAGAATAGTGTGATGCGTTGTTCATCTTTGGCTTATACTTGACAAAATAAAGTTTCTAAACAAGTCGAGTGATGACAAAATGCTAAATACCTGAGCACTGGTAGTTACAATATCATTTTTCAAATTTCCAGATATTTTCAATATATTTCCGATAATAACGCACGAAACACTTGAAGTCAGTTGGTTGTATCTGATAAATAATGATGCCAAGAAAATAAAAGAATAATTGTTAATAAAAAACCAAATAGCAACAACTATAGTAACAATATTCAATATCCTTTGTAAAAGAAATTTTAACAAAGGTATAAAATTCTCAGCATAATAGGAAGTTAAATGTGATGTCGTTCAGAACTTCGCCGGTCAGATATTGTTTTATTTTGCTGGAGCCGCACCGAGGCATTTCATAATATTTTACCTTGTGATACAAGCATGACAATTTGTGAAATCTTCTTCAGTGTTTCAAGAACAATTTTTTAAGGTAAATAATAGCAACTTCTGTTACAATGCTGTAGGGAATAGAAAAGCTAGTTATAGTGCATTTGAAAGAAAATAACTAAAACTAGTATCTACATCATGAACTGCGTCAAAAATTCAACGTTGGAAAAAATAGGTTCATTGTGGCCCAAAGAATAACATAGAACAAATCTGGCAACATACTTGATTGCACTTGCCAAACTCAACAATTTTCCCATTTTCTCTTCTTCATCTGGTAGAAATCCCGCTAAATAAACATGAATTCCATCTAATATTTCACTGTAATCTTTATTCACCGGAAAAGACATCAGTGAATTTCTTGCAGGATTAAGAACACGAGCAGCAGGAGGTAAACTTGCAGGAGGAAGCATTATTTGACTGTGAAGGCTGTGATGGGAATAATATTAAACATGTTATATTTTAAGTTGTAAAATGCCATATATCATAATTTTTGATGACAAATTTATTTCGGTAACGCTCATTGGCCAAAGTCAGACTTGGTTAGAAGAAACATTACAGAAATAAATTTGTGCAAGTACGAAGCAAAACTCTGAACCTTTCTAATTAGTCATAATTACTCTTGCTACTGTGTCTCTGTGTTTACTGCATAGGGATCCAGGGCACAAAGGAAGGATAAGTAGTAAGTCCATGTCCCCCAGAACTATAGAATCATGATTTTGTCGCAAAATATGGTAAATAGCGCATTTTAGTTTATCTCAAATGTTGAAACAATATAGACAGGAAGCAAAAAATTTTAGTGAAAAAACATGCTTTGAATCTTAAATGAAATAAGTATCACTTCAGTAGGATGTATAACATCTACTTCTAGTACAATAGTACATAACAGTGCTGGGGAGACTCGAGTAAATAACTTGGACTTGAGTCGTCTTAGCTAAATAACTCTACTCGTATTCGACTCGACAAAATGCAGACGCGACTCGACTCTGGACTTGATAAAGATTAAGATAGAGTCTGCAATGACCATTTGTCTGCCGTTGCGTGACTAATCAGAGACGTGCCCCAGAAGGACATCAAACATACAATGTACAATGCTGTGAAATCTTTGTTCGACTACCCAATAACGATAAGATGGTGATTCTAAGAGGGTAAATATAAAGTGAGAAGTGGCAAATCAATCTGTCATTGGCCTTGAATAGATTTAGAAATCGACTTGTGACTCGACTTGCGACTCATAAATATGTGATTCAACTTGACTAGCGACTTGAAAAAAAAGCGACTCGACTTGACACTCTAAATTTGAAATTGAATGAGACGTGGACTTGACTCGCAACGTGTGTGTTCTTTTGACTTGACTTGACACTCAAAGTGAAGTAACTCGTTCCCAACACTTGTTATAACAATAATCACACCTTCCTGGAAGTCCAATGGTTGACATCCTGGATGTGTCATTCATTGTTGATGCGACTGTTTCATTGATCATCGATGGATCGATACAACTAACATCAGCTATGAAAAAAATAAACTAACAATGTGATTATCTTGTTCACTACTGATAATCCATTCCTGCTTCTCGAAACTTTGATTTAAAAACAATTTAAAATTCAGGATATATCATTATTTTTTTTTTGTTGCAAATAACCCAATATTCTTGATTTGCAAAATATTTAAAAATGTGCTTAATCAGTTTAAACAATAAAAATAAACAGTGAAGATAATCAGCGTAAATGAACAACAGATCAATGAATAGAAATATAAACAATCAAAGAAAATATGAAAATATCTTTAAAGACATCTACAAGCAAACATGAATATTTACCCATTGATTCAATTCTTGAACTTTTGGCATGGCTTTCAGGGGTTGATTGATTGACCGATTTTTTAAAACCTGTCAAAATATTACCATGCGTTTAAAAGTATATTTAGTATATACTACTGATTTACAAGTATTGAATCAAAAAATTGAACCATATACGTTGGATACAACTTACAATTTACTGCACACTAACTTTGCAGCTTACCATCAACTTTAACAGGATATTTATTGTTGTCTTGACATGAACCTTTCTCGACGCTATCGTAAACCCAGTTTATATTCACAACTTTGACACCAAACTTGCTTGCCATTGCATATTTTTGGCCTGAAACAAATTTTAATACAAATCACCAATACCTAATTTTTACAAACATTAATTTTTGGTGGTAATTTTTAGTGAGCGAGTTGGAACATAATAAATAAAAAAAATAATTTTGCACAATGAACCTATGTGTCAAAATTCTTTTTGAAAGTTTAATCTCAAAGAGCCTCTGAAAGAAGCAAAAATCACAGGAGCCTTCAGAGTCAATAAAGCCTGCAGAAATGAGAGTCATCTCGATAAGAACTTGTTTTTACAAAGCTATTTACTAAAAGATGAGAGTCAGATTTAGCTTGAGACTTTTTCCAAATTGTGCTTGAAATAAACTGATCAAGCTTTTTCAAATGATTTTTGTGCTTTATTCTGTGCTTTATCTAATTCCCATACCTTCTGGCTTGTTAACTATGAGATGAGTCGTGTAGTTTAATTTCATTGCTCCACTATATTCACCACCAAACTTTGACACTAATTTCTGAACTCTTGTTTTCTCTGTTGTACCAAAACCAGTCATGCAAACATTACAGCCAAGAAATATTGGGCAGAGAAATTCCTCCCATTTCCGTCTTTAGCACAAATATATCTGAAAGAAAATATTTGCATTAAAATTTAAAACTTGACCAAATAATGTCACATATTACATTATTTAAATATTCCTATTGCTCCCTGTAAACTACGTTCGAGTTGTCTGTCAAATAATACAGTTGCAGTGAGCAAGCTGAAATACAGAAATAACATAACATTACAAAAGACAGTGCCATAAAATGAAATAGCTGAAACAGTAATGCTAAACCACACATAAAAATACATCTTACGGATTTCAACATCCTAGTACCACACATGATTTTTAGTTTATTTCTGCGTATTTTCTTAATATATGCCAAATTTATACGTAATTTCAACGAGAAATGCAGGCAATCCACATTTCCAAAAAAAAAATTGGTACACACATGTTTTTGTTAAGCAAGGATAGTGCAAATTCATTTAGAAGATTTTTGAATAATAATCTAAATAGCAACTCAAGAGTCGATGAGCCAGTAATCACATAGATCAGAAGACTTAGGAACTTTTGTTTTTGGATGCAATATCCCCATTCAAAAAAATTATGATCATACTTTGTAAAGTATTGGTCACCTGTGGCACATACTTGACAAAATAAAATTTCTGATTGGGTCAATAATATCAAATGGTTAAAGTTCAATATAGGATTTAGCAAGATTAGAAAATAATAAAAGAGAAATAGTTATATAACAAAGTTTATGGTTATTGGACTTGTGCAACAATTCGTGGTGTACCATTCGCTTGTTTCTATAAATACACCTAGACATTCCATGTTTCCATAGATGATGAATCCACTCCTTTGTCATAATTTTAATATCGATTGATGCAGCAGTGAAAATATTTGACAGATCCAACCTCGCCAACAACCAGGTGTGTGACATCACAATGTAGAGGCCGAGATACTTTTCCACCCATGAGTTCCACGAGATGAACCAGTTTATCCTGGACGAGTTCCATAAAAACAAGGAGTACTGTATTTAAATATTGACACTTTTCAAAATTTCACTCACAAAAATATGAGCAGTTATATATCATATAGAATATAGGACACATATGGATTGTGCATAAGAGATGCAAGCCCTATTCATAAGACTATACAACCATACCACAATGAATATATGTGGTCCTTTTAAATTATTTTTCCTATTAAATAATATTTATTCAATCTGGCCAAAGTATGTGCAACAAAAGAAGGTAATGAAAATACCTTTTCTCAATTGTAAATTAGCTTTCTAACCAAGAACATAATGAGCATCCAAAGAAACTGATGACAATTAATATTGCACAGAGATATATAAAGATGTACATAATCAACTGAATCCACCCTAAAAAAAAAACACTCCAGACAGAAATAAACTGAACATACTGAGCTCAATTTTGTCAAGGCATGGTATCATGAATATAAGTCATTGACTGTCAGATATCTCAGATATGTACGTCTCAGGTGTCAATGTATAGTAATATGTATGCCCATACCAATTCTGACAAAAACGTTTTTCTAAAATTCGAAGTTTGCTGAAAGCAATATCAAAAGCAGCGCCTAAGTGGAGCCAATTAGCAGCTACTGAAATGTAGTACATGTAACTGCAATGTAATTAAAAACGTCCCATACGGAACTGAATATTGTAGTGCAGTGAGTGGTATCTGCCCAAGGTGATGATAAAATCATCTACTGCTTCTTTGTTTCCTTTTAGTCACCTCTTAGAACACAGAGGAATTATGTCAGGACTATTCTGAAGCCAGGACCAATTATACATACCCTTTCCTCATTCTGAATATTAGAAAAGCAAACAGTCGTATTCATCATGGTGAGAGTATAGAGAGGATATTTCAAATCATCTTGAAGTCTGATTCCGTGTTTTAAAACAGTCAATGCACACTGAGGACCAAGTACGGGGTAATTAAGACTAACAAGATGCTCTATAACATCGCCAACTTCTGGGCCTGTGTGATAAAAATGAGGCAATTCTTCTTACAAATTTCAACTTATCTTATCAAGTTTGTTGGGAGTGAGCCAACAATGTTTTGTATACCTGCAGGTCACACTTGACAAAGCAAAATCTTTAAATTGAAACATGCACAAAACCAGGGCGACAGAATCTTAATTTTTCTTCGGGTGTCTGAAGCGTTTCTGACATTTTCTTCAAAAGGGCAAAAAGCTTTAAAACCTTCAACACTGCTATTTCACAGGAGTATTGATGTTTTTGAACCTTTTTCTCAAGTTTGGTTGCTACCAGACACTCAAAAATGGACATTTCAACCTTTAAGCAAATTTTTCTTCCGTTGACAGTTTTTTGCTTGGGTGTCTCAGTAGAAGAGTAGCTAACATTACGGCAATCTGCATCAAACAGATTTTGCTCTCCTTGTGGTGTTTGAAAATTTGTTTCCCTGTATTTAGTCCAAACAACAAGTTTTCAATTGCACAACAATTCTAATGCAAACTAATATTCACTTTACACATCGAAAATCTATACTAAGTTTTTTTTTACAGCTTTTCAGATAGTAGCCTCTTTAGTCTAATTTTCTGCAATAGACTATTCTTTTAAATAGTAGCAATAGTAGATAATAATAGAATGAATTACAAATTTAATTAAATACCTTCAATAGGATCAGCAACATAAACAATCTCTTCCTTGCTGTTTTTGGAATCATTTAAATTACTGACTTCTTCCACAGTCACCCAAGTACATTTCAATTTATTATCAGAAGCAAGCTGGTTAAAATTAATGAAAAAATAGATATCAGAGCACTGTCCATAAAAGTAAGTAAACATTAACCCACATTTTTGCACTTGTGTCTCAGTAATTGGTATCCCTATAAGAATCAGCTTTTGCAGGGATTATTGCATGGGGATTGTCCCTGCATCAATAAAGTGTTCCTATGCAGTACGGTATAGTCTAGACCTCTTGCTTATAGTTAATATTTGTCTCAACCTCACAAATTTCTATATGTTACTCACCGATATTTGAAAAAAAAAACACAAAAATGAAAATGGTATTCAAGAGCCAGACAAAACCTCAAATTAGTTTTATGCAAAGCACATGGGTTAGCTCAATAAGAAAACCATTGGAAATATATATATATAAGCTTCAAGCTTTGCATCTCTGATCAACCTGACGTAGGTTCGAATCCGTTCAGGGGATAACGGTTTCACTAAAGTATGTTGTTCGTGAGCAGTCAATTCGACGGCGAGAAAATGACTCAAAATACCTCATTACATTAAAAAAATAAATAAAAAGACTTTAAAAACCCAAACCAACTTAAAATAACTGATAAAAAAAGTGGATATTCATGGTTGAACTGTTCGTCTCTGGGAACCAGGTGTGATTTTGCATTCATTTTTCGGACAATTCTGTGTAATGCACTGTCATTTTACATAATTTTGACAGTAGCATCTCCCACTCTCTTTACTTAAAAACGAATCTTGATTTTATTTCGAACCATAATTTTTTTTTCCTTTTCAGAACCACTTCTTGGAGTGGACCACCCTGACCAAGGCCCTCTACCAGAAGCCCCTTATAGACGGACAGGGTTAGAATTGCTGTAAAGATATATCATATTTTCCTGTTCGACTTAGCTTACCCAAGTTATTAATTACACCCTGGGTTGAGTGGTGGGCATAGATTAACGAGTTGGACTCGCAGGGACCCGAACCCGAGATCTTCAACCTGCAATGCCAACATGTTTAACCACTAGGCCATCGCCCCCACTAGTTCTGGTTCAGTTTATTGATAAAAAGAGCAACACAAAAACTAGGCACATCGTCTTGGCATTGGTGCGTATCTTCTAGTAGTTTGGCATTTAAATCATGGGCATAAAAATATATAAATCACCTGAGGCTATATTTTGATGAACATTTATTTTACAGCGCCACTCATGGGATTCGAATCTACGTCAGAATGATCAGAGATGAGTAGCTCGAAGCGCATTCCCAACACTTTCACCTTTATCCAATGAGCTAACGTAATTTGGGAGGAACAGGCTTCCGCAGGAAAAGGTTGTAATTTTCCATCTGACTGTTTTCGGATTTTCTCTTGAGCAGAATAAGATTAAAATACTATCCTAACAACTCACCTTATGGGCCGCTTCAACATTTTCTCTTCCTTCTTCGGTGAAGGCCAAGAACCGCACTTCGTTTTGTGAAGACATGAAATTCTAACGTTAAGTTCTTTTTATGCTACAAAATGTAGAGCAGTTGGGTCAGAACACAACTGACAGCGGCACTCATTTACGGATCAAATGGCTAAGCAGTACAGAGTAAGTGCACATGATACGATCAACAGATCGGAGCTGGTTACAAAAAAAATGGCGGACTAAACCTCTGGGCTCTGTAAAACAAATTTTGTCAAAATCTCGCGCGCAGACAACGAAAGTTATTGTTGTTGCTCAATAGCGACTTTGGTGGTAAAACGATTTTTCCATTCAACCATTTGTATTTTACACGTGATTCGTTTTTACTATTTTACAACACTTGAAAATACATAAAATTGATAATTTCACCATAGAACAACGATTATATCCCCCCCCGCGATCATAGGCCTTATCACAATGGCCTTTTTCTCCCACATGCGATGCTTTTATTTGCTGAACATTCTGCATCTGTTTGCTGTATATTTTCATTGGCGGGAAAACAACTGGCTTCTTTAGCTCGGTCCCCAGGTTCTGTATTTCTGGTTTTGTACATGTATCACATAATTTCCTAGTACGCAGTACAGTGTGGATTTTGGCTATAATCGTCAACACGACTCTAGCTGGATGCGGCTTATTTTGTAGAACAAGATGTAACTAATAACCAAGTTCAGAGTTCTTTACAGTTTGAGTTTATGCTGTTATGTACAACACAGGATACTCAGGCTGTCAGGGCTGTCAACTCAGAATTAGAATGTTGGAACACTTTAGCAGTTTGATGGTATTCTGCAGTAACCTGTGGTATTTTTATTAACACTGAACAGCGCTCTTAGGATTTTTAGAGCTCTCTTCCTCTCTCTGTGTGTCATATGACAATTTCTCTAGTTATGCTAGAGAGTAGTTATACTCTGTACTACTGTACCGTATACTGTATAGAGAGCTATTGCGCTCAGCGCCATCATATTCGTGAATACCTACCTAAGTTACAGGTATTTGCTTCCCTTCCATAACGTTAACACAGAAATTTGGTTTCTGCAGATAAATTCTTTCCGAAAAAATGTGTTTTTATAACTTACATGCTTCTAAACACTAAAGTGGAATTCACATTCAAATTGGCCCAATATT
Organism: Styela plicata; assembly: GCA_963675895.2. Taxonomy (NCBI): domain Eukaryota; kingdom Metazoa; phylum Chordata; class Ascidiacea; order Stolidobranchia; family Styelidae; genus Styela; species Styela plicata. Next base: position 24,289,774 of record OZ023140.1, read on the forward strand.
TAAAACAAAGATGTCTATTGTTAATTAATGTGAAAGAGTTCCTTTGCTTTTGTTTTGTGTTGTAATCGTTAAATTTCATTGAAGTCACTGATTAGACTTTCTGACAATGTATTTTATAAATTCATAAGAGTTGGAAATCATTAGATCTTCGATAATTTTACACTTGATTTTGTCTTGAAATTGAAGCTTGAAGCAGGAAGTGATTCGAAAACGACTATCAACTGAACTATGACCTGTTCTGTGTTCGTCTGCTAAAAATGAATATTTATCGTTTCATGGCATGTTTTCGAACAATTAGGTATTTCTGTTTCGAAACCGAAAATTTGATTTTAAATAGATTGTATGTTTTTAAGGACATATTTGCGATCTACGTTGGCTGGATCATGAAGCTTAACATAACAATACTCATCACAAGTAATTTGTAAAATAACATCAAACAGTAAAGCTTTTAAGAAAGATCCAGTCTTTCCACGATTTTCAAATTTTATACAAATATCGTACACGGGTGCACACTGTAGAACAAAACATTGAAGCATTTAAAAATTTATTTATTTGAAGCATTGGCTATTGACTACAACAATTTATATTGTATTAGAAAAAAAAAGGAAAGATAATTTTGGGTCTATGCCACACACTGTGTTTTAGGCCCATGCGGTCTTGTGCATACTCCCTGACCTTTTATTTAAGAATGTATATTTTCTACTGTTATCGTGCAGACTAAAACGCAAAATAAATAAAATTAGATTAAAATTTCTGCTTTCATTTTTAATACGAATTTTTTAGGGTATCAAACCTTTCCACCGCCATTTTCCGACTATATTATATTTTTTAGTGTCTATAAAACTCTTTCCAAATTTTGCAAAATTGAGTCTCTCTATGCCATACTATGTTGACTTGAGTTACCATTCTGCACATAGGAAACAATATTACTTTTCCATTTTCGGACCTTGGTGTCTCATATATGTTTTTTCTGTTTTGATTGTTGTTGAAATTGCATCATATAGAACTTTAATATGGTATATGCAAGTATAAATGTTCTCTTGTCTCATAAAATTATCAAGATATATACCAACCGGAGATAATTTGCAGTTTGCAATGTGTTACACCAAACTGATTTTCGTTTTCTGAACCTCAAATGCACAGACTGGGTAGTTCTGTTTCTGTACTTGCTAAAGTAAAATTTTTTTTACTAAACCCAGAAAACAGGCTCACTACCCAATATTTTTATTCATATCTTGTTCAAATATATTCCCTGCTGTCTGAATAGTTGTTTAAAAGCCCCTGTTGCGTTTGTGCTTCTACGTTAAATTCCTTCCATACCTGTATTATTTGAATACAGGTATTTAAAACCTTGTTGCCCTGAGAGGACTTCTTCACACAGCATTTGCTTTTACTGAATTCAGTTTACCACTTTCTGCTGTTGTTATATACTTTAAGTGTAATATTGTACAATTGAAAGTGTATTGAAATAGCCCCAGAAGATGACAGATCTTGTGAAGCCTGGTGTTGTTGCTGTGAGTATTAGTCATTATTATCATATACTTGAAAGAGTATCCAGCATCTCATGAAGTTTTAGGGTTGGACTTTTACATTTTTGAAACAATAAAATAATTATAATAGACCTGAGAATTCTTCTCATTTATGCTGAAATGCCTGTAATGCCAAAAAAAATTGTCCAACAATAATTAGCACTTTTAATTTATTTTTTCCAGGCAATTTTGAGTGATGAGCATCCAGAAAATCCCATATTCCAGGTTTTGGGTACAAAAATCATTGAAAGTAGTGCGACTGAGAGAGTTCGACTAAATTTGTCCGATGGAGAATATTCATTAGCCAGTGAGTTTAAAATGTTATTTATATTTGTAACTAACCATTATTCCCATTCCCTTCCCATTATTCTTTGTACTATTCTTTATAATTTGTCAAGTGAATAGTTCAATGAAATTTTATATTTTTTCCATCAATTTCTCATATCTTAATTATTTTTAGCAACCATGCTTGCCACACAACTAAATCATTTAGTAAAAGAGAAGAAGATCGATAAATACACAATTATAAAAGTAACAAAATATCAAGTCTCAGTCTTACAACAGTCAAGGTATCGATAACTTTTTTTTCAATTTTACGTCAAATGTGTGTTTGAATTAAGTTCAGTTTGGTGACATTTTAAAACTAATCTATTAAAAAAAAAGAAGATCTAATGTATATTAGATCAGATGCTGTCCATCTGCGGCTCATGCTAGATGTGGGGATGGCCAAAATTAAATACCTTTTGGTTTGAGAATCAAATCAAATGATTTTCCTGGATCAATTATTCAAACAGAGGTTATATAATATACAAACAAAGACATCTTTTTGTCGGCTAATAATTTATGTTAAAATTCATATTTTTGAAAGAAAATTCAAAATTATCATTGTGTTGATTTCGAATTGTTGTAAAAATTGAATCGAATAATTTTGATTTATTTTCAATTGATTCAAATATTTTGGACAGACCTATACTAGATGAAATGAAATTTCTGATAAGGTATTAAGTAATATTACCTTCATAATAAATTACTATATTATTGTACATTTTGTCATAGTCCAGATACCCTAGTAATAAAATATTATTCCATATTTTAACTAATGGAAAACTCACTGGGGCAAAGTCCATCTTGTACATCCATGATTCAACTTCAAAATACAAAATTTCTGGTTAGATTTTTAGCAACTTTTAGGGAGTTTTGTCCCCAATCTGTCACTTTTTTCCCATCTATCATTAGATCTGCTGACTAACCAAGTTGCTTTTTGTTGCTTATTTATTTTGGAATGTTCCAGTCTCTATTCAATTATAATAAATACTGGTAACCAATACAGTGATAAATGGTGGCCTGTGATGAACTCTATGAAAAATTTTATTTTGTCAAGCATGAGCCACAGATGGATGATCAACAGGGGTGTGAATGGGAAACAAAACCAACCTCTTTTCCCCCATTCAGTGTTTTATTTTCGTTATGGAAGCTGTGTGATGTTAAAGGATCTAAGATCATCACTAAGATCATTAAACTGGCAGCAGTTAAAGACCTCTGCTCTGCCACAGAAGCAGAGCAGAGGTCCTTAACTGCTGCCACTTTAATGATCTCAGTTCTGTTCATCTATTGTCTTGTTTTCAACTTTTTCTGATATGTTGGCCGGGATTCTGATAATATTAGGTTTATCATTTTTCTGATAATCTACATTGTTTACAGACATATTCTTATCTGCCTTGAAATAGAGATATTGAAAACAGGGGAAGAAGTTGGTGAAAGAATTGGTGATCCAATATCATCAAATAATTTTGGTTAGTTGTTTGTATTGTATTAGAAACGAATATCGAGAAACATTATTCTGAACGATTTTGGAACCAAAATACATTCTTTCTTGGCATTATCATTTTTCTTATTTTACATTAAAAAATTTAAAATCCTTGGAGTGCATCACCTTAATCAAGCCCTTGTACCTATGGCCGCTTATAGAGGAACAAGGTTAGAGTTGTTTGGAAAGAAATGATCTTGCTGGTTAAATCATGGTCCAACTGCATAAAAATTGAATTTGCACTATTCAAAATTTAGGTTACTGACAATCAGATTTAGCTTATCATTTTTTGATTTGTTTGTCACAAAGTGAATATAATTTCATCTCGTTATACATTCTGTAATCTAATTTATTATATCATTATTGATTATAATTATTCATTTATGTGAAATCTGTGGATTATATTTCAGTGAAAGGTAGTTCCAGGCCAAAACCATCTTTCAATGGAACATCTGGTCCTAAATCAAATGCAAATTCTTCTTCTGCATACGACAGTCCTAAACCTACAGGAAAAATGCAGTTTGGGAAAGAAAACACTCCTAATACACCTGGAGGAACACCGATGAGAGTGATGCCAATTGTTAGTCTTACCCCTTATCAAAATAAGTAAGTAGATAGAGCCTCATAGACGGCTACCGTAAGACCTTCGGTATTAAGCAAGGCTTTTAAAATATTTTTTTATTTATTAATAAATAAAATAAAAACTTTTAAAATACTAAAGAAAAACAGATTAAAATCTTCTTGACTTACTAATAGTGGTAAATTACTGTTACTGTACGTAAATAGCTTTGTTGATTGACTGAAGCTTTGTAATTCATCAGAAACAGCTGGAGAATTATAGTACGGTACTTATTGTTTTGATCTGAAGTGGGTAGTCAATTATTCATACGATGGGGCTGGGAATCTTCGAATGCTGATTTCAAAATCTGATATTTGAGTTGCAACGAAATCTTTGAATACTGTACTGGAAATAAAGTGTTGAGCAGAACAGTGCTCCAAGCAATAGTCTGTTGTCACTTTTCGTGACAATTAGTCATTTTAAGACTCCACCCGGGCCTAATTATGATATATTGAGCATAATCTGCCTGGCTAAGTTTTTAAAATGTAATTTTTTAAGTCCATGAATTAGAACCTCATCAAGGTCAAAATTTTGAATGTCCTAGGTCTTTTTAATTAAAAATTAAATTGGAGGATAAATAGTTAGTCCAGCCAAACTTTATAGTACAAATAAATATATAATATTTTGCAGATGGACAATAAAGGCACGAGTGACGCAAAAAGGAAATGTTCGAGAGTGGAAGAATGCAAGAGGAGAAGGGAAAATTATTTAGTTTCACTGTATTGGATGAATCCGGTGATATCAGAGCAACTTGTTTCAAAGAAGAAGTTGATAAATTTTATGACATGTTGGAGACCGGAAAGGTATATAATACAGATATATTTATATTGGCAAGGGTTGTCATTTTCAGTTTCATTTAATTTTTAATCGAAATCTTTCACGAATCTTGATTCAGCTACATTCACAAAGAGTTCAATTGGTTGCCAATCAGAAAATGTGTTGAAAGCATGAACCACTAATGGATCTCGTCGCCATCAGTGACTCATGCTTCATAAAATTTTTGAACTGAAGTTGACATTTTTTAAGGGAATGTAGGATTACCTAAATGATTTGCCGTAAAATTTTGCTAAAAATATATGACAAACCTAACTACAGAAATGAGTATTCAAATCAGACATGTATCCAAATCGTTTGGGATTTCCAGTCACTGTTATTGGCTTTATGGGTATCAGTTCCAGCCTGAAATGAAACATTTTATGTTGATTCATGGTGTGAGGAATTAGTGATACGGTTGAATGTCCATGATAATTCAGGCAGAGTGGCTGTCGTTGGTGTATCTCGATTCGTGATGATTATTTCAGGCTTCAAAAAAATACGGTGTTATTTTATATTTGAAGAAAATTGCATCGTCCGAAACACCACTTTTGACAAGTTGATTATTTTTTACCATTCTCAGGCTTACTATATTTCCAATGCAACATTGAAACCGGCAAATAAGCAGTACAACAACACAACACATGATTATGAGATGACGTTACGTCGTGAAACTATTATCAATCCATGCGAAGAATCTGAAATCGGAAACTTGCCAAAAGTCAGCTATAATTTTGTTGCGGTCTCAAAACTATCCAATCATATTTCACAACTTGTTGGTAAGTTTCAATAATGTTGATTTCGTTTATTCATACATTATGAAATACTCTACATAGTATTTGGAGTGACCGAAATCAATTGTCTTTTTTTTTAATAAAGTCAAATTTCTGAATCATATCTCATAATAAACAAAGTTTTTTTTAAATCTCTATTGGCATTGAAAGTAAAAATACTTCTTCCACTATATGCACAATCTGATTCTGTTGCTTAACATCTGTGTCAAAATTTGATCATTGGAATTGACCAATTCTATCTATCTACCTGGTAATATGATTTATGGACTCTTGTGCGTGTGGAAAATTGTTGACCCAGTTCCCAAATAGTTGAGTATTGGGTATTTTTTAAAAACCTCGTAGGTTTATCCAGATGTCCAAAAGGCCAACTGCTGTGCTATTCAAAACCCCTGGAGAAGGATAACATCAGAAAAAAAACAGATCTAATCAATGCTTCATAAATTATTATTGGAGAATTGTCTCCTAGTGTCTGGTAGAAGTAAAATCACAAAAATCTTCGAAATCATATTTCATTACAACCTTAATCGCTTTAAAGCCATTTTGTTCATAAGAAGATATTAGACAAATCAAGGACATCAAGATTCTGCTCACTGGTTTGATCTATCATTGCATATAATCTATGACTTAAAACTTATAATTCGGCAATCATCTTCATAGATGTGATCGGTGTTGTAAAATCAACTGATGATGTTGCTTCAATCATGATTAAAAGTCAAAACAGAGAAGCAAAGAGAAGAAATCTTCATCTTGTTGATACTTCTGGTGCTGAAGTCAGATGACTTTGTGGGGAGATGAAGTTAGTTTTATTGCAAAAATATAAATTTTAAAGATGAAGTTATTTACTACTGGTATCTAGTAAATTGTAGTTGAAAAACTGATAAATGACACAATTGTGTAGGTTTCGTATGCATTTATTGTGTCGCAGACAGGTAGAATGCCAGCTTTTCTGCTACTTAGATATCCGATAAAAATGGGTTGTCTGAGAAAAAAATTCCGCAAATGGGCAGCATTTATGATATATTTCTTACTAGATGATCAGAATGCGTTCTTTGGAGTGACTGGTTGTAAACAAACTGTAGAAAAAATGTTCAAAATCATCAATACTGCTATTTTATTTTTATGAAATAGCACTGTTGATGGTTTTGAAGCTTTTTCAATTATCCGAAAGAAATTACATGAACAATTTGGACACCTGAAGAAAACAATATTCTGTCACCTTTGTGACAGTTCTGTCTCCTGGGTAATATAAATATACATTTGTTTCATCTCACCATTTTATTGTATTGTAATCTTTATGCAACTATTGATTGGATTGCATCTAAAACAAATAATTCCACCCATTTCCAGAAACATTTTTAGTATATTAAATTGCGTAAATGTGTAAAATGGCTTTTGTTGTGCGAACATAAAATAATACTTTCCTTCTACTCTTGATGATAATCAGTTAACGATATATCATTGAAATTAGAACCCTAACAATCATCGGTTTCATTTTTTTATATTTCATAATATCTTGAACCGTGCATTAATAGTAAATACGGAAGTTAGTTGAAAGCTTAAGTGGTTCTTCCAACTTGGCCGTGTTGAATGTTATTGCATAGTTGCCAAAAAGCTTAATACAAACCCTTGTTGTTGACATTTGATATAATGGCTACCATTATCATTACATTTCTTAAAAAATTTACAATTTAAATTATAGTGGTCATCGTATCGTGTTGTTGATACGCCAGAATGCCCGCTGCTGCTATCGCTATAGGTTATTCGATGCGATTAATTTCCAAAAAATAAATGCATGTGCAATGTGACAAATGCATTCATAAATTCAATAAACGGAAAATTAAGATAATTGGCTGAAAGGTTTCAGCACATATAACACTTAAATGTGGCAATTGTACAATTTTTGTCCAGCCGGATAATTTTGCTGTCTGAAAATCAGTTGCAGGTAATCAAGATTATGCTACCCTGCTGAAACGTTAAAACATTTATATATAGTTGTAAACCAGACTTGCAAATTCGTGTGATTACGGGTTTCTTGATTCTCGCACAGACTCTTGCAAAACTCCTATAAAACCATGGTGAAATTTCAAAATATTCATTGAGATTGATTCCTTAAGGCTTCTTTTTTTTCTTAAAGAATGATCAAAAAATTTTTCAATATCGTAAATTGTAATGAATTTGCAAGCTATAAGAAAAACTCTACTTGACACCCACAAATTGTTGCACTTTCTCAATGTCAACATTTAAATCAATTTCAAGGCAGAAAAATTTGATGGTGAAGGGAATCCAGTTGTCGCTTTCAAAGGTGTCAGAGTTTCTGATTTTGGTGGATGTTCAATATCGACTGTCAGTTCAACCACTATGATAAGAGATCCTGACATCCCAGAAGCTTTCGAATTGAAACAATGGTTAGTTATCTTTTATTTTTTAGATTATTATTATTATTATTATCTTATTTTAACCCATACTATTATTTTGACACAAAAATAGTCTATAGTATTGTTTATTTAAACTATTTCTAGTTTTGGCAAGATGTAATATTAAAGTATTTACTGATAAAATCGTGTCTTTGATTTCATAATTGATACATGATATTTGGAGTTTTCCCTCTTTATTTATCTATTGATGAATGTATTTGCGAAAGTTCCTTATTGAAGGTTAAAGATACCAGATTTTGGTACCAATAGCAGATTATAAAATTTATCGTTTAAGCTCCTTTCTCATTTCTGTTTTGAATATGGTTTCTGAAGTCAAAATTTCAACTTTGCCAAAAAAGACCTTTTCTATCATGATTGGAGTTTTTTCCAAGTAATTTTTAATCCTAATAAACTGGCCCAAGCCTGCATTTGTATCTCAGGTTTGAGACTGGGGGATGTAATCAAGAAACAACATCGATGACAACCACTGGTGGAGGAGGATCACTAAGTGAGTCTACGTCTTAGTGATGTACATAATCGTTTATAAAACCTATATTTGGCAGAAAGAATATTTTTCGCAGCAGCATATTAAATTCTTCAAATGTTATAATTCAGTCTTGAGTATGCTCGGTGGCCTATCGTTTCAGGTTGGTGATTTCAGATTCATGTCTATTGACAACGTCTGATGATCTGTAATGTATGCCCTGGAGGGTTGGGTATATTGAGAAATTTTTTTAAAATTAGTATAGTCGCATACTGCATAGGGTACATTGAATGGAATTTTCGCAATTCAGTCAGAGATATTTTGTGCACATATTTTGAAGCGCTGATGGATTGCGCTGCGAAAACGTGGTCAATCTGTGCCTCATGGTTAAGAAAATGAGATTTTGATTTAAAAAAATTTCTATTAAAATCTTAAATTATAGTAGCATCCCTACTATATATCAATCTGACTTGTTTTGAGGATGATTTATACAACAGTAATTTTGATTTTCTAGCAACAACGTGGAAATCACTGGCTGATATTAAGGATGAAAACATGGGAATGGGAGATAAACCTGATTATATAACTTGCAAATGCATTGTAACCTACTGCAAGAAAGAAAATGTTTTGTATAAGGTGAATATATAATGTTCAGTATTTTTTATTACGCGTGTATAAATCAGCGTCGTTTATCTGGATTTTTCAATGAAGTTATTCTTGAGTTTGAATATTCGTGATAACTGATATTTGTCAGCAATATTATATATGTCAAGTTTACTTCGTGATTGTGTATGTGTGATTTTGCTGGACAATAATTTGTTTATAGCCAATTGTTCCAATAAGAATATTATGATTCAATGACAATTTAATATTTAGGCATAAAAATGTAGTAACAGTCTTTTAAACTAATATTATTATTAGTACTATTATTATTATTAGTAGTATTATTAATTTGTTTATAGTAGAACTCAGGAAGGCATAATATCGACTATTCTTGCCAGACACCCAATAAATATTGCCTTCACCCGAAGAAAATTTGCTGAAATATAAATATTTTATGCTGAATCTGAGCTTAAAATATTTTTACTTTCGTCTTGGGTAGTATTGCTAACCCAGCAATGTTACAGATTTGAATTTGCACATGAAATTTTTATTCATCTGATAAAATATCATGTGTCGTTTTGCCTATGGATCACTGGCAACTGTGTTAACTATGGAGCTCAGTGATACTGTTCATTTCAGATAATACGTAATGAACACAATTTTTGATGGGGTGCGATATTATATAATATTGATTGATTATATGATATGATATTAATGATACTGTAATTATTCTTTTAATAAACTCAGGCATGTTCGACTGAAAGATGCAATAAAAAAGTGATAGACTTGCAAAATGGTTCATTCAGATGTGAAAAATGCAACAAAGAAACAAATGATTTCAAGTACAGGATGATCCTCAATGTATGTTATATTTCATATTCTAGTTTATGCTATTTTGTGGCATTAATCAAAATTTACCATTCTTGGGTATTGTATATGTTTGTGTACGTGTTTTGCTGCATATTTTCTGGTGGAAACGCAAAAATTAAGATCTACATTTGACTATATGTGTTTTGCTTCTAAACGGTATCATTGAGGATTTTGCGTTCAATTTAAGAAGAATTCTAAACGAATCAATGTTTTGTGCTTGAACATTTAACAGATCTATTAAAGCAAAATATTTCTAATCGATATCTGCCAACTAATTTTAAAAAATATTGAACCATGCAGATGAATATATCGGATGAGACTGATAACATCTGGGTGACTTGTTTCCAAGAACAAGGTGAGATTGTACTTGGAATGAAAGCCAATGAAATCGGCCAGTTAATGGAGGAAAACGAGGCACAATTCGAAGAAATATTGAAGAAACCAAATTTTACTACTTACTTCTTCAAGATTCGAGTGAAAATGGAAAGATACAATGTGAGCGATTAGTGATTTGTACAATGGTTTGTCTTGTGTGTAATTATTTTTTTGTTGACTCAACTTGACAAAAAATGCCTTTATTGCTCAATCCATCAGTGGCCTACATTCGAACGATATTTTTCTGGCAACAACAAGGAAATATTGAACTTCTAATTGACCTAAAGTCACTCTGAATTGTTATTGTCATGATTAACATATCGCATTATCAACGGTAAAATCATCCACCACTTCTTCGTTTCCTTATGATCATTTTTTTACAGCACACAGAAAATATGTTAGGGCACTTCTGGATCCCTACACACTGGGTACAAAAACTAACCCTGCGGGTATCATTATCGACAGATTTATTCTGTGCTCAATATTTCATTGTAAGAGTTCGTTCAAATTTTTAATTCAGTTCTGAAATCAAGAGATACTCAGTTCTCGTCTTCTAATCTGGTGCATCTTTATTGTTTTGCAGGATGAAGAAAGACTTAGGTCCACAGTTGTTGAGGTTTCACCGATCGCACATGAGGATTATTCAAGAAAATTAATCGCGGACATTGAAAAATTAAGCACAGAGTAGATGTGATTGAAAAAATTTTGTAAAAATCCCTCAAACTTAACATTTTTCCAGTTCCTTTTCTCATTCCTTATTGAATGAACATAAAGTTGCACTGTTTGAACCATGGGAATCAATATAAGGAATTTTGAAGTTCTTTTGCCTGATTTTGTTTTGTTGAATATAAAAAATGATTGAAATTTTTCCACTTCGCTATGTTTACGAATTATAAATGACATTGTTCTGTATTTGATTTGAAAACTAACTATTTCGCTGTATTTTTGACAGCACTGTACAATTCGATTTGAGTCTACCTAAATATTTTCAGGCCTTGGACCTAATGTACAAGTATGATGAAAAGATTTTATATTGGCTAAATGCATGTCAAGGTATCTGGGCTCCTGTAGGTACTTCTAAATTGTTCCAGAATTTTACTATCATTTGCTTATCCAATGCCAGTTTGCAAATTGCAGTTGCTTTCAATAAATAGGGCCGTCTGTAGTATAATAATTATGTAAAATCGTGTTCGATTTTTTCACATTACTATTTCTGTGGTGATTCGTTCTTTCCATATTTGTTTGTTCAATGTAAATATTATAACACTGCCATTTCAACAAATTCTGTTTATCGATTCTGAGTTGAGCGCTGCTATCTCTTGCGAATCGGCTACCTGACGTCTCGTCACAATTATTTTGCAAGACTTTCCTGTCCTATTAGTACCTGAAGTAGTGATATAGGGTTGTAGATAGGGGCTTCAGAATAGTCCTAACTCCTGACATATTTCCTACATATCATAAGAGGCGAGCGACTAAAAGGAGCCATAGAAGTACAGTTGCTGATACTAGATCTTTTAGTAGTGCTTTGGCTGGTAGTTGGTTCCTGCAGTCCGCTGCTTCTGGCCTTGTTCGGAGTGAATTTCAATAAAAAATATATATATTTTAATAATATAGTGCCAAGCCAAGTAGGCGGTGTTTTTATATGAATCGAACTACTTGAAGTCTCATCAGGATTCTCGTATTCTGAAGTAGCAGGGACGTCACAAGCATTGCAGTACTGCTCAGCTGAGTATTAAAAATAATATTCGACCAAAGCGAAGTAGCTCGGCCCTTCCCTTAAAATATGACAATTTATTTTATTTAGCATGCAAACATGACAACTGTATTTTAGTACAGATTTCTAGTGTAAGAATTTTGAAAAAACTACCCTTTTCTAGTCGTAAAAAAAAGGTCAGAATCTAATGATCGAGTAATTGCCATCAGGTATATTCTTAGTGATTCTAATTGCACGACCAGTAACGTGTAAGGGATGTTTTATTTTTGCCAATGTTTCGAATGTCTGTGCGGACGTTCTTCATCGGGACAATGAAAAAGCTAAGTCATTAACATTGATATGTACTGAAGAGGGTCGCATATTTTAGAATCGTTTGCACATCACGGGTTGAACAGCAAGGGTGCCCACCAAGCTCAATCTGTGAAGCGTTGGGAATATGCTTCGCATTGCTAACGTCCTGGGTTCGAATCCCATTTGGGAGTGATTATATTCGAGAGGCCTGCTGGACACCTCGTCGGTGCATGGTTTATAAGTTTAAGCCCTGTTGAATAGCATGCAGCGATTGCACAACTGTTTGTGACAAACCTGGGGCTCGGCGTCGGGCATTAGTAAAGCCAGGCGCAAGCAGAACCCTGAAAACAGGGCCTGGTATCCGGGCTCGAATTCGGGCTGTTGTAAGTAGTAGTAACATGGTATAATAATAAAAAGTAGGCACTGTTTTTGTATGAATCAGCTACCTGGTGTATCGTCAACACAATTTTTTAGGGCACAAGGACTATCGTAAATACAGTGCTTAGTAACCAGTTTGGCTTTGTTTTTATTTCTGTTCCCATCTTCCATACGAAATCGTGGTCTGTTCAAATATACAGATAGCATTTTGGTGTCATAGAAAGTCCCTACGATTATTCTCTGCGTTGCAGCTACTCTTCATTTTAATGACATGTGCCAATAACGAAAAAAACTAAGTAAATTGAGAGCAATAATTAAATCTTAAGGTCGCAATACATGTGAAGTTGTCCTAGCATAGTGTTTCGGATACGGCAACCAATTGAAAACGCCAATGCACGCCTGCATTGTTAATAGTTTGGAATAAAATTTAAATGTAAAAATTATTCATGAAAGAGGGATTTTTATTTCAAACTGCAAAACTCAGTAACGGCAGTGCTATATTTTTTAATCTAGATAAATGATATTATAAGGAAAGCACTTGGTTCAGTGCAATTCTTTTATATGTATATAAATGTCAAAACCAATACTGCATGTTTACAAGTCAGAAACGAAGGAAGGCTTTAATAAAGAAAATGAATTTGCGATCAAAAAGATTTCATTCCTATTCATTAGTTTTTCAAATCTTAAATATATAATCACAGACAATATATTATAAAGTTGCAAAAAACAGACACGAGTGCATATGTAACCGACTGAGACATAGTCACATTTTTTTCATTGCCTCTCCAAAAACAAAGTATTTTTTTCAAATTTTCTATGGCTGAGAAGTTTTCATTTGAGCCGACATATTTCATAAAAATATCACCCTGAAAAAGTACCCAGGAATAAAATCATCGGTTCGAAGTGATTGAAGTTACAGACATTAGCTGATCGTCGGGACATTTTGATCTCATTTGGGAGCCTGCTTACGCGGTGGCACAGAGCGGGTGTAATTTTATTTATACAATTTCTAGATTGGAGACATGCATCATGATCAAGAACAGTTGAAGAATTGCAACTCATGATTGAGATCCACATATTAGCGCACAACAACCAATCGTTTTTTGTTGCGGGCGGTCGGATACTATGAACGCATATCCATGTCCCATGTTTGCCTGAGTTTAAATGAGGCGAAATCCCAATGCTATCCATGTCCTTTACCACATATATATGATTCGGTCAGTTGTTACCGTAGCTTTGTAGATTTATTGTATGATATTGATGCGCAACAGACTAATCTAATCGCCTTGTTGGCACTGTCCAATAATCGTCACATGGTTAAACCGTTAATGCGGAGTCCAGACTGAAATATATTGTTTTAAAGTATGAATGCGACATTCGTGTTAGATCATTGAACGCCTGAAGCGAAATCTAGCGTCTTCTTTTTATCCTCTTTGTGATTTTTATATATTAATAGATTTATTTCGACCTTCTCGCCGTCACAATAGTATTAAAAATATCATATTCACATTTTAGAGTTACACGTTAGATGAGGCGAATGGACAAAACCTTTAATGAAGTTTAAAAACACGTACTAGGTGCGCGCCTGCCAATCGCAAAATTAATTAACCCATACACAAAAAAATAATAATTCGCACAAATTGCATTGGCAAACAAATAGAAGACAGATAACAATTGTCAGTGCCACACAATAAATATACAGTAAACAACAGGAATTAAATGGTTGATGCGAAAAATCAACCAAAAGTTGATCAAAAGTTAAAAACGCATGTTTTTAACGTAATGACGCGCTTACTTATACTTTATTTCATTTATTTTAGAATCTTCGGCTTTCTGTTCTGTGCGTTTTTGTGTGCATTTTTTTGTCTATCGGCGAAGGTGAAAATAAAACTATTATATGAATAGAATTTATGGTTAGTCAAGGCCAGAATCCGACTAACATAGCAATCTTGCATTTGCATAATTTAGACGAACTGAAACCGCGTTGCTTCGGTGACCGTAGGTATTGGTTTATAAGCCGTGATCAAGTGCTAAGGGGGCTATGTAACAAACCAGTAAAAAAATGTCCCCAACGATGAGAAATAATTTATTGGACATAAAAAATGATTCCCGTTGCGTCAAAGAGCATTTCATCAAGTGTGTACATGACGTTAATGTTTACACGCACAATCAAGTATGATCAAAGACTGGTCGGGGCATGAGCAAACAGCTGCAGTTAGCACATGGACATCAAACGGCTTTTAACTATTAGGACCTTGCTCAAGAGTGTAAAGAATCGGAAAATGATTAAAAGCTTGAGCCAAACCTCCAAACCCGGACTAGAACTGTTATTTGCGTAAGTGTTCACGAGACATGGTATGTCGTAAGGTTAAGGTACTGGTATATTATTCGCTGTTCTGTACTTGATAAAATGAAATCCAATTCTGTTTCTGTTGCACCAAGGGCTTGGCAAAATCGTCAGGAATTCTGATATTATAGTTTATCAAAATCGAGAAATTTATAAATATTAAAACTAATGTACCATCATTTCACATCACATTTGTCAGGACATAAATAATTTCGCACAAAATTTATCCTGGAAATATGGTAATTTCACAAGTTTTTGTTCCTACGGTCAATTCGAATCGCCGAATCGAATTGCCCAGTCCTAGTTGCACCACAATTCCATATTTTAAGCAAGAAGAGCCTTTTGGCTTCCAGTTCCACATCTACATATGATGCTGAATGTGTACCACATTTTTACCGACTTTGTGATTTCAGATTGGAGGTTTTTTGAGACCTAGCCAAATTACTTTTGCTAATCCATATCCAATAATGAAGTTTTTCAATTTTCACAATACAAATCTAATTCTCAGATTGATCTATTTCAATAATAATTTTTTTGCAGCACTGAGAACCTCCAACCCCTTCGTTTTTATGCAGAACTTTCCGCTTCGCTGTAGGTTTGGGAAAAGGAATTCCGATGACATATTTGGCAGCAATAATGTGATGGCATGGATTAGGAATATTACAGTGGCATATTTCTGTGGGAAACAATCTAACTGTTCGCACACAGTAAT
Source organism: Styela plicata (assembly GCA_963675895.2). Classification (NCBI taxonomy): domain Eukaryota; kingdom Metazoa; phylum Chordata; class Ascidiacea; order Stolidobranchia; family Styelidae; genus Styela; species Styela plicata. The sequence goes on from OZ023140.1 coordinate 24,305,524, forward strand.
CATCAGTCACCAAGAATATTCCAGATTCAGGTTTGAACTCGATGGCGCTTTGGTTAATGATTTTTTGTGCAAGGTCAATAACATTATGTCTCAATTTGCTTGTACTGCGACCTTCAGCAAAATATTTACGAATATTTGCTTCATCCGTACTTGGCGTACAAGAAAATGCTACAGCATCCTGCATCAAGTTGATTAATCCAGTGAATTTATTGGTCGCGCGATTATTTTCACGCTTATTGATAAGAGTAACATTACGATAATGAAGTGACAAACGATGAAGAATTTTAGCGGTGCATTGAAGATCATTGGCAGCAACACAAGGATTTCTATTCCACATTTCAATATTTTCCATCAAGGGTGTGAAAGGCAATGAATTGATGTTAAATTTCTTCTCATTTATCCATGTGTGATTATCATTTTTTTCCAAAACAATATGTTTCAAACTAGCCAGTTTTGGTATCTTTTCTCGTTAAAATTTCCCACAATAGTTCAAGTTTTAGTGGAACATCAGATCGCATGATATAGTACATGAGTTCTATTGCAACCGAATCCTTATGCTCGAATAATAAAACATAAATTGATTGATTTCCTAAATTTGAGCACAGACAACATGTTATTGTGATGGTTTCTGAAAACTGAAACTTGGATATACCTAAATCTATCTTTCGACAATATTCTTCCCGATAAGCAATAACACACATATTTACTCTGCAGTCAATGTCAAAAAGAAAATCCTCTTTAGTGGTACCATTGTGCAATTCCTGCATTTCTTTTGATAGCTGTCTTCGTTTCTTTCTCATGTACTTTTTGACATTGGCGACTTGCATGACATCTCTAGGAAGGGACAAAAGAGTTTCAAGACTGCAATCCGCTTCATTTGTTGCAGACTTGACCATGTTATGATATACAGTGGATGGTTCGCCGTCAGCTTTCTTACATGCTGATAGTATTGAAGGACATGTTCTTATGTAAGGCTTTGTATCACATCGCCTATTACCGTGAGGAAATTCCCCAGCAACCGAGCTGTCACCCTTGTAATGGACAATAACAATGTGTGGATAATCGTCACACTCATAAGCTATTCTTCGAAAACTTGATGTGAAGATTTTAGGAGCAGAAAATACATTGAAGTATGTTTTACGAACTACTGTATTACAGACTTTCACCCTTGTTCGACCAGTATGCCGCCAACGATATCCATCTGCTTTCCAGTCGTCTGTGAAATTAAATTTATTAAAGATTAAGTAACACAACCATGGACAAGAAATATGTTAAAATACTTAAATTTTGTGTATTAGAAAAAACTGTAATCCGTCAGATGCTTTGCTGCATAATTTAAAATATGATTAATTGTAATTCCAAATATGCAATTATTTGGATAATGAACTCCTGGTTATACGTTTGATCAAGGTTTGGCACAATGAGGTCTTCTGGGTATTTTTCAAAACTATTGGAAATCCGCAGAAGATATTTGTTACAGGGGACTTGAAATAATTCAGATTAAATCCATTTACAGAGAGTGCTATAATGTAGATCAGTGATTCTTAAACCGCCAATCCGTGCAATGCTCCATAAACAAGTCTTGCGCTAGATTGTTTCCTCATTTTATTTTACTGACATATTCCAAAATGTTTTCACACGCCTTTGATGCACAGTAACTACAGTAACTACTAAACAGATGTCAATGGGAAATTTTCGACGTTGCCCCAATGGGGTCTGGTTTCTGTGACAAAGAGCTCAACGTTTGTTTGTTTACTTCAAAGCATTCATTGTAATTCCAAAACTAATATAAATGTAGTATAATCATACAATGACCGACTGTTATTTTTCAATGGCTTGTCATGACAGTCATACTTGAAATAATGCAGATTAAATCCATTTTAAAAATAACAGTGCTATGAAATAACGATGACGAGGTTTAAAGTCTATTGACTCATTGGGGGGGAAGGGAACAAGATTATAGCACCCAGTTGTGAAGCAAAATTACCTTTTGAGTAGTAGTACCCTATTTACTTACCTTTCTTCTGAGTATTTTCTTGGCAGCTGAACGCATAGCACGTTCCTCCACTTGCTAATGCGATTGGAATGTCACGAGGAAGGTTTTGTTCATTTTTCACTTGTGCCATAAACTCAACTGCCAAGTTTGCTGTAAGATCCTGCACATCGCTCCACATCTTCGACCACCTACAGTCTATTATGTATGCTATATTTAAAATCGTAAACAGAAAAGTATTATGAAAGAAATTGGCATAGGTGAGTATCCCAATCAGAAATTTTATTTTACAAGCATGAGTCACAGTTGGACAACACTGCAGCAGAACCATTCATCAGGGACTCATTATTGTAGTACCGAACCTTAGAAAAATAATGTCGAGAATAAACTTTTCTGAGTGGGATAAGATTCAATTTTTATTGTGATATGCATTTTAAAAAATATTATAAAGATTTACGATGTTAAGTGAACAGCAAATTGAATATTTTTTAGTTAATTGGGAAAGTACAAAAAAATAATATCAGTGATATACTGAATTTAGTGAAGAAACTGGTAAACAATAAACATTGCTACTAAGAAATGCAATTGAATATGGGTTTTGAAGGGTCAAAGTTCTTTTCAATCCTTATACCTGTGAGTCAGTGGACATCAGGAGTCAATCCAAGTCATGCAGATGAGATCAAGCATGTGGTGTTCGTGTTTGATCGAAGCAATGCTTTGGCTCAAGTTCTAAAATGGCGAAACAGTTCAGGAAAGCAAGCACCGAGGTGGAAGAATTTTGTTTTCTTCGGGTGTCTGAAACTCCAATTTCATTTCTTCTGATGACGAAAAAGCATCGAAATCATCAAAACTGCTCTCTCGTAGCAGTATTGATGATTTTGACCTTTATCTGTGATTAGGTCGCTACTAGACACTCGAAAACAAGACAAATTTTCCTCTAGCAAGAGTTATATCATAAAATTTAAATTTTATTTCTTCTGATGGAAATGCTTTTCTTTGTGTGTCTTAAGTAGCGGAATAGCTGACATTCTGCAAGTCTGGTAGGCACGACCCAAAATTCGCTTACAAGGTCTTGAACTTTCCACACTCTTAATAAAACATATTCAATTGCATAGACTGATTGCATGTGTGTGCAGTATATCGAAGCAGAATAAATTTAAAAATAGCTCTGTTCAAGAAATGTCTTTAATCGCCTTGGAACTGGTAAGTCGTGAACATGGTCGATACGAGTGTTCTGACGTATCACAAATCTACATAGATCTTGCAGTGAACGCATCTCGGAAAATCTCGAGACCGGGTACATTAATCGGACAGGAAATGACTGGGAGCCAGCATAACGAGAGCGTGAAAAGCAAAAAGCTCCTTGCTCTTCTGAATCTTTTATTGAATTTTCAATGAGTTCAATTATGGATGCATATGATTGTAATATCTGGTCTTCATAAAAACTAAATCTCATTCCAGAATGTTCTATCCTGGTGTGTAGTGTCCTGTTATTGGAACGAAAACTCAGAGAAAGCAGGTAACGGTCATCTGAACTGTCACGAACAAGAAATGAAGCATCAGGTGCATCACAGAGTCTTTCTTCTGCCTGTTCTCGAGTCATAGGCCCCCAGTACCATCCTTGTTTTGCCAATTTCTTTAATTCATGCAGCATTGGATTATGACAATTTAATCGACCATTTTCATTGCAATTATTAGATTTATTATAAGGTGTCACAAGACATTTTGACGTTGTGATAGAGTTACAATCAGAATACAGGTGATCTGGCATAGTTTGGATAGGATTTTGACGAATGGCTGTAGATACAGAATTGCATTCATCATATACATTGTCATTAGCTCTTGCACGGGTTAACGCTGCTCTCTCAATATTGGGGTTGGCAGTTTCTTGATTAGACGATTCAACAGATCGTGAACATTGAACTTCAGAGCTGCTAGCACCATTATAATACGCATTATGCTCTGATTTAAGGCTATTCCTTGAATTTGCAGGTTCACCTTTACTTGAGGAACGCCTGAACTTACGGGACAACTTTTTCATATTTGAAATTCTAAAATAGAACTACGTATTATCCAATGTGGCCAAACAAGTTCTCCGACATGTTAGGACCAGAAGAATAAAGAATAGAATAAAATCTGCAGATTGTATAAATATAGCTTAGTGCTGTTCAGTTCAGTTCAAAACCAGTATTTTAATGGATGAATTTGTATCCAAAAAATAGCACTTTACAGTAAACCTGATAGTCAATCCATCGTTAATTAATAGGCACTCGGAATCCGGCCTTTTCCGATTCAAACTAAAATGCCTGCTCTCAGAGTTAGAATTGGATTTTATTTTGTCCCATGGGATAAATCAGCCATCCCCAACCTGTCAACTTTTCCCACCCAATTAATCCATTGCAAATTTCATCAGGATACAAACTGACCTATGCGCTATTTTTTTGGGTAATAATTGACCCACCGAAAACATAGGCTAGGATTTTATTTTAATTATGCGGAAGAAGAAAGTCGAGAATTCAGCTCAATCATATGGCGAACCACGACCTCTCATGCTTTTTGTATAACTTTAACTGTGCGTGGACTTGGTTGGTTGAGGAAGCTGTAAGCAGTGCTTATACAGTATATGAACCACCGTGCACCAGTGAGGCGTCTAGCGGAACTCTCACATGTAATTGCCCACCAGATTCTAACTTGCGTCAGGATGATCAGAGATGCAAAATTTCCAGCTCGAAGCGTACGGTATTCCCAACGATTTTAGCAATTGAGCTAACCGGGCCCCCCCGAACGAATTGACTGGCAACCATTTGGGACACCTTAGAGTCTGAACTGAGCTGTGAAAGTTAACCACCAGACCACATACTCAGAACTGCTATAATTGTAAACCCAAAACCATATCCAGAGTATCTGTACACGTTCACCCACATCACCTGATAGGACTGAGGACTGGTGCAGAGCAGAGAGTTGTTCCTTGGTGCTGCATCATTCAAAGAAGTGCCCTCCTTATTCAGTATAACTGACTTGATACCAACACTGAACATGAGCTCCCACAGTCCCAGCGCTAAACCCTGAACTAACAAAAATATAACTAAGTTACTTCAGACTTACTGCTTATCCTGTGTCGTCGCTTGTAACACAGAACACGGACGACAGTGTAAACACCACCATCAGGCCACTGCGATTTCGATTTTGTGTCACAAAACAAACAGACCTGAACACTGAACAAAAGCAGGCACCGAATAGGCATATCACAATACGTTGAATAAGGTAGGATATATTAAAGATATAACTTATATATTCAGTATTAAATTCAATTTCACATTTGCCTATCCCAATTCAGAGTTAGAAAAGGTTTGTACAACATGATACATCTGGCCTATCTTTGTTAAACGTTTGCTGTAGCAAATAAGAGATGCGCCGCCGCAGCACGGACTACCTGTTGCCCACGTTTGGCAAAATAATATTTCCTAAGTTTTTTCTGCTTTATGGATGTAGCATAAGTTCCTCGTTCCCACAAACAATTCTGTTGAAACATGCTATATTACTGATTAAGTATAGATCACAGATGGCACAGTAGATCCGTTGTTCATGCTTGGCAGAAGACTGCTCCATTCACGAACTCATTAAAAAAAAAAAAACGCGCCACAGATGGACCGCATCTCAACGACGCGATCCATCAATGACTCATACTCAACAAAAGACCAAATTTGTAGAATTGTGGAGATTTGAATAGAAATCATGTATGACTTATATATGAGACATTTCTTGATTAAATGGCACGTGACCGTAAGCGCTGGTGAGTGAATTTGTTGTGACGCATTCTCTGGTTTGGTATTTTACCATCTATCGGCTTAGCGAAAACAAAAATGTTGGCGTTACCAATCTCATGCGATCCGTGTTTGGAAAATTATAATTGGCTCGATCAAAATAGATGAAAAAAAGTCTGTTTAGAATTGGGTTTTATTCGAAAAAAGGGTGTTTTACCAGCTTACGCAGTGTACTGTGTAGTAAAGAGTTCCGGTAGCTCTGTTACGTTAGGACAACACCGCAGTTTTCATTCTTTCTGCTTTGTTTGATAAGTGTCAAATGCCTATTGTTTATTCTTGCACAGTATCAGGTGAGAGTCGGATAGTAGTCTTGGCTTCATTTTCAAGGTCGGCAAAAGCATGGGAAAGCTTAAAGAGAACCAGGAAATATTGAAGCTTTTTCAGGGAGTTCATTCTGGTAGCGAGAAGTTTTTTATTGATCCGCCAATGATGCCAGAAGCCCATACGCTTTACGCTTTCAGTTTTCTGGAAAACAGAAGCAAAGCAGGTGGAGTAACTTATGTCACTAAATTCGTCAATTCGTACCAGCATACTGTACAACTCAATTATTAAGAGCAGTTGGTCAACAACCTGTATACCCTGGGACAAGATCTGGATCCAGACTTCGTGTCCAATCCAATTTTTGAGATTCAGATCCATTTTTTCAAGTCCAAATATCACTATATTCATGCTTGAAAAAAAAAATAGGGAAATTGTTGTCTGATCAAGAATTTTAACCCATTTATTTTTATTCTTGTAAAAGATTTGATTTTGTGCACTAAAATAGGCAGATTAGTTAGTACGCGGAATACGCTTCGAGCTACGCATCTCTGATCGTCATGATACAGGTTCAAATCATGTGAGGGATGATGCTTACCGGTACTGGTATATGCGAGAGGTCTGCTAAATGCCTCGCCGGTGCATGGTGGTTGGAATAAGCGTTGCTTGCGGCTTCCACCACCAATCAGGTTCATGCACAGGAAAAATGAGAAATACGATAATCAAAAACCTTCACCCCAGCTCTGAACTGGTATCAGCACCAGAGGTCGTGGTTAGCCAAATGGTTAAGCTGTATTCTCGGCTTTCCTCTCCCGAAGGATAAAAATAATATCCTATCCTAATTATAAATTATTTTTTCAATTTACAGAGGATTGGAGGGCAGATGGGTATCGATGGCGTCAAAATGGAAGCAAGAATATTAAATACAATGACCATGTCATTAAAAAGACTTACTTTAATGTGTACACTGCTCCTAAAATATCTAGCAAAGGTTTTCAAAGGATTTCATATCATTGTCAGGAATTCCCTGGAATAGTTATAGTTTCCTACAAAGGTGACCACACAATTGCTGGAAAATTTCCACATGGGAATAGCAGACATGATGAAAGGCCTTTTTCTATGACTCGCAAGTCTGTGATTGAAGCATGTCGTAATTCTGTTGAAGATCCAGTTGAAATATATGAAAGCATGACGACTTTGGTGAATCGTTCTTGTCCCCTACACTCAGTTGTAAAACCAGTACCAAGGAGTGTATCACAAATACAAAATTTACAGAGAGCGTGGAAGCATAAGAAGGAATCGATATGTAACATTCTTCAAAATATGCAAGCCTTAGCATGTGACACTTCCTTTATTGTTAACATTGAATTGAAACCAAATTTGGTAGTCATTCTGCATTGTCATGAAATGTTGGATTCCTTCTCCTCATTATTGAATTTAGAGACTGCTTTTAGTGAACAGATGTTATTTCATAAATCTGTTTTAATACACAACTATGAAATTTCGACTTTGACATACAAGAATAAGTTCATAGCAGATGCTGACATTCCAATAATGTTTTTTGTATCAAAGCTAGGAAGTATAGATAGAAATGTTATTTTGTCTTTTTTTCGTAAGATGATACAGGGATTACCCGAAGAATTTCATTTAGAGTGTAATTATAACACACCAGAGAGTCTAAGGGATTTTCTGTCATCTGAACCATTTTCAACTATTGTCCAGCATCTCAGAAAGTGGGATAATGCACCCCTAGATGCGATGTTGCATTTAAAATGTAATGCAATGAAATTACATGAGTTGTCGTCACATTTTATAGCTCAAATAAGTCATTGCAATCACCATCTCAAGCGAGATTTCACCCCAAAAACTTTAGAAAAAATTTTTGCTGATGGCTTTCAACATAATTCTCTCGTTCAATATAAGTATCCAGTGAATAAAGCTATCTCTAAGGTCCCAAAACAAGTAAAATTTTCTGAAGTGAAACTATATCAACTTGCCAAAATCATTGACTGTAAAAATATTTCGTTGGATCTTAGCACAAGATCTTTCATTTTAGTCGAAGATCAGAACACAAGAACTATCACCCTGTTTCCGAAAGAAACTTGTACATGTGGAGCTAAATCTTTATGCCATCATATAATTGCTTGCAAAATGTCGTTGGGCATCATTGATAAAGATGCAGTTGGAAAATCATCCTTACAACTCTCTTCACTCATTGATACTACTAATAAAACTGGTACTGATGAACCAAATATCAATAACAAACCAATGGATTTGGCTAGTCCTATTTCAATTGAAGATGACATGATACATGGCCATCAAATAATGGAAGTATCATCGGAAATTGTTATAGAGGCAGATATTTAATAAATCATGAACAACAATAAAGACTGTAACATGTTGGTTTTTTGCCACTCAGATTAGAACCTGACTGATAATATCGCATTTTCGCAACCGATATTTTGACATTTTTTGACTACCGATAACCGATATTTTTTCTTACCTAAAGCTCATTGAAAAATCTCCCAAAAAAAAGCAATAAGTCGAAAAAACATTGAAGAACATTTCTATTGCTTACGAAATGGCAAATGAATAAGAAGGAATTTACAGTACTTCAAAAAATTACAGCAGCATGTTACCCATTGATTCTATCTCCAAAACATATTTCTAACATTTTGACGCGTTACTAGGCAGTTTTTTTGAGGAGGGAATGAAATTTTATCTTGTACAAATAACATCTGCTGCGGATTTCCCCAGATGGAAGCGAAAAATATCGCGCAATTTTCCTATTCGAACAAAAACGTGTTATTTTAAAAGAACTGCGCGTGTCCATAGGTGTACTTCGGTTGGCCAATATTATCGGCTGCTTTTGTACTCTGCTGATATATCGTTAAACAGCAAAATTAATTCGATATATCTGTTGGGCTCTAGCTCTCATATCGTTTTTCTATTTTACTTTTTAACATGTAGCAGAGGCTGTATTAGCAGTGACATAAAAGTTAAGTGTGATTTTAACAACAATGGTCAATGGCATATTAAAGATGTTAAGTTTTCTTTCCTATCCAATATATATATATTTATCGATTTAACTATGCAAGTTTTATATTGTTCATTTTTAGTTACATTTTCAATTGAAATTCACTGTCAGCAAGCCTGAAAGACGCTCATTAAAGCAACTGAATTTTTGAAAATATATGTTAATCAGAAAAAGAGGCATCATTCAAATTACCTATTACTGCCTATCAAACATTGTGCATTCAATATTTTGTTTCAGGTCCGTATTACTTTAGTTAAAACTTCCCAGTTGGATTGTTACACATACACATTTCTTGAGTGAACGAGTCATTTTTGGAACACCAAGATGTGTCTTGGATCGGTATGTTTTGTGTTTATTTTATTATAGGTCAATGAAATCTTATACTGTTTCTGTTCATTACAAATTTCTTTTTGTTTGTCTTGCCACTGCCTTAAATTAATTCTGTCAAACAGACTACAAAACATGTTTTGCTTGTTTATTGCAAAGATTTTGATTAATAATAATAATATATATATTAATTCGATTATTAAAGAGAAAGGTTAGAATTTGGCTACCACCTCTCTCAAAATTTGTCTTAAATATCAAATATTCTGTAGAAAAAAAGATTCTGTCACTCAACGTTGTAATCAATAACTTGTTCTCTGGAGAAAAATAATCGCCAAACCCAATTTTTTCGATCATTTACAATGTGTTGTGTATTCACTTTTAATTTGCTACTGAACCCTTGTTCCCGTTTTCAACAAAGACCTTTATACCATTTCTCAGCTTGTTTGTTGCGTCGGCTCGGCAGCATGTTCACTATGTTGCTCATGTCTACCAGCGATCAAAACATCGACTGGAACTCGACTTATGTACACATTTTTCCTTGTTCTTGTGACTGGAGTCAGCGTTGCTATGCTTTCATCTGCTGTACAAGAGGGCTTAGAAAAGGTAGATAGCATTAATTTAGTTAAGCATGTGTTGATGCCATTGTTGATTCTATGACAGACTTTGCTGACTGCTACTGCCAAATGGTACTACCGTAAATCCTTTAGTAGATCTTTGCAATCAAGTAACTGTTAGTTGGTTCCTTTTAGGCACTGTTTCCGGCCTTGCTCACAGTGAATTGCAATGATAAAAGAATATAATAGAAGAATAATAACTATGAGTATCTTGCGATAGTGAAGTTTTGCAGAAGGCTTCAAAATGATACCCCCTCGATAACATTGGTGGCTTTTAAATGATTTATTGGAAAAAGTGGCATCGATAATTGCTTCAATTAAGAGAGTATTTAGGTTTTGCACCCGCAAATTTGTATTTGAATAATATTTACTAAATTGGAGATATTAGAGGTATTTTTAAAATTGGAAGCATTAGTATTTTTCACAAATTAGTTCAAATTAAACCTGGAATCTTCATTATTGATATTGAGAAAATATTAGATATTAGGTCAATTAATTACTTGATTTCTAGAACTGCAGTTGTTTGTTGAAAAGGCGATCATTGTATTGTAAATATTCTATCTATATTCGATGTATACTTTGCAAAATGTATTCATATTGTAAATTAGTCTGGAACTTTTTAGTGGTGGTCAATGAAAAAGGAATTCAATTTTATGCGATATTACACCCTTGCGAATAAATAAAATTTATAATTGGCTCATTCTATTACCGGTATTTATTTTCTAGATTCCATTTTATAAAGAAATCTGCAACAGCTTGAACTCTGGAGAAAATCCAGTCGATTGTAAAAACTTACTTGGCTATGAAGCTGTTTATAAAATGATGTTTGGAATGGCGTGTTTCTTCTTTTTGATGATGATTCTGACATTTGGAATTAAAAATACAAAAGATTGTAGATCATGGTTGCAAAATGGGTAAGAGATAGTTGTTGATAATCTGGTCACACTGGTAGAATATCAACTGAGTCACTACTTCATTCAATAAATGGGAGTCAAGTCTGGACACTATAAGTAAGGCAAGTTTCAGTCGTGTTATGGGTATTGTTGTTGTTCTTCTTCTATCTTCCCTATTAGAAATTTTATTTTGTCAATCATGCGCCCCAGATGGACTGCGTCTTATCGATGCGATCCATCTGTTACTCATAATCAACAAAAGATGCTTCAACAAAAATTTTGCTATAGATTTGAAGATACTTGTAACCGATCTGTATTATATTATAATTTTTTGTTTTTTTATCTAGGTTTTGGTTATTCAAGTTCCTAGCATTAGTTGGATTATGTGTTGGTGCTTTCTTCATTCCTGATGCTCAATTATTTTTGAAGGTACCGATGGCAATTATTTTTATTGTATTATATGCTCTCATGTCTTTTTTAGGTTGGAGATTAACTTTGCATATGTGTGTATTATTTCAACATTCTGTTTATAACTAGTACAATGTTTTAGAATTTTAACACAGGAATAGGCATTTTGTTGATGACAAATTATGGAATATATTCAGTTGATTTGTGGGTGACAACAGTACTGTTAATTTTTTTGTTCAATTTTTTCAAAGTTCACTCATAGAAAGGCCGCAAGCAACACCTAAAAGTAAGCGAGTGGTCACTGGTCATGGTCATCTTGGTCACTCAATGGCAATGAGCTGCTCCAAAATGTAGAACCAGCAACTGCACTCTTAAGTTGAAATTTTCACCAATACACAGAAAAAATTCACTGTTTAATAATTTTCGTTAATCAGTTACTCAAATATGAAGAACGATATAATTCAAAATGATGCGATTTGATCCAAAAATAAAAGTGATTGTGACAATTTATTAGTGGGTTCGAAAGCTTTGTATGCCTTGTGCCGTGTATGTAATTTATACGCAAAAAGCCACCTGCTACATGCCATTAATATGGATGAAGATGCTGGAAATCATGAATCAGCAATTTATCAGTCCCAGTGTAAGTTATTCCAATACAATAGTGACATAATTTCATCAATTTCATTTGTAATATTTTCTAGGTTTGGATGTACATTGGTATGGTTGGTGGAGTGCTATTTATTCTTATTCAACTGATACTTCTTGTTGATTTTGCTCATACGTGGAATGCATCATGGCTTGTCGGTGTTGAGAAAAATAAGTGTTGGTTTGTGGGTAAGTTTCTGCATTTTGTTTTTGATATATGTAGTATTAATTTTACTGCTTATTAATGATGATATGATTTTTTCCTAATATTTTATTTCTGTTGTCAAGTGGAATAAGGGATTATTAGTTGATTAGATTACTTCAAGGTTATGCTGTTAGTGGAAAATAGAAATATCTATTTTCTGGATAACCAGAAATCTTAATATTTGGGACAGTGATACATCTGCTCCTTAGCCAGTGAAAAATTGAATAAATAGGTTTGTGATTGCGTGGCTTGACTTAGTATTTATGAATATTCAATTAACTTATTCACAAATTCAATCATCTACAATCTTTCTTGAGTGGTGCATCTTTTTTGGCAAGGTCCTTTAAATAAAGTGTTTATTTATTTTTCAGCTCTTCTACTAGCTTCTATAACTCTCTTTACTCTGTCAGTCGTTGGATATGTTTTGCTCATTGTATTTTATACTGACGCTGGAGGATGCACAGCTAATAAAGCATTTATTGGTGTGAACTTCACTCTTTCCATATTGATATCAATATTGGCAATATCTCCTTGTATTCAGAAAGGTATGGTATATGAATTTTATCAAAAATTTAACTGTCTATTTGAAATTGCGTATAAGGTTTTCGTTAGGATTTTTTCAATTAGGGTTTGCAGGCATCAAAATATTGTATTATCAGGACAACGAATATATTCGGATAATTGAAGTGAATTTGTTATTCAGGTACCCGGATATTATAAATGCTTCAAAAACTGCTAAAACATATATTGCTAAATATAAATTTTTAAGGTTTTCAAGATTATGATACTTACTTTGGTCTTGAATATTTCTCTGATCAATCTAATCTTTTTACACAGCAATATGCGATTGGGTTCAATTACGCGAAAGTGTTATGAATTTTGCAATGAGCATAATACCTGCAAAGATATAGATTTATAAGAAAATAAGCAATGTTTATCTATACAAATTTCTGATAACAAAGCGAGAGTATGGTACCTGTATTATCCTTTTAAGAGGGGCAAAATTATCTTGTTATCGGAAGTCAAAAACTCTGCAAATAACCGGGTATACGCTATCTGGATAGTACTACCTTAATTTGTACTTGAATGGGTGGATGGTGAAACATATTTTGAAGTTTTTTATTGGTTTTTCAATAGTTTGATCAGAGGAGGAACCCTGTCTAATCGGAAACTGATTTGGTAGTTGAAAATTCATGCTTCGAAAGTCCAGTGAACAATTTGCGCCCATCTGTACTGCTTAGTTTTGCCTTAATGAATTGAATTTTAACTGTCAAGGAATTACAAAACATTATGGCTATTTTGTTACCCAATTTCTTCTAATTTAGTTCAACCTCGCTCTGGTCTTCTTCAAGCATCCATTGTAGCTGCTTATGTTTGTTTTCTCACTGCATCTGCTGTGTCAAGTCATCCAGATGAATATCGTAAGTAATGGGTAAAAGATTAAAATATATACGAGCATAATCAGTCGCCTCAACTCAACAAAATTCAAGATCTTCCTGTTGCTCATGCTGAACATAAGAATGTTTTGACTTAAAAAGTATTGAATGAGCAAGTAAAGTGGTAACTCAAATTTGATTCAAGTGAGGCCAGAAGCAAAGGGTGGTCTAGGTTGAAGGTCAATCCAAATAATTTCTTTTTCAACCGATGCCTGCTGGTTGTGATAGTGGGTTTGACAATGATAACTTTTTCTTTTTCCTGGAATCTGAACTAGATTTAATATCCAATGTGTATCAGTCACGAATGATGGTTTATATTGACTGTGAAAGTATGTTATTATCTGAAGAAATGTATTAATGGCCTAATAGCGTCCGTGACAAGGCTGTTTGTTCACGATAGACAAAAGAAAAACTGCCACATTTTTTAACCGGTTTAACTGCTAAATTTTTTTTTTGGTGTCTGAAACTTCTACCTAATTTCTTTTTAATGGATTGAAAAAGCTTCAAGATTAATACTGCATTTTTAATGATTTTTCATGCATTTATACAATTTTATTACTGACAAGCACTGCATTTTTATAAATCATCTTGTAGGTGTTGTTGATGTGGTTCAATCTGACAACACAACCATCCAACAAAGCAGACCTTTCAAATGTTATCAAGGAACAAGCACTGAAACATCAGATAAACTTGTTGTTGCGGGAGGTTTGACGTTTGTGTTCATTGCTGTTTGTTATATTTCGTAAGTATAAAGTTTTCTATGAATTCTTCCTCAATATTAACATCATTTCTCCCTTTAAACTTTGAGAACTAACAACATCAAAATGGATAAAAAAAGTTTTGTTGAGCCTTTAATGGATTGAGTGTCTAGTTCATAAATGTGTGTTAACAAAAATGAGGCTGGTACACCCCAATAGATTTCCTCATTTACACAATTTTCCGTAAAAGTTTTTGTCAAATATTATTCTATTAGTTTGCGGACAACAAGCGAAGAGGAGAGGTTAACACTACATGGAAAAGCACCTGATCCTGAAGAAGCAACGTGCTGCTGCTGTTGTATGTCTGGGGGTGATGATAATGGAAACGGTAATTTGATATTAATTTTATACTTCGTGCTGGACAGATAATCTGGTATTTAAGTTTGGGGTTATTGTTATAGATTAGTTTGAATGATATTCAAAATTCATTGTATAAATGGAATAATGTTTCAAGATTTTTAGATAAACGAAATCATTGATATTTAACCATCTTTGTATGGGCGTGGGATATATCATGATTTCACTGCAGAAGGAATCAATTTAAGAATAGGAAACCGAAATTATATTTAATGAGAATTCTAAAATGGCGGGCTATTTAGATGAGGACATCCCTTTTCTCGTAAATTAGTAATCGCTCAAATGCAGTCATTTACAGTTTTACACAGACTCTTCTAGGGCGTATAAGGGACAATTCGAGCAGGCTTTGGTGAAAATTTATTTTTTTGATAACTATTAGGCAATATCTAGGTTCATCTCTAGTGAGTGTTCATCTAAATTTCCTTCCAACTTTCATTATTTCGAATAAATTTTTACTTTGTCTCGTGCTAATCAACTGATATTATGTAATAGTTGTGGACTCTGAAAAAGGAGGACAACCAGTTATAAATGATGAAGAAGATTCTGTTACTTATTCCTACTCATTCTTTCATTTCATATTTTTTCTCACAACATTGTATGTTATGATGACACTGACGAATTGGTTCGCGTAAGTATGAATTTATTCTTTTCCTGTCAATAGTTAAGTTTGTAGGGGAAAAAATGAAGGAAAGCCATATTTTTTACATTAGATGTTTTTATAAATGGTTTTCCATTCCCCTTTGATTGTCCTTCAGTTATGAAAAATTCTTAAGCTGCTAACAACCCTACTTGCAGGTTCATTGATAATATTTTACCCATGATATTTTTACGCAGACCCTCGAGTGATCAAACCATTGAAAATGCTTATACGGATGGAAATGCTGCAGCTATGTGGGTGAAAGTCGCTACTTCGTGGGCTGTTATTGTTATTTATGTCTGGACTCTAATCGCACCAGCATGTTGTCCCAATCGAGAATTTCCAAACTAATTGTATTTCAACATTCCCAGAACATTTGATGATATTATTTTCAATTATAATCCAATTCTCGGACTAATTGCATTACATGTATGCCTGCATTGAACAAGACAATTCCTTAGAGTGATTTGATATTGTTTGTTGGGAAATAAAAAATATTGCTATGGTTGAATGCCTGTCTTAGCAAACAATTCTATACTTGACTGCGTATCCATGTCCACCTTGCATCTAGGTATGGGCAAGAATACTTCACTCTTCCGTAATAGTAAAATCGAATGAATACTTGGTCTTATTCATAATTACCATCATTCCGCATTTACTCTTGTGGCAAAATGTCACAAGAGCTATCCAAAAAATTCCAGACGATGTCTTTTTACTCTTACCCACACATAAGCTTGTTGTACGTGAGCTGTAATCAAGTTGCTCTGTGGCAGGCTACGTGCTCGCAATCGAACGCATGTTTGAATTTATGTTTTGCAACATTTTCAACTTTTTTGCTTGCACTTGGCAATTGTGTCTTCGAAACGGATCTTTTTATATAGTTTCAACCGAATACTTGGTTTGGTACCCCGCATTGCCCATCCTTATTTGTATGCTCAATTCACTTCAAGATTTGTGTAAAGTTTGTTTCAATTCTCCTGATAAATACTGAGCATGAGCAGTCCAAATGTGTTTATTAATGTCAAGTTCATCTTAAATTGGGGTTCGTTCCCAGGACTCCCAAATGAAAATACAATATATTTTGGGGATATTTTTAATATGTTAATTTAGGACATTGATGATTCATTTTATAATCAAGATTCGAATACTCAATTCTGTTCATACTCATCTGGAAATTGTTTTGTACTAAAATTCCACGGAATATTTTGAAATTTATCATAGTTACGGCCAAATTCTAGTGGTTCGATTTTAAAATAAATGTGTTTGAAAGCAGCAATTTTAATTACCTTAAGTAAAATTAGTGCGTACACTTCAGAACCATCATACATCATTAATTGTAATCATTAAAAATAATGCCAAAGTGACTTATTATACCTATAAAATAAATCGTAAACATAGTTCTGACCTAAACTTCTCTTTTCTACTTAACTACTTAATCATTTTTTGCAATGTTCGTAATATATATATATCATATGTACTGTAATAATCATCAATTTTAATATTCGTCATCATTTTTAATATGAAATATTGCAGTTTTTATGCCTTTTTACGATATATGTTTTTTTTCATGTAAAGATATTCACCATATTCATGTTTTCAATGTATCTTGAGAAATTTTCACTTTATCGAATCAGTGCTGTTATGCCTTTGGAAGTGGCAGTGGGTTTTGTGTGATTTAATCTTTTCTACTACTCTGATGTACATTTGAAAAGTTCTATTGTATTTGCTGTGTTCTTTCGCCTCAGAGGTGTAGAAGTATTTCATGGAATGGAGGGAACTGTGTTCTGTTAATGCATATTATTGACATTGACTGATAACAGTCTTGCTTTTGTATTTATTTTGAGACTCGAACAACATCTTATACATTGTTGATATCGTGTGTCCGGTTAGTTCGATCAATGAAGCGTTGGAAATACGGTTTGAGCTACGCATCTTTGATCTTCCCGTCATAGGTTTGAGTCCCATGAGGGATGATTATCTCATAAGTGATGATGCGAGAGGTCTGCTGGACTCCTCGCGGGTACATGTTGTTTCACATATTCGACTTTCTCCACCAACCTGGTCCATGCGCTGGAAAAGGCCAAGGAAAAACCTTAACTCAAGTTCAGAACTGATGCTCAGCGTTGGCCAGTTCTTATTTTTCTCTGGCTAATAATCCAGCGTCTATGTGGTATAATCGAGCAGATTGTGGATTCGATAGCGTCCCAACAGTGGTAAGTAAGTGTCCGGAACTATGTGTAATGTCACACGGTCTTCGCCGAACGTGGTTTTCCCCTTCAAGGTCAATAATGTATTTCATTTTGAATTGATTATAACAGAAAAAATTCCACAGATAAAGAGCTACATGAAATGCATCCCTGATAGATGTCTGTTAAAGCGAGTTTTAAAGCCTTGTATGATAACACTATCAGGAAAGCAGCAGGGAGTTTCAAAGTTTAAATATTCTTGGAAAAAAGCTTCTTGCATAAAACTGTTTGTGACATTGTGGAACCTCCACAGTGAATTGGTAGCCAATCGTGTTGGCCAGTTAAAAATTTTGTTCGGAGGAACGAGATCAGAAAGTTTCCTTGAACAAAGACCATTATAATATCTGTAAAATAAATAGAGCGAGGCAACGCTGCGGCGGAGTGTCAAACTTTGCAGACAGGAAAAAAGTTTAGGGCCAATCATATTGCTCACAGGCCGTTGAATACGGTCGAGCATGCTAAGAACAGTGACAGCGGCGCTGCCCCAAATGTGACAGCAACACTCCATGCAGGGTCGAATCGATGATTTCGGGAGCGAGATAATGGCGAGCTCGATATGGAGAATAGAGATGGCCCGATGTATCGGTACCGGTGATTTTTGTAGTATCGGTACTGGTATCGGAAAATTTTCATCACCGATACCGCTGATACTAATACCGATACCGGATACATCTTTACAACGGAGCGTACAAATACGCTTTATCTACCGATACTTACGTTTTCCGATGAAACAGAAAGGCTTGCTATTAAAGCTACAGCAGAGTGCTTGTTTCTTTTTGTGCTTTGTACGTATGTGAACGCGATTACCGAAAAGAAATGCAGGCGTGTATTGCCGTTTTTATTTTATTGCTTGAACGTAATGCACCGCACCGGTAAGACAACTTCATGTGTATTGTGGCCTTAGCCTTAATGAGGCGTCACGTTAGTTGTGTAACCACGAACATTTGCACTCAATCTTTGGACCCATGTATGCTTGAACACAGCAACAATTTAGTATATTTTCATTCATAAAAGTTTGCACTCAAATGGATGCGAGAGTTCAAGGTTTTTAAACGGGAGTGAGTCCTAACAAGGTGTTAAGTATGTGGATACGTAACGCTATTTAAGAAAGTACTCGTATCGGTTGCCGGAATATTTTACGAAGGTGTATCGGCTTGCCGGATATCGCGAAAATTTTGGTATCGGCCCATCCCTAATGGAGAACAGACTTCGAGGCTTGCTCGGTAGGTCGAGGTCCGTTCGGTAGGGACAAGTTCCCGTGGTATTACACCAGAATGCCCACTCGTAACATATTCGTGAATTTTCCCATGATATTTATGCCTCTGAGGTTCAGGAGACGTCACGGCCGATTATTGAAAAATGTAATATCGTCTTTCTTCCTAAGCGGAAGCGGCCTTCTATTTTACTGGCGGTGCGATTCATAATTTCAGCGGAATCTCTCATTGTTAATGGAATGATGCGGGTCATTTGAGAGGTTTTTAGTGAGTCCGCGAGGTGTTAAACTTTTTCGTAATATTTTAGATAAGTTTTGACGCCTTTTTCAATGTAGGCTGCCGGATTATGCTATCTTTAGTATGATATATATATTTATTATTATGCTCATTATGATGTCATAAAGAAATTTACAAGCTCTCTCAGCAGACAATGGGCTTTGGACCAGTCAGGTATATGGTTCGGTGATAAAAGGACGATTTTTAAGTCAGTTGGTTGAAAGAGTTTGGCGAAGTTAACTTATTTAAGATAGGTTGATTTCAGCTAACTTAAAGTATTATTTACCCATTTAATTTAGCACCTATCCATGGCAAAACAAAAGCAGGTGTTTGCATATAGTTAGAATTACTTAAAGCTCGGATTTACTTCAGTTGAGGTGAATGGTGAAGGGCACAGTTTGTGCTGTGCTAAAATATCTTAGTTCACAACTCTTCGAAAGAAGTAAAACTTCTTCGGCATCTAGAAGCAAACCATGAAAAATTCCTCGACAAACCTCTTGATGTGTTTAAAGAAAAAGAACATCGGGTAAAGCGGAGTCGCTTGACCGCTCAGCTGTTTGAGGAGGAGTAGGTTACTCTCACCATAAAGCGGTGCCTGCTCCTTTCTCTGTTTCCTGGAAGATTGTTCGAGAGAAAGCGCATCATACAGCGCGGAGAGAACTTGATTAAACCAGCAGCTGTAGAAATGGCCAGGATATTGTGTGGTGATGCTGTTGCCAATAAGTTAGCTATGATTCCTTTGTTTGGCGGTGGTCGATGGCAACGGTGCACTTTGGCGGCTGTGAGGCAGTGCTAATGATCAATTACTTTTATTAGGCCTAGGCAACCCCTGTACCGTGGCGAGTTTTTCATGGTGTAGGCCTATCGGTCAGGGTCTAGGTTACGATATTTATCTCAATCAATACCGCATTGCGTTCATATGTTGC
Organism: Styela plicata; assembly: GCA_963675895.2. Classification (NCBI taxonomy): domain Eukaryota; kingdom Metazoa; phylum Chordata; class Ascidiacea; order Stolidobranchia; family Styelidae; genus Styela; species Styela plicata. The sequence goes on from OZ023140.1 coordinate 24,325,578, forward strand.
CGAATATAGTCTTAACTTAAACTGATGAACTAGTACTGAGTAACGTTAGGCCTTGACGTTAACTAATACAATGGTGAAAAAATTAAATGTTGAATCTGCGACGAAAATGTAAAAAGTTCAGGTTCAGTGCAATGCTTGCAAAGGATGGACTCACCTAGAGCTGATGTCTTCAAGCATTCAACATGTTCAGGGATAAAATAGTATTGTAAGCTTTGTGACAAAGATATAGAAAAATGGTATATGTAGACATTGAAGAATTTAAGAAAATACAACTTGAATTAAATAAACTGAAAAGTGAAATTTTTGGAAAAATTGCCAGAATAGAAGAATCTATCGAAGCAATAAATAAAAATTCAAATAAAACTACAGAAGGTACCAATCCCGTAGCAAAAGTCAAAGAAATTGTACAAAATACGATAGAATCGGGAGGTGTCGACAAAAAAAGTTTGAAGAAGAAGGAATGAGAAAAGAATAAATGAATAATATCATTATATTTGGCCTCGAAGAAAGCAGTAACACTGAGAATGAACAACGCGTTAAAGACGATTATGCTAGCATCAAAAAGTTGTACAAAGAGAAATCTGACATTTTCGAGGATCCTAAGAATGTTGCAAATATTTATCGTTTGGGAAAAAAAGATGGAAAATAAGACCAGGTCACTTGGAGTAAAGTTGAATAATTACGACAACAAAACGGAAACACTTTCAGTCTCACATGGCCTACATCATGTATCTAAAGATGGTGAAAGATTGAAAAATTCAGTAGCCATTGATCGAAAAAGAGAACAATACAGAAAGTTAAAACAAGAGTTGGAAAAATCGAAAAGCTGATGGTGGGGGAAATCTTGTGATAAGAAACAACAAGATTATGGTTTTTCAGAAACCGTCGGAGAACACCCGTGTCTCTTGGGCAATGGTGGTCAAGAGAAATCTTTGGCAAGGAACTCAAGTATCAAAATAAAACAGTTTAAATGTCTGTACGCCAATGTTCAAAGTCTCCTTAATAAGAAGTTTGAGATTGAAAGTCGACTGAGCGACCCTAATGAAGATGTTCTTTTCTTCACAGAAACATGGGTTAATGAAAATGTTGACAAGAATGAACTATTCATTACTGGCTTTCAGAAACCTGTCGTTTTTAGAAGGGACCATGGTGGGTCTGTGTATACAATATGAAGAAGTACAACTTTCAAACCCAAACCAGGATTCTGTTTGGATAAGACTAGTTACAGTCAATCATATTCCTCGAATCTATGGATGTGTTTTTAGATCTCCCTCATCTAATAATGATAACACAATTGTGCAGTATGGCAAAAGGAATCGTGGTAATAGGAGACTTTAATTTATCAACCATAGATTGGGAACGAGAAAAAAACTGGTGAATATGCAAACCAATTTCTTGATTTAATAAAAGAACTTCATCTTGAACAAGTAGTGAAGTTTCCAACAAGATACAGATCGAGTCAAAACCCATCGACATTAGACTTGATATTTGTAAATAATCCTGACATTATTAGGAACATTGAATATACATCTCCCTATGGAAAATTAGATCATGTAGTGTTGAAATTCACAGCATCGAATCCACGTTGAAAAACCAGCCAGACCCTTCAAGTATAACTTCAACAAAATAGATATTTTGAGATTTGACGAATCTTTCAAAAATTCAGATTGGGAGAATATTTTTTGCCCTGAGGTCGATGTAGAAGAAGCATATGAAAATATGTTGCGCTTGTTGAACAAAGCTATAAATATATGTGTGTCACGAGTATGAACAAACAATAAAAGAAAACCGCTGTGGTCAAACCATCACATTGAAAAAATGTCTTAGATCAAGAGAGTAAAGTGGAAAAATACAGAGAAAATAGGACTCAAAAAAATCGGTTGATTGTTGCCAAGTTTTAAGAGAATTCAACGTTGTAAAGTAAGAAACCATAAAGAAATATTAAATGAGTTGAAGTAAAAACAAAAATTCCGATTCAAAAAGATAATACAGATACATTTCATTAAAAATAGCTACAAATCAAACGAAATTTATTTCAAGGACGAGAACGGACAAGTAGAAGGAAAAAAAATTGTGCAAACATATTAAATGATTATTTCATGTCCGTATTCTCTCAAACGAAAGTTGTTAAAAAACCAAAGGTAATCACAAATAGAGTTCCTGAAAGCATGCCAGACATAGTCATTCAAGAGGAAGATGTTCGTTCTTCTGAAATTGAGAAACTTATATACTAAAATTGAGAAACTTTACTTTACTTTATAATAAGTGCATAACAAAAAATTCACCTGCAATTGTCATACCATAAAAAAGACAACATACCGATTCACATGTTGCCATCAAAAATGAATGTAGCATTTAAATCAAAATGGTTTTCGTAGTGCCCATATCTATCATATACACAGATTTAAGAAAGCTTTTTATAGCGTTTCTCACGATCTTTTGCTGGTAAAGTTAGAGCACTATGGTATACGAAACAAAAACTTAGCATGGGCCAAATCTTTTCTTACACATCAAATACAAAGGGTGTCAGTGGCTGGTGAACAATCATATGAGAGTCAAGTTTGCAGCGGAGTCCCCCAAGGCGCTGTAACTTCCGGTTTATTTTCTGCATTGTACATAAATGATGCTCCAGATCATGTAAAATTCTAAAAGATGTTTCTATACGCAGATGATGAAAAATTATATGCACCGATTGAGAATGCTTCCTCGATGCATAAAATTCAACAGGATCTTGGTGCGTTTGCTTTGTGGTGCAAAACCTGGCACCTGAACCTCAACGTACAAAAGTGCAACTTTATTCATTTTACACCATTGAATTCGAAAATCTGTTACAACCCAGAGTAAAAAATCAACAGTGTTGCTCTAGCAAGGTTGAATGAAGTGAATGATCTTGGAATAATCATAAGTGACAATTTAAAATTCTATACTCAAGTTGACAGGGCATGCAAAAAGCGAATTAATCGAATATATAGAACATTCAAAATTAAGAAATCAAAAATTCTTGAGTAACTAGTATAAAACATTTGTCAGATCAAAAATGGAGTATTGCATCGAGGTGTGGAACCCGACGTACAAAGGAGACCAAGAAAATATGGAAAAAGTACAGAATAAAATGACGAGACTTTTAAATTATGGGAAAATAATGTCTTCACAGGAACGGAATAAAGCATTTGGAATGCCCACTCATAAAGATAGAAGAGAAAGAGGAGATATGATAAACATGTACAAGAATATAGACAATGACAAATACTTTAATAAAAAAATATGTTGAGTACACTCGATGTGGCATATTGAGTAATCATGGGAATACTACAGTACGTTCACATTCATTTGCCATAAGAGGAATTGAAAACTGGAATAATCTTTCTGATGATGTTGTGACTGCCAACTGTATCAATAATTTTTATCACATTATGATCAACATCACAGAAATGTAACATCGCAAAGTGATGTTGTCCACTAATGAGTGTATCCCCCTAGGGCAATCTAATTTTCAAATTCAATTCAAACGAAACCATCAAGCGCGTTTCCAAGAACTCTCAGAAGATATTCTGCAACAAACTATTGCTTCTGTAAGCACAGTTGTAAATTTAATTTGCAATTTGATGAGACAGCAAACATCGGAAATGATGCTTAACTTGTGGGGTTGGTTCGATATCTTGACACAAACGATTATATGGAGCAGTTTTTGTTTTGCTGTCCACTTACCAAAAACAACACAGGACCGCAAATATTTGAGACAGTGGATTCGTTCATTAAGGAACATCAGCTAGAGTGGTCGGACTGTGTGTCAGTTTGCGCGGATGGCACTCCGGCCATGATGGGAAGCAAAATTGGCTTCATGAGTTTTGTGAAAAATGAAAGCAAAAACATTTCAGTGGTTCATTGTCTTCTTCCCCAAAAAAATCTGACAGACAAAAGAAACCTTGTCATAGTTTTCAAAGAAGTAACTGTGGTCAACTTTACTAAATCTGGTCTCTTGTATACTCGTTTACTTCGTATATTGTGTGATGAAATGGGGGCAGGGTACAATGGGCTTCTATTTCATTCCAACGTGCGTTGGTTATGACGAGGAAAGGTGCTTGAGAGAGTGACAAACCTACTAGATGAAATCAGCCCCTTTTTATCACTTTAGTGATATCGGATGGATTGCCAAGTTGCTTCTCTTAGTTGATTTTTCCAGCCATTTGAACCAACTTAATGGCTCCATGCAGGGTAAACAGAATACTTTCTAGATCTATCAAAAAGCGTTGATTCATTTAAAGCCTAAATAAAACTGTGGATGCATCGGATGAAAAGTGGGAAGTTGCCTGCTTTTACAGCATTGAACTTGTTTGTTGAAAAAAAAATATTGATATGTGCTGCATTTGTTCAATCTTTCTTCTCAACACATTTGTTTCTGAGCTGGATCGATATATCCCTTCTCACAATTATAGCAAAATATTTAACTGGGTGCGAAGCACATTTGAAGGTGTCAGCCTTTGAGGTTCATTCAGAAATGGAATGCATTGCTGAATAATTGATAGAATTGCAAAGCCGACAGATGCGGAAAGGCAAGTTCAAAATTGTTTCTCTGACACAATTTTGGGCAGATGTTCGGTCGAAGGAACTTAATCTTTCTGATGCAAGCAACAATGGCTCTTCTACGTTTTCCCACTACATACTTGTGTGAAGCCATAATTCCTAACAACCATATTTCCTAATTGCGATAAACTCGTGAAAGAATTTCAGAAACATGGTTCTCATTGAGATTTACGGTGCATATGTGCCCAATAAATAAACCGCATTGACTCTTTGTCTGACTGGTATTGCCGTGAACCAAATTATTATTTATTTCTATTACTTGAGTCCGCGAATACTTTTGCGAATGGAGAAATAGTCCGTGGGTTAAAAAGGCTGAGGACCACTGGTTTGATAGAATGCGTTGAAAGGTCAAATCAGTTAGAAAAGATCGCACATCACAACATTTAAATTGAGTAGATAAGAATTATAGAGCACACAATCCAAATATAGTCTCTCCTCAATCGGTTGATCTATACCACCTTAACGAAAATCCATCTGATGTAAAGCAATCGTTTCTATTGAGCCTTACAATAGCCACGTAGAATTCCTGCTCGCAACCGGCCGGCTTTTGGTCAACGTTTACAACGCCTGATGACCTGCTAGAAAACAACCATAGCATGTAGATGTCGCGGGATCAATGCCCTCGCCAAGGAAAGGTGATGACCATGGAAAAACACTATAGAGATGAAAAAATTTCATTATTGTCCATATATGTAAAGCATGAAGTTGATTCAAAACTGATTCTGAATTAGAATATTAATTTCCTTGTAAGAATTTGTTAGCGCAGAAAACGTATCAGTCTAAGCTTCTGTGAATATATTATTATATTGGCGTTTGGGAATCCCATTTTCTGTGTACGGATCATATTCACGGTTGTTATATGTTGTTCACCAATAATAAATTTGTAAACCAATATGTTATTCTAAAAGCCATATGCAGTTCTGTGTGACATCGAACTAGGTTAAGTTAATTGAGCTTTCGAGGCGGAAAGCATTAGCAAGCGCGTTTCACGAAACATTCACATGCCATGTCATGCCCTTTGACAGCGCGACCCACCAGTGCCCCACGCTTCAACAGGAATATGTTAGAATAATTTTTTTTGATGGGATTTTCGTAGCACCATTACACCAAGACAGAAAGTGGATCAGTCAATCGCGCTAGAGATTTGTCCCCGAAAAATGCGTGAGAATTCGAGAGATTCTCGCAGCAAACACAAAAACGTTCAATAAAAGTTTTTAAAATGTTTATTGAAAATTTCTAAAACAGGCCTATAGCTTTATAGGAATCACAAAACATTGCACCATTGCCCATATTTTTAAGTGAACAGCCACAAAGACCACAACTGCGAACCATTGTTCCAAGAAACATCAAGCCACGCCAGGATCAGAAATTCGCATTCCGCAAGCGGCTAGGCGGGGAAAGACGTCTGTTACGTCACAATACAATGCTTAAAATGTTTTCACGATAAATGTTATTCCCGTTTGATGTAAAATTGAATTTTTTAACGATAAGTTAGCCTCAAGAATACATATGGTTTTGTTTCGCACCACAGCTACTTTTATTCAAAAAAAGCTCAGTAATCGTTGAAAATACGCTTCCAAGCATCTTAGATCGTCATGACGCAGGTTCGAATTCCGTAAGGGGTGCAGATTATATGCGAGAGGTCTGCTGGACGCCTCGTCGGTGCACGATAAGTTACATGTCAAGAATCGCTTATGGTTTTGTTTCGCATCCAGGTCCATGCTAAGGAAAACACAGAGAGGTCGTGCGCTCGCTAGCTCTTAAGCTGTATTTTCGGCGTTCTTCTCCCGCCGGATAAAAATGGCATCCTATCCCTAATATTTATTCATAGAAAAATTTAACAATTTGCGATGGAATGTGAGAGCAATGGTTTTATTTTACACCTATCCTATTTTCAAGTTTTCCTACGTACCTATGGTTAATATGACTTTGCTCCGTTACCAGCACGCTCATTTGACAAAAGAAGCGTTTTTTAAATGTTTAAACATGCTTGGCAACACGAAACAGGATGTAAGATCTCGGGTTCAAACCCTGACGAAAATGGCTCGATTAGAAATGCCCACGTACTATCCCAGGGTGTAAAACGTTTTGGTGAGGTAAGCAAATTAGCAGAAAGCTGATATAGCAGTAATTGTAATGGGTCATCGTCTACAATGAAAAGAACTCTTTTGGTCTGCCCACGTTGATTTATTATTTTTTTTTGCCTTTTTGTACTTAAATGAACGTTATTTTTTTGTAATTTCGAATCGTTGAAAATTACGCTTCGAGCTAAGCATCAAAAAAATCGTCCGTATAACGCAGGTTTTTTTCATTCCGTTTGGGGTGAAATTATATTTTTAATGCCGGATGGACGCCTTATAAGTTAAAATATGGATACGTAAGCATCGCTTTTTGTTCCTCAAATATTTTTTCCATGCACAGGAAAAGTGAAAGAGGTCGTGGTTCGCCATATGATTGAGCTGTATTTTCGGCGTTATTATGCATTCCGTATTAAAATGCAATCATATCCCTAATTTTATATAGAAAACTTAAAATACGTGTAATGTGAGAGCAAAGGTTTTATTTTTAGCTAACCTATTTTCAGTTTTTACCTATACATGTCATATGACTTTCCTCCGATAGTAGGGAGCTGGCAATTACAAAAGAAGCGTTTTTTAAAATGACCTATCAACGCTTTTCAACACGAAACCAGATAGTAATTGTTTACAAACATCTTCAAAAATGTTAGATTAGAAAAAACGTACGTATGTCATTAAAAGACGTTTTGGTGATGTACAAATTAGCAGATGCTGTATAGCAGGAAATATTTTATGGGTCAATCTCTATTATTAACGAAAAGAACTCTTTTGGTCTGCACACGTAATATCAAATCCTTTTTGTTAATAAAAGCTTTTTGTACTTAAATGAACGTTATTTTTTGTAAATTACATTTCTTTAAATTTATTATTAGTATCATTGTTTCTGCAATCACATAATTTAGTTTTTTTTAACCCATTTCATCACTGAACCAATCTTTCATATTTGAATCGTACTTTCATTGTCGTACTTTCATTGTTGAAGATCGTGTGTCACAAACCACAAAATCTAATTTATTCCAGTTAATGTCCGAATAATTGACACCAAAATGTCTCATTGACTTTGATTTCTGAAATTAATTTTTTGCATGAAATTCTTCACTGACAAGTCTGTTGAATGTGGGCAAATTTTGGTTCTAGCCATATAATATAGTTTTTCATATAGTTAGCATCATAATATTCATTATCTTCTAAAAGTGCATTGGGTGTCTAATTCTGTAACTAGCTCAGACTATTTTTCCGAGTTTTGCCCTGTCCAGAATTGAGGATGTGTTAACTGAGGTATGTGTGATTAATATAAGTACTATTTGCGAATCTTCAACATAACATCCAATGTTCGAATCACAGTTTTAAGCCAATTCATGATCATAAGGATGTGGAATATGTTGTCGGGTTGAAGTATTTTTTGCAAATGGCAATTTCACGAAATCGATATATTGCTCTATCGTGTTTTAGTAATCTGAAGTGCTTGTAGAAATTTTATTATTATTCTACTAACACTATTCAGCAACGTACCAATCCAGACTATAAATGAGAAACGAAATTTTAGGTTTAGTGGGCGTTAGTTTGTTCCTTTTGATCACTCTTCCAGTTATACTTTAGTTCTAAAACAGATACGATTCGCTGGTACTGGTAAATCAGGTATTTTTGTTTACACCCGATAATCGTTTAGGTGTTTTCAAATTTTTCCTCAGTTTAAACAATCTTTTAACGGAAGAAATATTTTTTCGTGCTCACTATTTAGTCGCAAAACGACATAGATATTGAGCCAGTTTTTCTGAAGGTACGAAAAAGTACGGTAAGAAATATATAGCAAACTTTTGAATAATATGAGTGGAATGTGAAGGTACGAAAAAAATGACGGTAAGGAATATATAGCGAACTTAGCATCGTACCAAATATGATAAAAAAAATAGATCTGTACTGTACGATCGTACCAGAAAATTCAATCGTACAGTACTGAACTTGGAAAAACGCTTCGAGCTACGCTTTCTTCGGTCGTCGAGCACGTTCTTCAAATTCGCGCCATGAGTTCGAGAATATGATTGAAATAACAAACACGGTTAAATGTGTCAAGGCTGAGCAATTTCCGGACTAAAAGTTTCTCATTCAATTTTTTTCTGAGACACCCTTTTCCGGTCATTCCAAAATCGACACGCCGGCGTGCGGGCCCGGACACTAACATTCGTGGGTAACGTAGTTGGGCTACGGTACAATATCAAGCACAAAGTAAACATATTTGAAACTTGCAGAACATTCTTACCCTAACCTGAAGGTACCGATGCTACACTGCCCCTGGCTCAAAGCTTTGTTTCGTGAGCGATGAGACTTTTAACACGGGGAAATGTTTTTATGCTAATCATGGATACTGTGCAATAAGATACTCCAGTAGACATGAGGTTATTTGTTATTGTAACTGGCGTCCATTTTCAATATATTATAGTTACTGCTTAATAAAACTACACATAAATTTGACTTGCCGTAGGCTACCAGACCTCGAAGGCTAGCTATTTTTCACGCTACATGGCGCCAATTTTCATCCGGACAGAGTTTACGAAGGACACGAGTGAAAAAGTTCACAATGCGTTGGTGTAGACTGGGAACAAACCAAACGACGAACTTTTACTGGTGTGCTGAGCACATAAGCCAAAAACCTCCACGCCAATTTGGAACTGGCGTCTGCGCCAAGAGGTCGTGAATTACCATTTAGCTAAGCGTATTCTCAGCCTACCTCCCCTACAGCATAAAAAGGGAATCCTAGCCTACTTGTTAAATTACCCAGAGCACTGGATGTCCAGCATTATCAGTCCCGTCAATACTTACAACTCTGCTTCTGTAGCCTCCTTGTTAATTTTCTTCCCCTCCCCACTTTAAATAATTGGTGAAAAATTTCAACAAAATATACACAACCTCCCTCCCATATCATCACAATCTAAAACCACATTCCCCAGGAGTCCTAAAATCAAAGTTTCCTAAAACCAAATCTTTCCCTTTACTGACATGCTTATGAAAAAATATTAATATGACAAAAGACTTTGCTCCAACATGGATTAGAATGGAATTCAGAAAATACGTTAAAGATAGACTATATTGCATTGCCCTAACCTTTATGTTCAGTATCAAGAATTTACAACTAAATCATTTTTTCACACAAGTTTCATCAAGGAAAGGTTTGATAGACTTTCCAAGAATGTTTTATGAAAACACATCCTTCGAGATGCTATAAAAATCGTAATTGGAAGTATGATAATTGGGGAATATTTATGGTTTTGTTTTGGTTGCCATTATATTGCATCACCGTTTATGTTTATTTCAGTATCATCTTTTTGTGTATGTACATATAAAATGCTCTGAACAGATAATATCGGATCAACCCTGTTAATATTTAGATTAAAATTATGCCAAACTTCATCTGTTTTCCAGTTTTTCATAATTAATATTTGCTGATTAATATGAATTGATATCATTTTTACAAGTCTCAGTAATGTCCATCATACATGTCATATCTCATACACAATCCTCTGCTATTTTGATGAACCAGCTCCTGCATCTGCCTCCTTTTTTGCTTTATTTGCCAGCTGCTTTTGGCGCATAATGTCAGCATCACTGTAAATGTAAAGAAATTTATGAATATGTAATGTATTCTTACTGTGAATGTTTTTTTAACTTGTTAATGGATTGTGTAACTATGCTTGATTAGAAAATAGGAAATTTACTTTTGCATTCTTTTTTCTTTTGATACACCACTCTCCTTGTTTTTGCTTTTGGCTAAATCAGCCTGTTTCTTCTGATTCTTCTTTCGAGCAAGTTCTCTCTGATTGCCTCCTGTAGTTGAAATGGAAGTAATTTTTTAAGTACAATGATAATCATTTTAGTAAGCATGAATATTATCAGAGGCTGGTCACAGTTTGAAGAGAATGCATATGAAGAGGTATAATTTGATATAAGTTCAGACATTCTTTAATTTTGCCTTTGGTGTTATTATTCCCCTGATTTCAGTTAACCAGGATTTTATCTAAGATAATATAGAGTGTGAAGATATTTCAAAATCTGTTTGTAACAATCTAGTCTCATGGAAGTTAACAATTCATCCAATCCCATACCGATGTCAAAGAAACCCATTCCTATGCCCATAACTAAAATAATTTAGTAGTTTTTTCGCAAATTTGGCTGGATTTGTACGCACAATCAAGATTTTCGGTGATCATAACGGGCATAAATAAATAAAACCTATCTGTGTGGCGATTGATCAGAAATTGTGAAAAAAGAATAAAGAAAATACACTTAATGAATCGCTAGGTGATATAGAATCAATTCAAAGTTAGGGTCGTCACAGCAGGTGAGTGGTGGGCAAATTTTACTTGTGCTTTTACATCACATTTTAATAAATAAGAAAATGGCTCATTTAAAGCCTCGACCACCACAGTATGACAAGTAACTAAAAATTTATAAGGCACTGATAAGTACAGTGCAGTTTACCTTAAGTAAAAATTAGCAAATATCGAGTTGGACTTATTTTTCTGACAGGTAGTTCCTAATTTTTTTGTTCCTGAATTGTATACTCACTTGTCATGATCGAGATGATTTCTTTTTGACCTCACAGACCAGGTCCAACTACAGTCATTAGATAGCTGTTGTAATCAAGTTTTCAATGTTTTTGGGGATTCGTTAACCTAGTTTAGCTTAAACTAACTTAACTTCAATCTGTTAAATGGTGTTACAAGATACAATGCAATGATTCTGAGTAAATACAGTGAGAGGGGGGGGGGGCAGAACTGGTGGGATAGAGATATAGAATTCCGGTAGAGATACGGTTGCTGGATTAACATTTTATGACAGTTCTAATAGATCTACAAAAAGCCATAAATCTATTCCTTTTAGGTGCTGCTTCAGACCTTGTTTGGAATAGTTCTCTATGAAAAAGTGGGTCAACCAAAAAGAGTATATGTATATATATATATAGTATATTTTTAGTAATTTACATTTTCGAAAATGGTAAGGTAGAAAGATACCTATTGTTTCCTTGCTGCTTCAATTTGCACATTTTAGGTAAAGTTCAAATCTAACAATGATATTATGAAAACCATCTATGATCACTACAAATTGATTCTGTAAATTTATACCTCGTCGAGAAAGAACAGACCAAGCGTATATGATTGAATTCCTGCGTCTCACTTTAATTGACGTGATTCTGGCCAGGCGCAGAATGGCTTCATTTGATAGGTCTGTAATTTAAAATGTACGGTATTGAAGCAAGTCATCACCAAATTCATAGATAGCTTTTCAACAAGATTAAAATCCTTTTCAATTGAATCCACAAAATATCTGTTAGTCTGGTTTGTTTTTGAGAATATATTTGATTTAGGGTATTTTTATATAAGATACTTAATTTTCATCCATATTCAAACTAAAATTAAAAAAACGGTACAGGTAATTGAATAAATGTTATGATTATCTATTTTCTGCCATTTTATATTTTGCCAGAATAATAACTTTTAGAAATACTTAATCTCTTTCTTTCTTTATAATAAAATTTAGAGAAATGGGAATAAAATTAGGAAATTTCCGGTTTCTATAGGAATTAACTTAAAATTATTTATTTGCCATTAACAACCAGAATACCTTTTTTTAAAAAACTGATTAGTCTTTAATATCGGTAAAATAATTGTAAAAGGTAAATAATTTTTTTCAACTCATAATTTTATTTATCTTCTTTATTTTCCTTCTCGTATTTGAACGTAAATATTAAGTTTGGCAAGATGGGATAGATACGGAAAAATTGGAAAAATGACGAAACTATGAATTAGCTTTTGATTTGGTTATAAAGGAAGAATGAAAAATTAAAACTGCGGCTGAGAACTATAAACTACCCTTAGTGATCGAGTAAACAGGAATACCGCATTGAATGCAAGCGCGAGAGCACGAAAAAAGCTGGATGCAAAGGCATTGAAATCATGTGGACCAAATGTCAGATTGGGCTATTTCCTTTGACCGTGACCAAATTATAAAGTACGCTTGGTGCATGAATAAAGAAGGGGAGAGCAAATTGGGAAACGAAATTGAGAAAAGGTGGCCCAAACTAACAAATGGTGACGTAATTTTCGTGACAACAATAAGTTAAAATTGAGGCGACCAGATATGCTCGATCGATCCAGAGTGAGTGACACTGTAATAAATGATTCATGGGACTATTTTCGAAAAACTAAAAGAAATTTTGCGATAAATACAATTTCAACCCAAAAACCTACTAGAATTTTTAATTGCGACGAGTCTATGATAAATCGCTGGCGGAACCAAGCGAGTGCATTCTCACAAGTTTGCATCACGTGAACACATCACGATCCATTGCTCAGTGAGGATCTGCTATACCACCTTACATTATATACTCCAAAAGCTTTCCTGGAGTAAATTATGCCAAAAATTCCACCAGTGGAAGAGTATTTGCTAAATCAGAATCTGGATTCCGAGTTGATGTTAAAATGGTTCAAGAAAATACTTTTAAATTATGCGCCTGTTGAACACCTAAAAACCCTGTTCCGTTACTTATGGATGATCATCTATCACACTGCACCCAGGCTCTGATTGACGAAGCAAGACGGGAGAACATCATTTTCATGTCCCTGTCAAAACTAAAATGACCAAGTTGTCAATTTGGGTCAGGCATTGGTGGGAGCAATGTGGGTGACAAAAAAAGATATGGTAAGAATAGTAAGAATGCCGATGGAAAATCGATGAGCATGTATAAACATAACTACTGGTTTCGCTAAAGTGGGATATTTCCATTCCACCCTAACGCTATAGATAAAACAATTATTTCATGGGATATCTATCCAGTTTTATGACGTGGTTTCCTCAATTCCATTTGAAATCCCGAACTAAAATCCAAAAATGGTGGAGGTATCTGTGCAAGCTGAGCACCATGAGGATGAACCAGGTACCTCCTCGCAGATACAACAAACATTGGTTGAACATCCATTCGTAAAACTTGGCATTGTATCTGAAGATCTGATGTATTTCGTCTGCCAAAAGAACATATACCAAAAAAACGGAAAACACCCCTTAGAGTGAAATCCAAGACGCGGGTACTCACTGACGATGAGATAGAAGTAGATTTGAATAATCAGAAAAAAAAACAAATGGAAGAGAAGGAGAGCAAGAAAAAGGCGTGAAAAGAAAAAAATAATTCAAAAGAAGATTGGGATGGACATGACATATGTCACATCCGTTGCGCCAATTGGAACGAATGCGACCACCGAGGTACAGATGAAATGGGTGGGTTGTGAAATTTTCCGATGTAAAAATTGGTTCTGCCCTACATGCCTTCCAGTAGACTTCGATAACAGTGAGGAATTTTTTTGTGCAGATTGCGAATAAACAATTATTGCAGTTTAAAATTCCTTTTGATACTTGAAGGATTTTGTAGTTATTGTTAGTTGATTTAAACGTTGTGTTTATTAAAGGTATATTTTTAAAGTTGTGTTTTGGGAAATTATGAAAAATATAAAGTCATGAAGTTACTTAATATCTTAATTTATTTGTAGTCACTTGAAGGAGGGATACTTGTCATTTTTGATACGCTACGGCAGTACATCACATCCTCACACTAGGTGACGCAATTACCTCAGAACGACATCCCCCCAACAACGACAACTGCGGATAGGCCATAACATTTAATTCGACACACGCACTCCCTCCACGCCGAAAAATACGAGTCTTTGCAACCTTTTGTGACAGTTTGTCGTCTTGGTTGCAGTTTTTGCCGAGTGGCGGAACAGGGTACCCAAGGCCCTATTAATGCCATTTTGAGTTTGATAGGTATTTGTAATTATATCAGGCATGTTAGTATCTAGAGTTTCGGTTGAATTTGAAATGGAAAAGATAGCTGATAGTTAATTATTACCGGTACTCCAAATTACTGGTCTCATGAAGTTTAGTACCATATATCCGATTATCGGAAAAAATTCCTATGTTGGAAGCGACTCTTCCTAACACGGGAGACAAGAAGCTTGCAGCATTGGCGCCCCTAGTTAGGATGGGAATATTTTGCCAGTTTTTATTTTGATGACACTCGGGAATATGGTACTAAACTGCACTAGACCCCAAATTACAATCTATTGGTGTTATGAAGTGAAGTGACTTTTAGGTACGAGCACTCCATTTCGAAAAGTGGCGTAATACAGAATAAGGTTCGGTTACGTTAGCAGGTAAGTTTCCATTAATTTTTTGAAAAGGGTATGAATTGACCGACGGTAACTTTTTCAGGGTAAAAATCGACCAATCGTTCTTAATAGAATTTTATACTAGTACCGTACCGGTACGGTTCTAATTTCCCAGCTCCTCGGGGCTCGGTATTCTGTACTGACACAGAAAAAAACCTTCCACGGGCAGTTAGACGCCTGTCGTACAGTTAATTACGGTAACCTATATTCTCGGCCTTCCCAACGGATGAAAAAAATGCAAAATCGCTTCGGTAACGTTTTCCCCCAAACTCCAATACAAAAAACATTCCACCAAACGCCAGCCTGGTCTTGTCTTCGCAGCGAAAACGAAAGAATACATTTAAAAGGAACTTAGCTGCTAAACGAGAAAAAGGCAGCCTGGGGCAAGTCAACTGGAACTGTGAGACGTCACTTTTTGCTCGTCGTGGTTGCCAGTCACGTGAGGCTGATCAGTCCGTGTTGTGCTTCAGCCTCGTCGCTCACGTTGTTTTGTCTCGTGTGGAGTGTTGGAGGTGGTTGCGTAACCGCGGATGGTGTATTAAGGCCAACTTAGCATAGGTTTGTTTACGGTAGGGTATATATTTTTATGCATGTCAGTGATCTGATTATTGGAAATGTCGATACCCAGTTATCGTACTGTGTATGGGTACGTGCCGTAATCTTTGTACCGCTAGGCCTACCGGTACCGGCAAACCAGCGACTTTGATAATGCGAGTGGCTTTGATAAAAAATATTCAAGCTCAATATTAGTGCAGTGCTTTAACTTTTTTAAAATGAAAAAATATTTTTAATTTGCCCGACTTGACTTATCATATTTTGCAACTTCTTTTTCAATTCACCACATTGGAGAGGAATTCCAGTCACATAACCCTGAATCTGATAACGGGGTGTGAAAATTTTGGGGGGGACATGAAAAATAATTTTAAAATTTTTTGTAACTAAACTCTCGCATAATTTTTTCGACCCTTTTCTTAAAAAATACACCATTTTGGTGGGCAAACACTATAAGACTGTACCGGTACCTGTACTTAGCTAGCCTCTGCTAGTTAATATGTGATTACATCCCAAAAGATTTCAAAAATTTTTCCTATTTTTCAGGAATTTTTGTTAAAATTACAAAATCTTTTTAGGAGGACTGTCCCTCCCTTCCAAAACCTTTCGGCCATGCACCCCTGTCGCCACATGCGCTTTGATCCAGTTTCATCAAGCAAATGTTTTCTGGATTAAATTTCATGTTTATGGAAAGATAAGAATGTGGAAGTATGCTTTTGATAATTTTAAATACGCACCCAGAACTTTCATCGGACTAATGCTATTGCGCCCACAAATCATAACCAGAAGTGGTAGATGGTTTTACCATCACCCAGGGCAGATCTATTCTCTAGTTTTTGTCATTAACTGATTACCTATTACAGGACTAGCTGATTAGGTCATGGCAACGTATTTCAATACATCTGTCATGTTACCAACTAACTGGTTTAGGATAGGATTTCATTTTTATTCTGCGGAAGGGGAAAGTCGAGAATACGTCTTGGCCATACAGCAAACCACGACCTCTCGTGCAGACACTAGTTGAGTTATCTAGTATCGCTAGTTACTAGTTATCTATTGTTAGAAAGCTTCCTTATTTAATTTTTTCAAGTGTGAATCTTGGATCAATGATGCCTCAGAATCAGATGCCTCATGCTTTAGACAAATGGAAAAATTCACAATTTGTTGTTATATTTAGCTTCTCTCAATTGTCAATCATGGTGCATTATTTCTTTAAGGTCAAACGATTCTCATGACACTGCAATCTGATAATATTGTTAATATTAAATAAGTCAAGAATTTTATTATGTAAATTTGAAAGAATATTATTACGTTTATTTTAAACACTCACTCATTTTTCAATCAATCAGGCCTCAGTATCTGTAACAAATTAATATAGGGTACTTCCAAAATTATTTTTCTGAACAAATGTCCGAGGAACTTGATGGAATTCCTTCATCTTCGTCTCAGGATTTACTTTTTGCCGCCTTAAATCAAAGTGGACTATCGACTCTGGATTCAATTGACAATGGAGGTGAACAAACAGATGATCTTCTTGCAAGTTTGCAAGATACGGGTAATGTTGTTTACCATGATTTTTATTATTATGTATTGATAATATATTTACATTTTTTACATAGTATGAATTAGACTTAATATTCGTGTGTGGGCTGTGGCTCATACCGGACAACTCTATTCTATTTTCGTTGTTGAGTATTTGACAGATGTTTACTGTTAAAATTTGTATATTTGATATTCAATCACATTTCATTTTTATTTTTCAGGTCTGTCATTCAGTCCATCTCCAACAATTATTGAAAAGGAACAGGTGCCATTGCCTGTGAGTGATTTTTTTTCTTGGAGCTGTGAATAATTTATATTCATTTTTGCACCATTATATCTGTATTGATATATACCATGCAACAGCAAAACCAATTTGGTCTGGCACTTAATAATACCCCATCAGTACATTTTTATCAGTGAATGAAAACACTTATTTTACAGGTATCAACGGTACCATCAAATCTCACAACAGTAGCTTCATCTGCCATATTGAAACCTGTAGTTGTCAGTTCAAGTTCATCTCCAAAACCAGCCTCTTCAAAGATAATCACAATTACACAACAAGGAAAGAAAATAATCAAAGTACCAATTCTCAAAACTGTGACAGGTGTTTTTAATCGTCCCTATTGCCATTTCTTATTAGAGAGAAAGCCAAGAAATAAAAATTATAAGCAGTTTTCCGGTTGTAATATTCGATTCATACTAAGGAAAAAAAAAAAACGGATCTTTATTAATATTAATATTAAATAAATGTATTGTAAATGCATTTTTTGTATTAATAGTTATGAAATATTTTCAGATGCCAAAGGAAAACCAAACATAATCAGATTACCTCTTAATATCACAAGTAATGGTGTCAAAAAGCCTATCATCATTAAAAGAACTGTGGTTCCAAGTACAACTGTGAACAATTCAGGAAATATTCCACAAAACACTATTCCTGCTGTGGTCAAACAAATCAAACCTACACTGCAGTCTGTGGCAATTACAAAACCCCTGATTGTTCCATCAGTTTCAACAACGCAAACAGTGTCTGGGACTCCAGCACCAAGCTCTGAGACGAAAAATACCTACGCAAAAGTAACAGTTGGTGGCAAAAAAATACTTATACCCATTGTACGGAAAAATAGTTCTGATGTTCCTCAGAAAATAGAAGTTCCTGCTGGCAATGTTAAACTGGTAAATTCTGCAAGCACAAATGTTCCCAACATGCAAACGAATACTACTGCGAATGTTGCAAAGAATGAACCAATTACCGTGCTTCGTAAAATTGCCACTGGTAAAGTGAACAGGGCTAATTTGAACCCTGGTAGTCCACCTGTACGTATTTTACCTAAGGTTGAAGTTGTTAAAAAACCTTCACCATCACCGACCTCTTCTGGATTCAATCTCGGAAGCCTCTTTATTGAGACTGCTGAAAAAGAGGCAGATATCATTCCTACAGCAACTATTTTGCCAGTTTCTGAGGCTATTTTTAGTGATAAGAACAATAATTCAGGATTTACTGATAAAATGACTGTCACGTTTATACCACATCATCAAAAAATTTATCATAGAGATTGTGCTTCTCCACTTTCACCTGTTACAGATATTTTATCATCATTAGCAACCGTCAGGTATGATGAGTTTACAAATTTCATTATTCAAGTAATCGGTAAAGGTATAATTTTGATTGGAATAATAATTGGTATAATTGACTCATTTGGCATAGTATTCCCAGGTTTAGAATAATAAGTTCAATTTTGCATAGTATTCCCACTGCAATCAATATACTTTATTTAAATTTCAGCATTTTTCAATATTGTCTCAATTGGTGTGGTATTTTGATCCGGTCACAGAAAAACATAGAATATTGATATTTTGTAAAAAAGAAAGTTTGAACGCACCGAATTTTACCTTTTTTAACATTGTAAATTTAAATCTATGCTTACTGAAAATCAAATAGTTTTTGATGGTGTAATTGAGTGTTCTTTTTTACTGCAGGCCAAATTCGCCGTTGCTTAGGATCTCAACAAATGATCCGTACAAACCGTATCCAACAAATAATCTCTCAACGTATAAGAACAGAGAGCTGGTCAGTAATATTTCATATTTTTCTGTTTATTTTTGATTTATAGTACATAAAATTGTATGTGTACCAGTACTAGGTGGTAACAGTGTTTTGAATGAGTTACTCGATACCGCCCAATTGATGTATCAGAATATATCACGCCATAAAAAGTTATTGAGGAAGAACTTATTTCATTTGTATTAAAATTTTTTCTAGCCAAATATAGTTTGACCTGGTTCTTTAAAAGTTAATATTAAGAAGTGGAACTCCCTGAGGTGGGACAGACCTAACAAGATTGACAGAAGTATTGTTTTAAACAGTTCAAAAAAAAAATTGTCATGTGACTATTTTCCGTTGCAAATTTTGATTTGTTTGCAATCAGAATGTCCACAACAATCTTGCCCATTGTAACTTCAATCAGTGGACTTTCCATAATCTTGCTTGAAATTTTCCATGACTGTTCTCAATATCAATCTGAGGTCCTTGTCGTTAGTTTTCAATTTTGCTTTGTTAACATAATTGCTGTATTTTGTCAAGCATGAACCACGAATATACAGTGTCATGTAACAATAGTAATGTATCTTTACCGGCTCAACAAATCAAGTCTGTCTGAATAATTTTGGTTTTGTATTACTCATTTTGTAAAAGAATCCCAATTTTGTTTATTGGCAGAAACATCAGAATTCATGGCAGAACAATTTTGCAAATAGTTTTTCTAAATCCAACACTGTGAAAGATAAGAATCTTGGAATCAACAGAAGTTATTCAGGTTAGGTTACAGATAATTTTTGATAGTTACTCATTTTTTCGCCTTCTACTTTTTCTATTAATTTGTCAATGTAACCTAATTACTGTACCAAATCAGAAATTTTATTTCGTCAAGGATTTGCCACAGATAAAACGTGTCTTGTCGACGCGATCCATCCATGACTCATACCTAACAAAAGATCCTTTTTTTCTGATTGGATGTGAAAATGGTTTTCACTTGCCACCAGGGTGTATTCGTTTTTTAGTCGAGTATGTTTAAATCTTATGGTCAACTTCTTGATTATGACTCTATCAAATATGTTGAAATGAGTTTCTTTTGACATTGATACAATGTTCATGTTAAAAAATAGACCTTTGTTTTTAGTACAAAACTTCTATAAAAATTCGGGATCAAAGTCAGCGAAAGATTTAAACTTGATGGATTTGAAACGAGTAAGTTTTGTTGAAACTTTTTTCCAACACCAAATTTTTGTGTTTTTTTGAAACTATCATCTTTTTGCCGTCGTTATTTTTTATTGAAAATATTGAGGTTATCCTCATTCAAATAGTTAGGTATTGTTGAGTCCCAATGGAAATGTATTCCTGTCTTTCAAAACTTTAAATTTACTCATTTTATAGTGAAATCATGTTACAAGTCAAAGTTGAAATATGACTCAAATCGTAATTTTACTGCAGATTTAGCTGAAAAAGTTATGCTTGAAAGCAGGTATTTTGATAATTCAAATCATGCCAAATATTTTCTCATAATCTGGTTGCCTACCCAATACACATTCATTCTATCAAGTGTGTGTATCAAATTTGAAAGACATGAAATTTTCTTGATTTTATGAATAATATGTTATGAATTGCGCGATGCGCCTGTAGGTACAGGGTTTAAGAGTAGTCCTAACATATTTTCTGCGTGCCGTAAGAGGGATTAAATGGAAGCAAAGAAGTGGTAGATGGTTTTACCATTGCCCTGGAAACATGCTGGTATGGTACTACACCTTTCAGTATTCTTTGCTATTAAGTGGTCGTTAGTTGGTTAGTTGGTAATGAAAAAAAATAATTGCAATGTTTATTACATCCAAGCCATAATACAGAGGTATGAAGTTCTGTGATGTGATCTAAGCTGAATGAATGTAGTGATTAGGGTAATCTTTGTTTAGTTCAAACAAATATATTAATCGAATATTGTTTCAAAATTTTAGATAAACGAAATTGTGATTGTTGTTCATACTTTGCAGCAAGATAAATTACTTTGGAAAGATTCGAAAACGAAATTCCTTCCATTCAAAATTTCCAAACACCTGATTATTCAGATGAGGACACCCCTAGCAGTGATGATGTTTTCTGGCACAGTGTCATTCAAACTATTTATTGTTTTCAGGATGTTGTGGATTCTAAGAAACCTACGGATGAATTGGTTCAAGATGAAGAAAGAGAAGAGGAAGGACAACACACAAATGTTTATGCAGAGTACAAACCAAGCAAATGTACGTTTTCTCAATTTTTGAAGGAAGATATAATTGTTTTTAAGTTGTCTTCTGTTATTACATTGAAACAGAATGTGAGCTACTCTATCACTCAGTTACACAAGTAAAATTTATGGGAAAAATAGTGATTTTGTTATACCTTACACACAAAATAATAAATACGCATCTATGGAAAATCTTCGACTTATTCAAGACTAATATTTAGCATTACAAGCCTCTAACATCAGTTCATTTAAATTACAATAAAAAAGGTTACAATATCTCCAGTTTTTTCCTTGATTTGGCTGTATGGGAATGAGATCAATTTACGGTAATGGGGAAGAATTTATCCATTCTGATATGCCATTTTTTGTTTCTCACTGCAAATTATGTACATTTTCAGTAAATATCGGACTTCCACATCCTGACAGAGTGGTGGAAACAAGTTCGTTATCGAGCGTACCTCCTCCGGATATACATTATAAACTTTCTATTCCTGAAGAAACGATAGATCAAGGATTATTATCATCATTGCAACTCGAAACAATAACATACGCTTGTCAGAAACATACAACATTTTTACCAAATGGAGAAAGAGCTGGATTTCTAGTAGGTTAGTACAAGCCGCATTTTGATCAGGAAAAGATTAACGGTTGGGACTGTCCAGCTGTATATATTGCCCTTTGGTACAGAAAGGTTGATCTGAAAATGCGCTAACACCGACAACATATTCTTGTATTATAAAATTCTGGATGAAATTTCTTTCTTTTTTATGTAAATTCCTAAAACATCATTCTATTAATATATTGTATTTTAAATATTGTTTGAACTAAGCTATAAAGATGTAGAGCCTGACCGATATCACTTTTTTGCAATCGATATCCATACTAGTATTTTGACATTTTTGACCACCGATAACTGATATTCATCTTAGATGAAACTCAGCAAATAACATCTGCTGGTGTTTTCCCCCAGATGAAAGTGAAAAATATTACACAATTTTGCTATTTGAACCAAAAAAAAAACGTGTTTTTTTTCAAAAAAGAATTTCACATTTTCATGAGTACAATTTGGTTGAGCGATATTATCGCACGCTTTTGTGATCTGCCAATATATTGGTAAACAGCAAAATTACAGATATATCAGTTTACCAAAATATCGGCCTGACTCTCAGATTCATGTTTTAAACTCATCAGTATTATTAGTAAAATATATATTTCTTGTTCTGTCTAGGTGATGGTGCTGGTGTGGGGAAAGGAAGGACTGTTGCTGGAATCATATTTGAAAATTATTTATTGGGGAGAAAGAGAGCTCTCTGGTAAGGTCTTTGTTTGCATTCTGTAAAACTCTGCCTATAGTACATGCAGACTGGTAGTGCCAGCAAACAAAATGTATAATCTGTGAATTTTGCTTGATGTATCTTTGGCACATACATGGCAGAATTAAATTGTTTTATTATATTTGCACTAAGGAAGTATGTTATGCCCAATCAGGTCCATTTTTAATAAACATGTATAACAGGGCATTTCCGACTCCTGTCTGTGTGGAATATTTGTGCCCAAATTAATTCCCAATACAGGGCAAGAATAAAAGCCAAATAGCAAAGGTGCAACATATTGAGATTTTTTGAAAAGTTACAACGTCTTATTATCATCAATTGGAAACTAATTCTGGACATGAGCTTAAAAAGACTTCGGTCATCTCACTGACAATAAAAATGATCGCTTTTCAGATGTTTCAATATGTTTTTTCTTCCCACATGGCTCTTTTATAATCCTATTTATGCTAACCTCTTAATTTATATTTAGGTTCAGTGTATCAAACGATTTAAAATTTGATTCAGAACGCGATCTCAAAGATATTGGTGCAAAAAATATTCATGTACACATGCTAAACAAGGTGAGCTCGATTAGAAAAATACATGATAAACTTAAAAATCTGTCACATATCAGAGTGTTCACAAATATCATTGCCAAAACTTAAATGTGTTTCATTAGGCCATTTTAACTTTAGTTCCATTACATCATTTAGAAATACTTATTGGTAGTCAGGGTTTGGCGCGTGAATTAGAATGTTCGAAACAGATAGCAATACACATTTTTCTTATCATCATAGTCGATACCAGGGTTGAACCGTTGTGAAATCATTGATTTATTCCAACAATATAAAAGGTTGGAGAACAGCATTCTAGTATCCTGGTATGCTAAACACCTGTGTTGTATAATTATTTTTGGTATAAATCGTGACTTCACCCTAGAATGGGCAAAAATTTTGTTAAACATCGGCAATTTCTGTTTATCTAAAATATTTAAACATTATTCTAATTATTATGTTTATATTTCTAGTTCAAATATGGTAAAATTTCATCACGGGAAAACAGCTCTGTAAAGAAGGGAGTTATATTTGCAACATATTCATCTTTAATCGGTGAAAGTCATTTCAATACTAAATATGGAACGAGATTGAAACAAATATTACATTGGTGTGGAAAGGATTTTGATGGAGTTGTATCCTCATTGAAATAAAAAATTTTATATTTTGTTATTAAGATTCTAGCAAGGTTCTACTTGATTGCTATATTTATTATGCGAATAAACTGAATATGTATTAACTATATTAACTTTGATGATTTGTCAACATGTAAAATATGTTCAATTCACAAAGGGATTCGGTATTTTAAGGCAATATTGTGAAGTCTGTGTAAAATCATATATATATGCTTGGTCGGGTTGACGTGGGTCTAATTAAATATCCTTCGTCCATGCCTTTAGCATAAGTGGATTCATATGCTAAAAGCAAGGATACTATAGAAAAAGAATAAACTCATAGACAAGTGGTTCAAGAGTCTTTCTACACAAATTTGTGTATATTTGTAGAAAGATTCATGAACCTCTTGTCTAAATATATACATATCAATATATATGTATATATATTATAGTAAAACTTTGAATTAAGGAATTTTGCTCCACAAAAGGTGGAGGTGAAACATCTGAAACTATATTACCACCATGCAACTTGAATAATTTCTGCTCTAAAAAATTAATTAGTTTGATATCCCTGATTTTTTATTTTCCGTTATTATGATTGAATAAGATGATTTTTTATAATGGGGTTTGGTCCTTAACATATTTCATCAGATTGTTTTTGATGAATGTCACAAAGCAAAAAATTTGATTCCCTCTGGTTCTGCAAAACCTACAAAAACTGGATACACTGTTCTTGAACTTCAGAAGAGATTACCAAATGCACGGTAAATATTTGCTCTTTATTTCAAATATTTCGTTTCAGATTTGAGATGCCCAGACCATTTTTAAGTTTAATAAAATATTAACTGTACTGGCTTGAATTGTTATAGAAAAAGGATACATTCTTCACACATTCAGATTTCAAGTATTTCTAAGTACCGTCTTTGAATATAATCCAATCGCTGCTATGTTGACAAAATGTACTTTTCAATAAAAACGGTAATAAAAATACAATCTTTGATTTCAGCGTCATCTATGCAAGTGCTACCGGAGCATCAGAACCTCGTAACATGGCTTACATGTCACGAATGGGATTGTGGGGTGAAGGCACCCCATTCACTGATTTCATGGACTTTATTCAGGTTAGTACAGATGGATAGATGGGATTTCAATTTTAGCCTGTGGGGGAGGACAGCTGAGAA
This sequence comes from Styela plicata, assembly GCA_963675895.2. Lineage (NCBI taxonomy): Eukaryota > Metazoa > Chordata > Ascidiacea > Stolidobranchia > Styelidae > Styela > Styela plicata. The sequence goes on from OZ023140.1 coordinate 24,350,489, forward strand.
TACAGCTTAACCATGTGGCAAACCATGACCTTCGTGCAGATACCAGTTTCAAGTTTGGGATTATTGCCTAACTATTTACAGATTTTTCCTATGGTGGACATCTTCAATGGAGGAAGCTGTAACCATTGGTTCATGCTTCAGCGAGGTGTCCAGCAATCCTCTAGAACAGATTTCGAACCCAGGATTTGAACCATATTTTCAATGCCTTTCACTGAATAAGTATGAAGTATTAAGCATTAATCGGGAAAAAATTATATAACAATTATTTGTGCAAATTATGAGTTTTATCATAAATGTAAAGTTTATACTTTCTATTAGAAGAGTTTTAATATTTTTCAGGCAGTTGAAAGGCGAGGAGTTGGTGCTATGGAATTAGTTGCAATGGATTTAAAATCCAGAGGTGCATATATTGCCAGACAACTTAGTTTTCACGGCGTATCGTTTCGTATTAAAGAAGTGCAATTAACAAAAACATTCATCAAAATGTATAATGATGCAGTGAAATTGGTAAGCTAAACTTGTTGGCGAAATAGGGGTGGTGGAACATTGTTTTTCTTCGGGTGTCTGAAGCATTAATGTTTTGAGGATTTTGAAACTTTTTCCACAGTTTTGTTGCAATCAGACTCAAAAGGACCAATCTAATCTTCCAGCCAGGAGATAAGATATATCATGAAATATTGCCTATCTGCTAAATTTTTTTCTAATGGAACCGATCTTGTTCGGGTGTTTCAGTAGGACTAGCAAAGTGACATTTTGCCAGTCATTGATTATGTCATTGATTTAAACATCATTATTTAAAGAATCGAAAACACATTTCTTGGGCTGTAATCTGCAAAGCAAAATTATTTGGAGGTTTGTTTTCATCTAAGTGAAAGCCAATTTGATCTATTTTTGAGAAAATTTCAAATATGGAATATAGACGACAATGTATATGTACTTATTTTCTTTTGCTCTGTGAACTTGTCCAGATTTAAAGAAAGCAAGGAATTTTCTAATATATTTACACAAGTTTAAGTTTTAAAGCTTGCGAATATTTAATAAAAACTATTATACCAAGGGGTTATTTATGACTAAAGATTTTGAACTTTTGCAATAAATATATCTTTCAACATAATGATTTATTGTCTTCATGATCATGCCTGACCCTGGTATTGTTTGGTCAATTTTGGTAACACAATGGATTTATTATTGCTTACACTCCTTGTTTCTGTGCTATCCACCCTAACTGCAATATATATTTTGTTTGTAGTGGGTTGCAGCTAGAGAAGCATTCCAAGTTGCAGCCACACTTATCGACGCCGAACATCATATGAAGAAAACGATGTGGGGACAATTCTGGGCAGCTCATCAACGATTTTTTAAATATCTATGCATTGCTGCCAAGGTATTGTTGTGTTTATTGTACTGGACTTGACTTATATTTTGGTCTTTTACGGAGTAGAGGCTTCAGAAGTGCCCTGTGTATATTCTGGAAGTTGTAAGGTTGTTAAGATAATGTTGGTACTGCTTTCGTCCTTGCTTAGAGTGATTTCGATACAACATAAGCACTATGTTGAAGTGCAGTAAGTGGTATCTGCCCAGAGAAATGGTAAAACCATCTAACACTTCTTTGTCCCCTTTTAAGTGCATTGAGTGGTATCTGTCCTAAGAAATGGTTAACCTATCTACCACTTTTTTGTTTCCTTTTAAAAGGAAGCGAAATAGTGGTGGATGGTTTCACCATAAGATAAGCTTAAGATTTTTCAATAATCAATAATATTAAGATGTATTCTTCTTACTATAATGTTACCTATCCTTGAGCATACATTTGGTTTAATATTGTTCTAGGTTGATCACGCTTCACAACTTGCTAGAGAGGCTGTAAAACACGGAAAATGCGTTGTTATCGGTTTACAATCAACCGGAGAAGCAAGAACATTAGATATGTTGGAAAAATGTGGTGGAGAGTTAGAAGATTTCGTGTCGACGGCAAAGTGAGTTGATTGCATTTGTGTGATACTTTTACACAATTAATTTGTGGCTTTCATGTCACGATATTGATTCAGTGAAAAATTCATACGTTTCTATATTATTGAGGTATGAATGTCTTTGAAATACAACTTTTGTGCACGTGAAAAGTAGCATTCTAATGATTGTTCTTGAAATTGCAGGGGAGTTTTTGAAAACTTGATCGAACAACATTTCCCTGCTCCCGATCGAAAAAGGGTGACAGATTTATTTGGAAAAGATTTTTACAAGAAAGACAGTAACATTACAGATGATGAAAATTCTCAACAAAATAATGCAAAAAGGAAAAGACCAAATAATAATAATAATAAAGACAAGGTTCGATTATTATTACAATCAGTAATGAGCATTGTTGAAATGTCAGGCTGTGAAATCTATTGGAATACTGTACTGTATTGGAGTTGAATCTCCAAATACTTGCAAAAATTCATAAGATGATAATACAAAATTAATAAAACCTCTCTTGTTGAAAGCAATAATGTAGATTGATATAATAAAATGAGTAAACTAAAAATGCAATAGGCGAATGTTTTCGGAATGATTGGAAAATGTTTTGAAAAATATACATTAGGGCCAATCAAATGTGAGAGCAATTTGAAAATGTGCTTGTGACAGTTCAATGAATTTCGTGTCCGTATTCTACATCTTTCTAACTAATTGTCAACCATGTAAATAACCTAATATATCTTTTAATTGTGGAATGAATTCAAATCAATTTTTTTTAACTTGAATTATCTCAGTCTATTGAACCAACCACAAAGAAACATCGTCCAACATTCAACAATAATGTGAATGACGATGATGACTCTGCGTCTTCTGATGATGATGATTTAGCAAAATTCCCAAACGTTGATTCAGATGCATCTATTGATTATAGCGATGAGGACATTGGCAAAATATTTGGTGGTGGATCAGATAGTGACGGTAAGGACATTACTAACTGAATTGACATTCTAAGATTGTTCATTTGATACTTTGGAACTTAATTTTGAAATTTTGAATGTACCATAGTAAATAGAGTTGCCACTTCAATCATTTTTAGATAGGATATCGAAATAAACAATTTTGAATTCACTATTATTCACTTTGTTTCCTTTCGGGTGTCAGAAATGTTAATGCCATTTTCTTTGAATAGACAAAAAAAGTTTCAAAACTGTCAATACTGTTATTTCCTTTCCTACAGTTTGGTGGCTACCAGACACTCAAAATGGGACATTTTAATCTTCCAGCAAGGGATTTATATATCACGAAATATTGTTCATTTGCAGAATTTTCTTCTAATCGAAGCCATTTCTTTTCGGTGTCTAAGTAGCAGAGTAGTTTGGCGCAGGGTTTATACTTATCTAGGGTACTTCACAACTACAGCTAAAACAGAATCATTTGAAATTCGAATCTTGATTCGGAAATTTTTTCCAAATCGAATCACTTATTCCATAAAAATGATAAATATCCAATTTTTACCATCACTATACTGCGCTGCAGCAGGTTTTTGTTATTTCATTTTTTCTTAAGCTGTTCGTTTAGTCAGCTCTCTCATTCGTTCTCGTTCAAGCTCTGGTTTGTTATTTAAAGAATGGGGAGGAGATGCTGAAGATTCACAAAAGAAGAAGATGAAAAAGAAAAACAAGAAGAAGGAACCCGATATGGATGAAGAAGCGGATAGGTTATTAGAAGAAGCTGGATTAAAAAAGTCTTCTTTTAATCATGACTCAACAGAATCGAAAAATAAAAAAGAAGATTCGAAACTATCTGCTTACGTTAATTCTGAAGTTAACGAGAAAGATTCAGGTAACAGATTTTATTTTTGGTTCATTTTGTAGCAAAGTCAGGATATATACCTATTTTTATTTACGCAATTAGACTCTGCATCTGAACATTTAAGCAATTTCACACAAAAAAGCTCTGGAATCAACTCGATGACTTTTTAAAATGGCTGAATTCAGTACAAAAATGTTCACAAGATCGCGCTGCGACTTTTTAAATAAGTGCGGAGGAACATACAGTAATTTTAATATAGTATATTAAGAACCACCTTCAAGCAAATTCTGCCAAACTTTATATTGTGATCACATTTTTGCTTAATTTATTATTGAAAGACTTTATTTTTGAATCTTTTTATTCTTGTCTCAGGTTTGGAAAGTCTTAAATTATCCGGACAAAATCCAGTCGCAAAAGCACAAGCACTTAAAAAAGAATTGTTGCGAAAACTAGACTCTGTAGAATTACCTAATAATACACTGGATGAGTTGATTGATGCACTTGGTGGTCCTGAAAATGTCGCTGAGGTTTGTGTAGTTTTGCTTAAAACTCATTTTGGACTTTTTTCCGGCTCAGATTCCTTAGAAATGTTGATTTTTATATCAAATTTGTCCATAACAAATATGTAGTAATATGAAAAACTGAACCCCAGAGCTCTGAAACCTAGATTTTACTCATTAAATCTAATTATAGCATATATTTCCTTTTTTGGGTATAATTGACATTCCCCTCCATTATCTTATTCGAGTAGTAATGAAAACAACATCATTTGCTTGTTCGTGCCTCATTTAGCCAGCTAATCTCAAAATTGCTTATTTTTTGTGTAATTTTTTTCTTTTCTTTAGCAAATGCTTAATTCATTTTTATTTTCTTCAGATGACTGGAAGGAAAGGTCGAGTTGTTGCAACAGAAGAAGGAAACATTCAGTACGAATCAAGAACTGAGAATGATGTTCGATGCAATATGTTGAATTTAGCTGAGAAACAGGTCGGTTAGTCGGTCGGCTGTTTAAATCCAATGTTTCAAGTATTTGAGTCCAATTCATGGTAGGGTTGCTATTATAATTTCGATATAAATGGTGTTTGAAGTTCATGATATATATAGAACAATTTTTCAACATTTCAGATACATGAAAGTTCTATTATTTTACCATATTTTGCCCATTTTGCAGCAAATTCATGATTTATGAAGTCAAGTGGAATGAATCAATCTAAGAATAATCGAAAAACAAGATTAATATCAAAATTTTTCGAATACCAACGATTGGGAAAAGAACATTCTTTAATATTCAAGTGTTTGTAATATTTTAATTAACGGAAATCGCAGCTAACATTTTTTATTCGTGTTGTGATGAATTGACAATTTCTTGAATTGATTGTTGTTGTTTTATTATTTTCCAGAGATTTATGGATGGTGAAAAAAATATTGCAATCATAAGTGAAGCTGCAAGTTCTGGAATTTCATTACAATCAGATCGCAGGGCTCGAAATCAACGTCGAAGACTTCATCTAACATTAGAACTCCCTTGGAGTGCTGACCGTGCTATACAACAGTTTGGTAATTTTAAAAATATTTCTTCAAACCGTAAATCGAAATCTTATATTTTCTTAAAACGAAGCAATACTTCTCTGAGAATATTCATGAAAATAGAAATTTCTAATTTTATATTTCAAGTGATTGTCTTGTGCATCTGGGTAAAAGCTCTTGATTCTATACAAATATTGCTCTGTGCTCTACCCATTGTTACTATTCATAGCACATTGTTACCAGCAGATAAATTCTGGATAATTTCGATCTGATTTTCACAGTTTACAAATGCAAAGCAGGATAGCTTGTCATCTTCCCAAAATTCTATTAATGATTCATTTTGGTATGTAAATGAGAAATATTTTTTCAGGTCGAACTCATCGTTCAAATCAAGTGAATGCACCAGAATATGTTTTCTTAATATCAGAACTTGCTGGTGAACAGAGGTTTGCTTCTGTTGTTGCGAAGAGATTAGAAAGTTTGGTAAGAATATTTTAAGACAACTTTGTAATGACCAATATTTTTAAATGTTAAGTCCTTTTTCTTGCGGATCTCAATGGTACACGTCGCTGTTGAGGTTTAGAACCAAACTAAATTATTTCCTGTGTCTGTTGAAATTGACCAGAAATAAATTACAAAGTAGATAGTTGATATCGACAAGATCAGATACCACACATTATACTTGACCATGTGTATGAAATGCTCTTCATTTGGTATTCATTCAATGGGATTCTTTTGGTGGTTTTAACTTTTTAAGTACCTATACCTATTTGGTATGAGTGGATATGAGAGCTTGCTGAGCATTCAGTAGACAAGTACTTGTTATTATGCCTGAATGGCGCCTCTGCCTTTTTCACAACACAGTCACAATTTACGTCAAATTGGACATACGAGTTAGTGGTGTAGTAAATTCATTTATAAATTCTGAGATGTCTTTTGCAGGGAGCTCTAACTCATGGAGATCGCCGAGCTACAGAAACAAGAGATTTATCGCAATATAATTTTGATAATAAATTCGGAAGATTAGCACTGGATTCTGTAATGAAATCGGTAGCAAGTTTAGATGTTCCCATTGTACAACCTCCTGCTACTTATCCTGGATTGTTCTTCAGAGGTTTGTTAGGAAATTTCATGCATTTCCATAATCAAGAAAATGGCAACGCTGCCTGTTATTTTCTTGGCCTGAACTGCAAATAGGCTATGGCCGAACTTGAGTTCCTACAGTGATCCATCCATGAAAACATAATTTGTCCAGAAGACCAATTGTATGATGCTTATCCATTTCACCTATCAACAAAGCACTTTGTGGGTAGATCTTACAAACAATACGAACACAGCGGTTGCTCATATACAAACTGTACATCAAAGCCACAGTTCATCAGGAACCTATACTTAACTAAATGTTTTTTGTGATAGCAGTTTTTTATCGTTTAATATATCTGATTTTGCTATAATTTTCTTCACCAGATATCAGAAGAGCAATGGTTGGTGTCGGTTTAATTTCTGTTGAATCAACGAGTGCACCGCCTCAGTTAGAAAAAGGTAAATTAATTTCCTGATATCTTTGCCTGGTTCAGATTGGACACAGTCAATTAAATTCCACATTAATGATGAAACCATCGTGTAGGTAAAGTGACAGAGACAGAGTTTGTCTCTAGGTGTACAATAATTTCATGTTGGTTTCTTTGAGTGAAGCAAGATATTTTTATTAAATAGCTGTGTTTTAATGATTTCAAACTTCTACTCACAAAACTCAAGCAACAGAGACAATCTTCTAACAAGTTATTTATCATGAAATATTCACTTTTTAATACATTTTTTTATGATGTAGGCATTTTCTTCGGTTGCCTAAATAATATAAGAACTTGTCCATCTTGTACAGATTTTTAAAAAAATGATAAGACCTGAACCCTTATTCTTTTTCTAATCAACAAATAGTACTATTTTCCAAATCCAAATATTAAATTTCAACCCTTCATCTATATAGCTATGATTATGCAATATATATAATTTTTTATTTCAGAATACAATAATATTGTAAAATTCATGAACCGCATACTTGGTATGGAAGTTTTACAGCAGAATGCTGTTTTTCAGTTTTTCTCCGATACATTGACAAATATTGTTCAAAAAGCCAAAACACATGGTCAGTTCGATCAAGGAATCATGGGTGAGAATTTAACCTTTTATCGCGCTTACTTTTGGACATACGATAACAGTATCTCCAATAAATTTTATGTGAAAAAGGTGTTTGGTTTCGTACCTTGAACGGAAATTCATTAAGAATTTTTATCATGTAAAAAACTTTCCTGAAATCTGTAGTCAAGTATTTGTTTCTGCTGAATCGTGCAGAAATTTTAATTTATATCATGCATGCGCCACAGAAGGCTCGCGTCTTGGCGAGACAATCCATCAGTGACCCATGCTTAACAAGATATGTTCAGGAGTCAATTTTCGAATGGGTCATACCCCCTAAATGTGGGCTGTAGAATTGCCATAGCGTATATCCTTCTTTTTGTAAGAGAGGACTAAAGGGAAAAAAATTAGGATGTAGATGCTCTGCCATCACACAGGGTAGATACCTTTTCTTGCATTTTACTATAGCTGTCCAGTTCTGTATGGGATGCTTCTTCCATCCTTGTTAAGACAAACTTCAGTAAAAAAGAGATCAAATTTTTGGAATAAATCTTTTTATGATAAAAACAGATGTTGGATCCAGAGATGGTTGCGTTGAACGAGTCAATTGTAAACGATTTCAATTAAATTCATATACTGGTACTAATAGCAAACCCACTGCTGCTCAGAAGGCAGGCAGTGGATACGTCGAATTACACACTGTGAAAATAGAACGAGGAATGTCATGGAATGATGCTGAAAACGCTTGGTCGCAGTTATCAAATGGAGAAGAAGATGGATTTTATATTACACATTTGGTGAGATCAAGTTTTAGATCAATAACTATAGTCACTATAGTCAAACAAGCTATTAGTCATGTATCCCTTGTAAAGATTGAATGGATTCTCACATCATTTTTTCTTGTAGAAAAGGAATGGTAAATGTATGGCTGTCCTCTGCTTTGAAAATCAACTGAGATCTCGTAAAAAGCAATCATATAATGATGATGAACAGGAGAAAACACCTGATGAATTTCGATTATTCACTCTTCATCGTCCAAATATGGGCAAACAAGTGAAAAGAGAGACATTAGTAACTATTAAATCACGATATCGAAAAGTTGAACCGGATGAAGCTCAGATTTGGTGGGAAAAACAATATAAAGGATCATTGGATATTTGTTCTCATGCATATTGGTTTGTTTTATATTATATATAGTCTATGTTTTGACATTGTGTCCATTTTGTGAAATATCCAATTTTTTTTGAAATTTTTACTTTGGGGGTGAAAGATTGTCCTGTTTTATAAGATGGGATACTTCATTTTATATATATATATATATTGTCTTGTCTAGTGTTGATCATTAATGGTCCCTGTGTTTCAGACATATCACGATTTTTCTGTGATAAGATTCGATCTAAATTATTTAAAAACATTTTTATAGTTATTATTATTTGGAATGTTGATATTATTGATGCAGGCAGATGAAATAACAAGCCTGGTTCAAGTCAACAAAATTTTTAATCTGCGATTTTTTGCCACTGTGTATTTTTCACATTAGAGAATGAAACTAGTGAAAGCAAAGGATGTACCGTATTTACTAGTCAGCTCATTTTTTGCAACCGATGGGCTGGTCAAATGTTCATTCATTATTTTCTGACACTCAGCATATTTCTTTATTCAGGCAAGGAGTATGTCATCGACAAGTTCAAAGAGTTCCATGCAGCATCGGTAAAAGACGTCGTACTTATCATGTGTTATCTGGTTCTGTACTCGCAATATGGAGAATGGTAGAACAGGTTCTATCATCCACAATGACATCACTTTATAAAATGCAAATTGTTCGATTAAAAACAGAAGACGGTGGAAAGTTGGTTGGTGTGTATTCGTTGAACATTCAAAACATTGTTGAATAAAGCTGTGTGATTTTTATATGAATGCCAATATAAATGAATCTATTTAACTGTTTAACTTAGAGGTTTATGTTGTAACAGAGAAAAATGGAGAAGATGGGCAGATTGTACTAGAACATATCAAAAGTTGGGATATAAGAAATTAACACATTTTTTATTGATAACACTGTATAGAACCTTCGTTCACTCAAATAGTCTTTGCTGTTTTGTTTTTTGTTTATTCTTATTACCCTATACCAAACTCTGTTTGGCTTTTTGCTAATTACATTTGGGATGTTTTCTGTTTAGGGTGCAGTTGCTGGTACTAAACCTTTTAGTAGCTCTTTGCTATTGAGTGGCTATTAGTTTATGAAAAAATACCTCTCGTCTAGATTTATATTATACAAATTCTTTTATTGAATATAAGTTCTGCATCTGCGCAGCTAGTATTTTGCGACTTCAAGCTTGAAAAAAAAAATATTTTCTTTCAACTACAACTTGGAAGTATGGGAGATGCAGAAGAGCATATTTGCTTTCTAATATGTATTGTAGACCATATGTTATTGACTGATCATGCAGCTGATGTATGGCCCATGCTCAACAGAAGTAAAGTCTATCTGAGATGAATGATCATGCTTTTTAGAAGTTTTGTGCTTAGTAACAAAATCAATTTCACTCAGCTTTGCTTGTACCCATCCATCCAATCCCTGTGGTAAATGTAAAAAATGTTCTAGCAAACGCTTGTCTCTTTTATTTATAGGTTTATTGATTCCATCAAACTGCGTTGATCAACTTACAAAACATTTACAAAATCCTGATCATATGTTAAACCCAGTTAAAAATCCGATATCAAACACAGGAAATCATGTATTAATGAGAGCAGCATCAACTCCGGCATTTGCGGCAAATAATTTTGATTATGTGAGTCTTGGGTTTTATTGTTTCTTTGTTTTTTCTCCTATTCTGTTTATGTATGCAAAGTCAATAACAAGCTGATGCCCAATTTGAATGTTTGTTTTTGTCAAGTATGTGCCACAAATGGATCGTGTCTAACTCCGGCATTTGCGGCAAATAACTTTGATTATGCGAGTCTGGGGCTTTATTATTTCTTTCTCCTATTCTGTTTGTGTATGCGAAGTCAATAACAAGCTGATGCAGAATATGAATATTTGTTTTTGTCAAGTATGTGCCACAAATGGATCGCGCCTAATCGGCACGTTCCAAATGTGGCCCATTCTTAGCAAAACTTATTCAGAAAAATTGTCACTAGGTTTAGAGTGGAAAAATGCTTTTTTATAGTACCATGTAAAATGGTGGTTGGAAATGTTGTCGCTCATGGAAACATTTTAATTAAAAGAAAATTATTTATGTGAAATGCGTACTTAGTCCAACAAAAGTCGTTCGGCTCATGAGTAAACATGGTATTGCTAAAAAATTACTGTAATTTGAATGGTTGAAATTGATGATTCGAAATTATTTTCACAAAGGATAGTGAAGCAACAGATAGGCAGTTCAAGAAATATTGGAAGGTTTTAGTGTCGAATATTAAAAATCGGTGAAAAAATGTGTTAACGGCTATTTTTTGGCCATAAAATTACCAGTGGTTTTTTTAAGCTTGATATGATATTCGTGCATCTCCTCAGTTAGAAAATTTATTTTGTCTGAACATGAGTCCCAGATGGATTGCGCCTTGTGACCACGATCAATCAGTGACTCATATTCAACAAAACAGCCTTCACCAAATATAATGACATGAAAGCTTTCACACATAAGAAAAACAGGATCATCTGGTGGCACATGGCATTTTTCTATTTAAAAAAATCTATTTTCTTTTCGCAGGAGGATGAATACATGGATGCTGAGGAGGACAACAGCGATCTAGAGGAAGATGATGATTTTTCACCTGATGATATTGTTTCATCTGTTTTAGCTCCTAGTAATACTTGGTATTGACGGACGAAATTTTGCAATGTGAAAAATACCTCATGTGTGTTAAAAGTGAAGGGATAAAAGTGCAAAAGAGGTTGAAAATAGGTGTGAACTGCTGGCAGATAGATTGAAATTTCACAGCAATCTTGCAGAAGAGGTTGTCAGTGCTGGACCAATGCAAGACAAGCATTTGAGAACATAAGACCATCCAGTGTCAGTGAATCCCAGCATAATACTTTCTCAGTCACAAATATCGAAAATTTCTATTTTTGAAGTAAGTTTGTTGAAATTGTTTTTGAAGTATGCTGAAAACAATGAAGAACTTTGGAGTGCAAAGATTTTTTAAAAAACATGAGCCGCATCTCTAGTAGAAAAAAAGTTTCGTAGGGTTGATGCTACTAAATTGAACTGTTTAATCATTTCGTCATATCGAATTAATTCTCGACTAAGTGTCTTATGCCCAAATTCGGCTTTACCCATTTAGAAGTGTTTTAGCGATAAATATTTTGTTAAGAATTTATCTTGATGGATCTTGCCACCATGCAATACAATCTCCATTTGGCATAAGTTTGATTAATTTACCCAAGAGAAAGGATCATTTTTTATCACACTTTCCATAGTTGAAAATAGCATTGGAACCAAAGACCGCAAGAAATTTTGATGAAGGGATATTGCAAAACAGCAAAAATTGTGAATATTGTGCTAAGGCGCATAAAAATGAGCGATTTTGACTACTAATTTTTGCTACTACCGACAGTGTGAATATAATACTGACAAACCGGGTGACTTTGATGAAGATTATTCAAGCTCAATATTAGTGGTTTTCTTGCTTTTCCGAAATAAAATATTTTTAATTTGCCCACCTTGATTTCATCTTTTTCAGTTAACCATGATTTAAACGAATTCCAGTCTTATATTCATAACATTACCCAATATAGCATAAAGTTCGAAGTCATGCCAGTATAAAACTAATACTCTTATGAGTGGTGTAAAAATCTAACGGGTGACGTGAGAGATAATATTAAATTTTTTTTTTAACAAAAGGTGTGCAAAAATTTTTGGTCCCTTTGTTGAAGAAAATAGGGCAAACACTATAAAACTTTGTATAATATGCGATTGTTTGTGCATAAATTTTGCCTATTTTGGAGAAATTTTTGTTAAAATTACAAAATCTTTCTGGGGGGACTAGGAGAAATATAGTATTAGTATCGAAGAATCAACCGTTTAGCAGAAGCAGGTTTTTTGTTGTTGGGGGAAATGAGGGACCGAAATATCTGTCAAAGCCGCTCGGTTTGGTAGTATATATAGTTACCTTTTCAATTTTTATTGGAAATATAGTGCATGATGTATATCAGCTAAAAAAAAATTACTGTTGATAATGTACGAAAATTCCCATTGAGAGTGGTTGAGGCCTAAGCAGCACGATCCATTGGTGACACATGCTCAACAAAACATGTTGGATCAAAATATTTCTTACTGGGCGTAAATCCCAAGATTAGGGAGTGATGTTTCTTTTTCTGCGTTTCTAAGCTCATCTGCTGCTAATAATAATTTTTTTCACTATTAAATCATTCTTCTATGCCTTTCTTTTTACCAAAAAAAAATGTTTGTACTGTCATTTGGATTGTTTTCTTAATTTGTTACTGCACTCTTAATGTGGGGATGCTTCTTCCAGACATCACATAGATTTTTTTACTCGAATAGTCGAATGTAGAGTCAAATCTTCTGAAAATTGAAATAACCATGCAATTTCTTTTTCATTCATTCGGTACTAAGTACTACTACTGATTGAAAGCACCGTATACATCCTTTGCTTTCACTAGTTAAGCTCATTTTATTCTCTAATGCAAAAAATATAGCAGATTGCAAATTATGTCGACTTGACCCAGGCTTGTTATTTCACCTGCCTGCATCAATAATATCAACATTCCAAATAATAATAACTATAAAAATGTTTTTTAAAGGTACTACTGATTGAAAGCACCGTCTAAGACACTTCCATCAGTAGACTGGGGAGTGGGTGGTTTGTGCCAACAAAATCTGATTTCCATATAAAAGCTCTGAGGGAAAAAAATCTCAACAAATGTGACGCAAAACTTTTCTCATGTCTTATTTGAAATAATCTTTGAATCATCTAAATCTGGCATGAGTTGATTCGAATCTTGATCCAAAAGTGGTATTAGTACTAGTTATTTCCCTTGGTCAAACTTATACTGCCTGTTTGTATTCTGCTACGGTTTATAACGTTTGTTTTGTTGTTTTTTATATTAATGGAATTAGACGTTAGCTCTGATTTGTTGTTCTGCCAGTGTTTTCCCTTCTCCACTGTTTCTTTTTGTTTTAATACCCTTTAACCTATATACATATTCGGCTGTACTAATTTTTCCAATGTGTGGCAATGTTTAAGATGAGAAAACAGTTAAACAAATTTTCTTCCATTTGCTAGGAAAGTGTTTGAAGATTCTTGGCGATCAAAATTATATAATAATGGTGCTCTACGATTTTCTGCAGCATCAGAAAAAAATGATACGTAGTATTTTGATGGTTTTCAGTACACTTTCTAGCAAAATCATGATGTATGTCTAGGGCCGGACAATTCGATTCGGTGATTGATTAAATTTGACCAAAATCGATTGCATTTCGTCGTTAAAATGAAAATTTTCGCTCTTGGACGTTGGTGTAATTGAAAATACATTATGTTATGTTGAATCTGATCTGGTTTTAGGTTTCCTGAACTATTAACATCATTGATTGTTATTGGGCAGTGCTTATATTCCCTTTTTCTAGATTAATATACAGCATTTTGCCACTTATGAACAATGTTAGAAGGGGTTTCCTTGTCACCGTGGGGAATGATTCTTTTGATTTCATGTTACACATATGGGGGTTTGCGCCGTGTCGTAGTTTGAAATATCTATGCCAAAATCCTAAAATGAAGATGACAAAATTCAGAGGTAGTAATTCATATAGCTGTCGTCTTGAATAGTGTAATACTATTGAAATGTATTCAATTTAAACAAACGGTTTTAAAATAGTGGTGACTTTCAACCTGTTACTTCCGTCGCCATTAAAGTGGATATTAGTGTTTTCCTGCTTTTTGAGCAATTTCTTTTCTGTTGTCCAAGTTCATTTTTTTTTATTTTGAAATAAAATACATTCTGCCAAATTTTACTTCATTTTGCAAAAACTTTCGTTCTGTTTATGTTCGGGAATTTGTGGGTTACAATATTTTTGTCTGTTTGCGTACCTTTCAATTTTGAGGATTGTTATCATGTGTGTTATTCAAAAGGTATATAGGAAGCGCGTACAAGGCATTTTTCACCAACTTGACCATGGGATCCTTTTTAAATATCCCGATCAATCAAAAATTGTATTTCCTAAACACATTCATTTATTTAGAACATTTTGCATTAGCCAATAAGATGATGAAAAATCAGTTACATACCGGTAGTTCAGGGAGTCATGGGGATCAACATGCTGGTTATGGAGCAACTATGAACAGGTTTACTAAACAAAATAAGAATTTTCATTTTCTGTAAATATATTATTAAAATATAATTATTAGGTAAATATATTTATACTAGATGCGCGCCAGAAGGCAGGCAGAAAATTTTGTAATGACATTTCTGTTCTACAATTGAGCGTAGCGCACCATAAATTCCGGTTTTTATACAGGGATTGCCCCACTATCCAGAACACTGTGGTTTATCCCCGCAAGAGATGGCGTTAAGTCGCGATATTTTTTCCACAAGGAATTGGAAACAAAAAGATATTTTTTTATGAAAATTGCGCGCCCGCAGCGTGCGGAAATTTTATGACGATGGTATAAAACTCCAGTAGCATCTCGCGTCAGCCATCAATGACGTAATCCCGTGACGCTCGTGGTAGCAAACGATGTTGCTACATGAAGGACTTAATAAGTCCAAGTTAATATCTTGAGAAATTGTCTATATTTCAAGTACATTGGCGAATGCAAGGGTGAACGACATTCTATATTGATGAAGTGAAGTTGATTGAAAATTTCTAGCTTTTATGCTTACCGCCCAGGAGGCCTAATAATATGAAACAATGTGTTTTTTCGCGACTATATCAAACGACGGGGAACGGTTTAGTTTAGGCGGACAAAATGCCACGACTAAATATTTACGTTGTGTCGATTATTTGTAGGTTCTGTCGGTAGTTTATTTCGGCTGACGGACATGCTTGTAGGTTAAGACAGCTGGTTGCCAGTCATTTCGTACCCTGGTCAATTCGTGCTTGGAAAAGAATAGCACATAGGCGGTGGCGTAACTGGGACTTTGAGATGGGGGGGGGGGGCATACATATAACCCGCTAATTTATGACGCCATAATCCGAACGCATTTTCTGTAGTAAGTTGTGGTGGCTAAATCAAAATCGGCAAGACAAGCGGAATTCATAATAATAAAAGCCACGATGTAGTTTCTGAATACATCGTTAGCATCGGCGATAAGCTTTGACCTGTTTTTATTTAAAATTCACAATCGCGTAGGAAGCACTGCCGGAAATATACCAACTACAGTGGCGGGTCCAGAGAAAACATACCGACATTCCCGCAGGTTTTCAAATTAAAGAAAAAAATTAGCGCACTGGGGGGACGCAAAATTTTTTTGAAACGAAACAAAAACACATGTTTTAAGAGCGAAATATACATCAGAAAGCGAAATGTATTTGCGCGTCGGAAGCTCGCTGAGAATTTCGTAGAAATTGAATAAAAACTCTCAATCTAAAGGCTAAGTGTTAAGAAATACACAAAAATAATCGAGGAAAAAAATTGCGCGCGAAAATTTTATGAAAATGAAATAAAAAATCCCTCGCCAACTATGATACTAAGTTAACCACCACTATTACGTTTCGTTTCCACAATCATATTCTAGTACATAGAAGTAAATTATCAGAGCAGAAACATTAGGATAATATGATATATTTAGGCTGCTTGGAGTTGAAGGTTAACCAATGCTCATCTCAATTAGAAGTTATATTTTGTAGGAAAAAAAACAGTCAAGTCACGATATAAACTAGGAGGCATGTCGGGTATACACCTGTCTGGAATGAACAAATAAATAAATAATCGGGGAAAAAAATTGCGCGCGAAAATTTTATGAAAATGAAACAAAAAATCCCTCACCAACTATGCAACTAAGTTAACCAGTAACCACCACTATTACGTTTTGGTTGCACAATCATATTCTAGCACATAGAAGTCAATTATCAGAGCAGAAACATTAGGATAATATGTCAAGAGAACTTAAATTGCACCAGAAATACAACATGCAAAAATGCACAATGAACATGACCTTATAGCCATGCCATGCCACGAAACCCATACATAGTGTACGACGGACATGCTTTGGTCGTGAGAGAATTATTTGTGACGACACAATGCCGCTAATATGCCAAATATTGCCAGATTTTTTCGCGAAGACAGTGCTCATCCCACCACTATTTATCACCACCGGTCCACCTGCCAAAGTTCGGCGATGGCTGATTTTTATCATAGGCTAAAATATAACCCAATCCTAGCCTGGAGGAGAAAGGGCCGGATTTCAAGTGCCTAGTGATGATGGAATGATTATCTCGTTTATGACCATCATTTCCGCGAGTTTTACTTTGAGAACCGGATTACAAAATTTACGAAATTTTGAGCAGCGTGATTATATTCGCGAATTTTGCTATTGTTACTGCACGGGCACACCAAAATCATTAAAAGGTAAGTTTCTGCAGAAATTGAGAGCGTTTGGTAGCGAACGTTCGGCGAGTGGTGTATAATTTGAGTATGTCCGCTATGGCCCTGCTAAATAGACTATGTCCCATATTGGAAAGACTATGTTCCATACTAAAAGGGCTATGTCCCTACTAAATATGCGATGTTCCTAATAAATACCCTATGTCCCATACTAAAAAGTCTATGTCCCCACTAATCAGGCTATGTCCCTACAAATAAGCCACGTCTCTACTAAATAGGCTATGTCTCATATTAAAAAGACCATGTCCCTACTAACCAGGCCCATGCACAGAAAAAATGGGAAATGCGAGAATTCAAAAAAGAAACCTTCACCCCGATTCGGAACTGGTATCTGCGCGAGAGGTCGTGGTTCGCCATATAGTTAAGCTGTATTCTCGGCCTTGCTCTCCCTCAGGATACTAATAATATCCTATCCTAATTAGGCTACGTCCTTACTAAATAGGCTATGTCCTTGCTAAATATATCGCATACTAACAGCTAAAAGGGCTATGCCCCTACTAAACAGGCTATGTCCTCACTAAATAAGCTTTATCGCCCATACTGCAAAGGCTATGTCCCTACTAAATAGCCTATGTCCCATACTAAAAGGGCTATGTCCCCACTAATCAGGCTATGTCCCTACAAATAATCCACGTCTCTACTAAATAGGCAAATGTCCCATATTGAAAAGGCTATGTCCTACAAATAAGCCACTTCTCTACTGAAAAGCCCATGTGCCATATTAAAAAGACCATATCCCTAATAATCAGGTTCATGTACAGGATAATGAGAAATACCTAAGAAATACGAGAATTCAAGAAAAAAAACCTTCAGCCCGATTCGGAACTGATACTGGAGAGAGTATTCGCCATATGTTTAAGCTGTATTCTCGGCTTTGCTCTCCCGCAGGATACAAATGATATCCTATCCTAATTAGGCTATGTCCTTACTAAATAGGCTATGTCCCTACTAAATAGGCTATGCCCCTACTAAATAGGCTTTATGGCCCATACTAAAATGGCTTTGGGCCTACTAAATAAACGATGTCATTACTAAATAGCCTATGTCCCATACTAAAAAGCCTATGTCCTCACTAATCAGGCTATGTCCCTACAAATAAGCCACGTCTCTACTAAATAGGTAAATATCCCATATTAAAAAGGCCATGTCTCTACTAATTAGGCCATGTCCTTACTAAATAGGCTATGCCCCATATTAAAAAGGCTATGCCCCTACTAAATAGGCTATGTCCCAACTGAATACGCTATGTCCCACTGAATAGGCTATATAAACCATACTAAAATGGCTATGTCCCTACTAATTGGGCTATGTCCCTACTAAATAGGCTATGTCTATACTAATTAGGCTATTTCCCCACTAACTAGGCTATAGGGATTAATTAATATCTTGACCCTTAGGGGTTAAGATATTAATTAATTCCTATAACTGCGGTCATGATTTTTGACTCAGTTCGTACAGGGCTATGTCCCTACTAAATATGCCATGACCCTACTAAATAGGCTATGTCCTATACAAAAAAGGCTATGTCCCGACTTAATAGACGGGAAATACTAAAATCGAGTAAGGAGCGTACACGAAGCGTGGAGGGCGTAGAGGAAGCGTGGAGAGCTAAGATGAAGCGTGGAGAGCTAAGATGAAGCATGGGGGGCATAGAAGAAGCGAGGGGGCTTAAATGGTCTGGATGAAGTGTGGAGGCGTAGATGAAGCGCGTAGAGCGTAGAGGAAGCGTGGATGGCGTACACAAAGCATGGAAGGTGTAGACGAAGTGTGAAGGACTAAGACGAAGCGACGAGAACAAATAAGAAGTGTGCAGAACTACGACTATATGCGAGAGGTCTGCTGAGTGTCTCGTCGGTTGTTGGTGGCTCACGTAAGCACTGCTTAAGCTTCTTCCACTAACTAGATACACAGGAAATGGGTATATGATAAGGCAAAAACCTTTAACCTGATGCGGAACTGGTGTCTGCAGGAGAGGTTGTGGTTTGCCAGGTGATTAAGTCGTATTCTCGGCTTTCCTCTCCTACAATATAAAAGTGGAAATCTATCTTAAATATAATTACCATAAGTCCGGAATTCACGGGCATGTCCGAATATTTACTCATAAAATCAGCGTCAGAGAAAAAGGTGAAAATGTGCTTGCATTATCCGGAATTTCGAGAAATACCATATATTTGTTTGAACATATGTTAGATTATTGACCAAAATTATTTGATAAAAAGATACAAAATTTGAGTTTAAAAAGTGTTTACGCAACTTGTGCGATCTGAATATTTTTAATGTTATGCACGTATTGCAATTTTTGAATAGCGATTCTGTATGGAAACTATTTGAGTGGTTTATTTTGAATACCTAAGTACGGTACTGTAACTAATGCGCGTTTTGACAACATGAATGACATGCTCTGATAATAGGACATGATTTAATTTTTATCCTATGGGAGAGGAAAGCCAAGAATACGCCTTAACCATATGACGGGCTACGACCTCTCGTGGGACAACCCTGAACCGTTTCGAATTGGAGGTGAACGTTTTGGTGCAATATACCGTAGGGTAGGAATTTTTGTTTATCCTCGGAGAGGAAAGCCGATAATACCCTGTACAGCTTAATCATATGCTGTATGGCGAACCACGACCCTTCGTGCGGACAGTTCCGAATCTCAGTGGAGGTTTTTTGGCTTTTCCTATTTTTCCTGCGCACGGACCTGGTTTGTGGTTGGTGGAGGAAGACGTAAGCAGTGCTTATGCTGTATGGTACCGCACCGAGCACCGGCGAGACGTCCAACAGATCACTCCGCATATAATCATCATCTCTCACAGGATTCGAATCTGCCTGTTACCCGAACAATATTTTTTACTTTTTTTTTTTCCTGTGCATTTTTTCATCTTCCTCTCTCTGGCATTGAACATTGGCGAACCTTAGCTGCTCAGACAAGATATGTTCTTTTACTTCAGAATTCGTATGCAGGTTAGTTTTTGCGAATTTTTGATAATTCTGAATTGACCATTTTTGCGAATTGACCAATGGGGATTTTTCAGAATACAGATTAACCAATTGCCCTCAATAGAATTTTATACTGATTTGAATTGACGAACACCTGACAACAGTACCGGTACCAACCTTTTCCAAACGGCAAGTGAACCTCTGTTAATTTTCCTAATACAGAATATGCCATCAAATACTAGCCTGTTTCGGTATTGAAAAGTTACAATTTTAGTTTTTAGCTGCATATGAATCAACATCAAGAAAGGAACTTTGCTGTTTAGTGGCCATTGGTTGGTTCCCTTAGGGAGCTTCTTCCGGTGCTTAGAGTGAGTTTCAATGAAAAAAAAACTTATATATATAGAGTATATTATATTCAGTCAATAGTTGAATATTTATTATAAAATGGCTAGGGGGTCAACAGTGATTCGTGCTTTGCTGATCATATTTGTGGTTGGATTATCTTGGTACACAATACAACTGTATGCAAATTTACTCGGATTCACCAAGTCTGTTGAGGAAGAAGAAAAGAAGGAAGAATCTGTCAAAAAAGATGTTAAAATTGATGATAAAAAAGTGGAGGATCCGGATTCGTTAATTGATGATGCAATAATAAAAGCAGCAGAAAAACAGTGGGATGACACTGAAAAAAATGTTCAAATTCCTGAAGAAATGACTAAATTTGCATGTGAGTTGCGAAAAGAATGTAGCGATTCTGAATTTTCATTTCGCATTGTTACAGGTGCTGCCAATGTAATTGGTCCTTCAATTTGTTTCAATGGTAAATGGGTTATGAAAAATGCTTTAAATAATGTTGATAGAGGAATGAATATCGCAGTTGTTCATGGGAAAACTGGTGAAACCATCAGGCAAGGCGTGTTTGATTTATATGGTAAAGACAGTACAGAAGTGAAAGAGTTCCTCAAAAAGGTTCAAGAAGAAGAGTTTGTTTTAGTTACAACCTATGATGATGCTGCATTCAAATTGGATGACGAAGCGAGAGCAATTTTCAAAGACTTGGGGAGCTCTGAGGCCAAAGTTTTGGGTTTTAGAGACAATTGGGTTTTTGTAGGGGGCAAAAAACTGAAACGAACATCTAATTTTGAGCAAATTATGGTAAATGATAAAAGCAAGAACAAGTTCGGTGATTGGCCTGAAGCTATTTCACTTGAAGGATGTTTACCCAAGTTGTAAAATACATTTGCAATCTAATTTGATAAATTGTATTCCACAATATAATAAGCAGGATGGAATAGGGTGAGAATTCAATTGAATTTTGTCTTCGCTATCTATTCCGGTCTATTTCCAAGCATGTATTTCTGACTTGGATATTAAGGTGTGTGGCTATGATGGCTAGAATTTGGGTTGTTTATCGCTTAAAAGTGCGGTTTTTGGTCCTACGTTTACAGTAGCTCTTTGTCTTATGAGCCATTAGTTGAATCTTAGTAGATGCTACTGGTATTGCTTAGAGCGAATTTCAGTTATTACATTGTACACCTTGTGAGTGATCATAGAAAAATAATCACTTTTGTGCTGTGTGATCCATTTATATCCTCGGGTGTGCCAGACCTCCAAAGGACAGCAAGATGATGCTACTAATAAGAGCGACAGAATTTTGTTTTCTTTCGGGTGTCTGGAAAATTCATGTCATTTTCCTATGATAAACAAAAAAGCTTCAAAGTCATGAACACATCTTTCACTGCTATTTGAACTAGGGTTTAGTTGCTGCTAGGCAGTCAAAAAGACATTTAATCTTCTAGTAAGATATATCTCATGAAATGCTGCTAAATTTTTCTTTTGATGGTGGTTCAAGTAAGCTCTTCATATGGCTTCCCCCGCCAATCATGGGTATACACGGGAAAATGTTATGCCAAAACCTTCACCCACTGATTTGGAACTGCTGCCTGCATGAGAGATAATGATTTGCCATATGCCATATTTTGCAGCTGGCTTTTTCCATTGGATAATAATGAAAGCTTATTCTGTTTTTACTTTGGTATACTATCATTGTTTAATAAGTCGAATCTAAGAGCATATTGTTCTATCAAATTTTATTCATTTATATATATATTTTATGTAATTATATAATATTGATCATAACTAATTAACAAGCAGTTCATTACAGTTTGAATATTTATACAAAAAATTGTGTCATGAAATTCTTAAAGATAGATATGAGTATTAAAAAATTTAAAAAATTATCTAGCAAATTGGGAAAGTCGCTTCAAATATTTTTTTTCTCATGTTTGAGAACTTCAAATTCTTAGTTTGAAAACCTTTAGAGCCAAATAATGTCCTTTTTATGTAGACAATTTCATATTTCTACAGCAGATAAATATCAAACTCTAATGCAACCTTGCATGCACGTTTTTATGTTCAATTCCATACATAAAAACGCACAATCTGTGCAAGCCTCTATTTGCAGCTTCGTGCTAATATTCAATTATTTGATAAATAATAAACTTGGAAGATCATTAATGAATATTTTACCATGTCAAATACCTTCTGAAGACTCACTTTGGTAATGGAATTCATTCTGTACTTTCTAATATGATCCGCTGATTTTTTAAGGGAAAGAAATCTAAAATCCAGATACCTGTCAACGTGCCACATTCTCGTTATTTCATGATTTTTCACACCTTTTCGGAATCCACAATCTTCAGTAGAAACCTGAGACCTCCACCAATTTATGTAGCAAGACAAGTATATATAAAAAAACTTTTGTTTCATTTGAACATCCATGATCATAAGCTATTTCATTGGAACTTTTCCTGTGTTTGACATTAAATCCATTCAGGCGTTTTAGTGCCTGGTATACTTTTGATCAATTTTCTAGGGCTATCTATTTGAAAAGGAATATAATTTTAACATCAATATGTCATTCTTAAAGCAATAGAAGAGCTGTATAGAGTTCAGTTGAAGCATAAACATATTGTGTCTTTACTTTTGTCCTGTGCTGTACCCTCAAAGAACTGAATGTAACAACTCCCAACACTTCACTTGAGTCTTATTTCCTTGTGAAGTATTGTCTTAATATGTTTTATATGAGCGATTTTATATGGATATTACTATTAGGGAACTTTGCCTCATAATTATTTGATGTTGAGGAAATATGGCCAATTATCTGTCCAAAACATAGTTGTGTCACTTGCCACAGATTCGCACAATCTGAGGACTTTTATTGTAATGTACTTTTCTGAGAGATATTTGTTTTTGAAATATCACATTTAAATATATCATCAATAACAGCAAAAAATTACACATTGTCTGCCAGAGAACATAACCCATGTCTTTACATGCACTTCCATTCTCTCCAGCAGCTCAAATATTCCGAGGCAACGATTACTAAGGAAATGTTAAGGATGGCACAGAGTGTATATCATCGTAGTTTCACAACTGTACATTATAAATCATATATGGACAGTTAAGAAATATAAATGAGTGTATGTTACGCTGTAACCTATAAAGTCGTAAAATTCACCCGCAGGAATTCTGATGGTGCGTGAATCATTATTATGATCAAAAACGCTAATCTGGATTGCCTGAAATTCGAAAATACAACACATTAAAAATATTCTTATTAGAATACAATCAGTAAACTAAAGTTTGGACGACCTTGTTTTGGAAGCACATCTTTTTCCTCGAGTCACCTTTCTTTTGTTGTTTCTGGTTATCATGATCCAGTTCGGATGTACCTATCGTTACTTTAATGTTTTGGTAGTGAAATTGGTTAGTTTGATTGAAATTGCATTGACTTTTTTGTTTTGTTTAGTGGATTTGTGGCCTTGATTTTTGCTTATTCCACTGTTAATAATTCTGTGCTGTTTTTGTTTCATATTTTATGCACAAGTTATGATCTTGTAATGTAAACTGAATGTTATATTTTAATTGTTCCCTTTCATGTTGTTTTAATTATTTGGAATTTACTTGAAACAATGCTTAATAAAGCAGCAATATATAAATGACATGGAGGCAATTGTACTGTACAACTAGGTTCAAGATCATCAATACGCTATTAAACAGCTATGTTGACAGTTTTGAAGCCTTTTTGTCCATCTTATTAGACTGCCTAGATGTAACAGGTTACCTGTGTGAGGGGACTCCTTTTTATTTCCTGAGATTTTATGGAGGTTGCTGTCGTTCTGATTGGTGTGGAACTTATTTGTTTTAACCATTACCTGAACATTAATTCGATATGTTTTGTTATTTTACAAAATTATTATTTATCGTAGGTTAAATTAATATAGTTCATATTGTTTTTTTTTTTGTATTTATCTCAGCCTCTGTTATGATAGATTCGGTACTGTAGCTATTTGATCGGAAGATGTGTTTTACTGACTACTGAAAGTTTACAGGTATGATTCTATCTTTTACGAAGTTTGTTATTGTTTTTCCCTGGAATTTTATCTTTTATTTATTGTCCACATTATACATACTGACCCCCAATTGTAAAGAGGAAAAGAAAATGGTTTAACACTAGTAAGGATGTTGTTTAAACCTTCACCAGAAGCAAGTTTTGACTATGGGAATGGTGAGAATACAATTTGATTCTTATAGTGATGGGATGGGATGACATTGGTATGTCATAATTGTCCGTTGGTAAATATTATATATCAACAATTTTAATAATCATATTTCAAGTAGACGAATTTAATTACAGTAAGAATAAAATATTGAGAAAATTCTAACATATTTATGTTGCTATATCGAAATTTTTTCGAACTTATTATTTTGAGCATTTCCCATCGGAACATGTTATATTTTGATAGGTCCACCGTATGTGCACTGTATTATCTACCATACGCGAATTCATTTAACTGACTACTCGACCTGTTCCATTGTCTAAACCTTAGAATAGCCTAAATATCTTGCAATATCAAATGCACTAGGCAGCTTTGCTAATACACCACTATAGTGAAAATATCCCACTTGCAATACAATATTTATTGTTTACATCTAGAGTATGACATGGATATTTGTTTTGTTCATCTACTTAGATTATATATCAATCGTTCTCATTTTATTACCTTCAGATTCACAATGAGAGCATCCAATGTGCTGAAGTTGGCACTTATAGCTGGAGCCATTTTGGCGACTGCTTACACTGTTAATGTTTACATGCATATCGTAAATAAACTAACTGCAAATGAAGTCATTGAAGAAAACGTTCAAGATATTCTTGAGGCACGTGGAGAAAAGAACTCTATTGAGATAAAATTTGAAAAGAAGGATACTCCAGAAAAGATTGATCGGGAACCACCAAAACTGCCAAACGTGGAAATGTCAAATCAGATATGCGATATGAAAATAAAATGTGACACAAACACAGAAATTCCAGTTCAAGTGATCAGTGGTGCCGCCAATATTATTGGTCCGTCGATATGCGTTGGTGGAAAATGGCTTATGAGCAATTCCATTGGGAATGTGAATCGAGGAATGAATGTTGCAGTCGTCAATGGAAGAACAGGAGAAATGACAAAAACAAGTATCTTTGATTTATATGAGGTGGATAGCACAGACTTCGAATCCTTCCTCACTGCATTGAATGAAAATGAAATAATTATCATGACAACGTATGATGATGCAACACAAAAACTAAAACCTCAAACAAAAGATGTCTTGGCTGAACTCGGGAGTGAACATGCAAAGAAAATGGATTTCCGTGATAACTGGATATTCATTGGAGGCAAAAAACTTGGCAAAAGCTATGAGCAGTATATAAAAAGTGATAAAGATGTAAATAAATATGGTAATTGGCCAGCTGCTCTAAGACTCGAAGAATGTGTACCAATGTTATAAATCTCATAGGTACCTGTCTTCTTGTATTCTGTTCATACCCAATCAAAAATTTTATCAAACATGAGCCACAGATAGACCACACCTTATCGGTGTGTTTCATTGGTGACTCATACCTATCAAAACATTTTCAGCAAATAAATTTCTAGCAGGGTAGTAGAGCATAATTGTAGTCGAATTGCAATTTGTGTTGAATTCTACGATTACTTTTTCCGAAGTTAACATGGAACAACATAATCCTTGGTTCCCCTTTGCTTTTCCAACTAGATATATAGAATTTTGCAACCAACTATTCCCATCTGGAAAAAAAACATGTTCGATGTTTCAGAGCAAGCTTAAATTTTTTTAAAAAAGTTTGTTTTTTGGGATTAAAATCATCCTATTTTAACCTTTTAAAACCATCAAATTTTTTGTGCCAGTCTTCCCTTTTTTATTATGTATAATACATTCTTCTTCAATAGTGAATTATATAACAACAAAAAAATCAGTTCTAGATCTTGGTCAATTGCGAAGTCCAAATTTGAAAGCATCAAACTGCATCCTTGCACACTGGTTTTCAACGAAGAGCCATTGGTTAAATATTGCACTCATCTGTTGTTCACCATTCTAAAACTTTGTTGATAATTAGGAAAAGGTCTATCAATTTTTGTGGTCCAGTTTTTAGGATTTAGTTCTGAAAAAAAAGAATGAAAATTGTCGTAATTGAAGAATTAATATCATGTAGCATTATAGTTTTATAATATTTTATAATATATGATATTTAACTACTAATGATAAAATAAAATATTTTCAGATGCACTAATCTTGTAGTTATCAACTTTTATAATATTAGTTCATTTTTCTTTCCGTCCATGTTTTTAAATAGCAATTAGAATTGTGATACAATCGTTATTGATACATTTCTTTATCAGGCAGAATTGCAAATATCATTAGGTGTGCTTTGACGAACATTAATTGCACCATAAAAGTGAACCCAATTCGGCCTTTAGCTAAACAACATTGGAACACAGTGAAAAATATTGGTTGGAAAATCCTTCGGTTGAGCATAAGCCACATGTGGGCCTTAACCTAACTGTTTGATTCATCAGTAACCCATGCTTGGCTAAATATTGTTACATCGGTGCCTCAGTATCTTTCTATACTCATGGACGTTATGACAAATGTTTCTTCCTTTTCTACCCTGGTTGGATTTTATTTACAGTATGTGTTTCGTAATGTATGCACCACTGATGGATCGCAGATGAATCACAAAATAAACCTGAATTCAAGACTGATAGTATATCAAAGTAACCTCTACCGGTAACTTGAAATTGTGCAATGATCATGTACATGTGTCTATTTTTTCATGTTCTGTCATTTTAGGATTTCAAATTATATTTAGGTTTCGTATTCTTTAAGCAAGTGATGTAATGCCGATTAATTTTCAATGAAACTAACTGGGTTTGAAAAACCGGACATCTGGACTTGTGAGAATGCAAACCAATTTTTTTGACTTCCATGTGAATATTGTGTGCATTTACAAAGTAATTGTTTACTATGCTGTGTTGATATGAAATGTTTTCTCCCGCATATTAAAATTTTGTATGAAAAAGATTCAACTTTTTACTAATATTGCATTGTTTGTCTATTGTGCCATTTGTCTTTTTTAATTTGACTCAGACCGCAGCACTGTATCTTACAAATATATGAAGCATGATTCTCTTTATCATTGTAATCTGTTCTTTACCAATACAAAATTTTATTTGTCTTTGTGTTCATACTTGGCAAATAGGCTTTGTTAATTTTTTCTGATTTGAGTTATTTTTGTTTCTGGTATGTTTGCACATGTTTCTAAAATTATGATTGATTTAACATTTTATTTTATATGACTTCTCACTGTCAGTTTACTGGTATTGGTAGGATATAAGAAATGGCCAAAGATTTTGTATTGAGAATCACTTATTCAATTGATTAAGTCTTTTTACGTTGGTTAATCTACTCATTAACGGCAAAATTTGTGTTTAGACTGATTCATTTGGCCTACGCAAGCATGTTGGTATACCACGTGTCAGAAATATGATGGACAGATTAATTATTTAACTTGCAAAGTGAAAGTTCGCAGCATTGTGTGAGAACACTCATTTGTGCCTTAGCCAATATGTAGATAATTTTAAATATAGGTATTTGCAACCTGCCTCTCCATCTTCCGGTTCTTTTGTTTGCAAATTCTTAATTGGTATATTTCATCAACAAAAGTTTTGATATTAGTTTCTTATTAAATATAATGCTTTCTACTTCATCATACATCATTACAGTTGAATATTATGGTATTTCCGCATATTTTTCTCACTATTACTAATGCATACTTTTTCAAAGAAATGATAATTTTTTCCAAAATAGGATGATGCTTTTTTTCATTACATTAAGTTTGGCATGTTTTGAGATTTTGTGCTCTGTTTGTCTAAAACCGCTTATTAAACATTTCATTTTGGCCTGAAATTTTATATTCCATTCAATCCAAATGAATTCCTTGATTCACATATATTAGTAAAGTATATTTTATCAGTCTTTGGCCACTTTGGTGAACTATGCATTAAAGGTGCAATCCAGGCAGTGTCTTATATATGACTTCAGTGAAGTCTTCTCCGATAGATCTGTAACCAGACCATGTATTATAAAATTCTTAACAAGCGTCACCATCCACCAAATATTTTTGATATGTATTTCGAGTTGCACAAATAGCTGATACAGTATAAGTATATTATTTCATGTTGCATAATGTCATATACTTTTCCTATCCATTTCCATTGTGAAGTTGCGGTACAATCAAATCTACTAATGTAATGTATAATACAAATTAATTGCAATCTGAGAATTTTTTGTTGTAGCGTCAAGACAGTTCTAAGAAGAAATTGATTTGAATAAGTTCTTCCAGCCAAAATTGCACAGAAAATATGTTCCCAGTTGCTCTCTATCCTCGTAACATAATTTCGATAGTCAATAAATAAATATTAATGTGATAATTACTATGGGAATAATAAGTTGGGTACGCATGATTTTTTTTTACTAATTAAAAATCGGTAAACCTCTGTTTGACTAGGCCTTTGCCTTTGTTGCATATATCCACCATGGATTTCATGATTGCAGTCACCAATGTACAACACATCTCCAGATATAGTGTTACGAATTTAGCTTAAATAAATAACCGATACATAGACATAGTTTAGGGGGATTCTGAGCAAATTTGAATAGGAAAATAAATTTCCTGAAGTAGGTTGCAATGAATTAACTACAAAAATACTGTTGATAAAAATATAATTAGGGTAAATTTTTAACGATATTAGCAAAAAAAGACGAACCACCCCGCATGGAACACCATTGGAACTTTTAGGCGAGATCTATGCCGAAAACTATAACTTGACCCACATATTAGAAATGGTCAATAATGTCGAACCGTCAACAGACTGAACATATATGTACTATCAATTATATGGCACCATATATGTAAGTGCAATGATAATTAAAAATAACAAATATTGTTGTGAAATAAATTTTAGGAACAAATGCTTGATTATGAGACACATTTCCTAGAATCGATAAGAAAGTATATGGCGAGTAGTTGATAACACGCTCCGTCCTACACAATTTCACATCTCTGACCAGCTTCCTCCCCCCAGTAAAAACAGAGATGACGCAATTCTCACAAACATTCTGTTCATATTACTTTCAACAAAACAACATCAATGTAAAATAAAAAAACACGCAATTTTATTGCACTGGAAAACAACTCTGAATTAATGCAATATCTATGACTTAGTATATTCCCTTTGGAGCTCCATATCAAGAATGGTAAAGGGTCATCGGGGCCCCTGACTGTTTCTTTCTGAAACTTCAAATGAGATGTAATATTTTCACACTAAAATTTCAGGACAAGTTGAAATAAGATGTGAAAAATAGGTCAAAAGCTTTTCTTATAGATCATTTAAATATATATCATATATAAAGGAAATCCCCAAATTTTATATGATATAAACAATAAATTGCACTTTAATATTTCTAAGTAAATAGCAAGTTTGATGACGGAAATAAATGAAGACACATTATGATCATTATTAAAGATAGCTGAGCAACCTGTGTGCAAAGTACTGTGTTGGGCAAGCTACGCAATATAACTATGTATTGTTCAACAAAATATACTAGAGAGAAAATACTGAATAATTGCTAATCAATTTGCACCATTTATATGGACCGACGCAATATTTGATCTGCACCTGAATAACTCCGAGGCAGCAGAAAATTTAGGTTCGGTATATATATGAACACCGGATTGCCAATAATTCATCTCCATTGCTAAAGCTGATGGAATCATGGTTAGCCAAATCATCTTGAAATTATTTTTGCATGGGTCATCAAATGCGATCACACTATAGCTGGCACTTCATTACAATTGTGGGAAGTGTTTTCAAGAATAGAGACTTTTTTATAGCAAAAGTTGGGAACAGAAAATTACACAGATCGAATAGAGAATCATAAAGAAAACAATTTTGTTAAAAAAGATAACATGCCAGACATTTATTTGGTTGAATAATAAATACTTCAATATGTTTAACTTAGGCAATTCCACAGGTTTTAAACTGAAGTAAATGATTTTCTGTGCTTGCACATAATTACTTATCTCATTCAATGAAATATGTATTACATCAGAGCATGGAACCTCCCTTTTGTCCAGTAGTACATCAGTAGAATTTTTACTATAGAAGAGTGAATTTTTTATCAAAGTAATATTTTTACTTTGATCAGGCAAGTTAATGGCAAGATGGTGATTTTGATATACTGTATGCAATGAGAAAATAAAACACTATTTTATAAACACAAGGTTATGATTGTACAACAATAAATTAACTAACAGATACTGCATTACACAAAAATAATACATATGTTGCGTGGCTTCCTCTTTGTTATTATTATAACAGGATACCCTGAATTGCACAAAAGAAGGAAATGTGTTGTGAATCACAATTCCCATATATGTTGGTGTTATTTAATCTATGATGAATGTAGTAAACTAACATAGAATTTTCTTAAAAAAAAAATAGTTTTTCTTGTAATAACATTTACATATTACTCATAATATTAAATACCACAAAAACATCGACCCGATACAATCGAAAACCGGCAAAATTCTCATGCACACCAATTTTTTTCCTATTAAACTCTCGCACCATGATTAATACGTCAAATATGTTTTGATATAATCAATAAAATAGGGCCTTTATGGTACCTACTTCATTTCGCCTAATTACTGTCTGTTCATTTTTCATTCATTCATTTTTTTTATTTTATGTATATTCTGAACAAAGTCTTTCAAATAGTTGATAAAAAGTTTATGACTGAATGAATCTATTGAAAATATTGCTGATTTCATTTTGGTCGAGAAGCAAAATGTTGGACATAAATAATTTCTGAAAAATATAAAATAATCTAGTTATATTTGTGACTGAATAAATTAAATGAATCGCTAACATGTACCAAAAAAATTCACAGTTACATTTTTACAAAAATTATTTTAATATTGTGTATTTCAGACTTTCCTCACAAATATCGGAATGTCTTCTAAATCAACTTTATAATCATTGAGCCACAATTTTCCATCTGAACCTATTTTACTTCTTGGTTTATTCAATTCCATCCATTGACCAGCAGGGAAATAAATATTTCGAGCTCGCTGTCCCATTTGTAACACTGGTGCAAACATTAAATTTTCTCCAATCATGAACTGATCCTGAATTTTGTATATTCGTTCAATTTCAAATTTTCCTTCTGAAATTGGTGGCACATTAGCTGCCATCCATATTGGGGAAATAATAGGCATAGACCCATCTTCATTCGCACTAGTCATGGCAGAGTTGAGTGCAGGGCCTACAACCGATCCATGTCTTATATTCATGCATTTCTTTACCATATTTGTCAGTTTGTTGAAACTGACACCAGTTTGGCTAAGTGAATCAAAATCCCAAGGCATGTGTGCCACAGGGAAAAACGAAACCAGTTGAATCCATCGAATAAATCCATCTTCTAAATCAGCAGCACCAAGCATACTTGCTTCCGCCAACCGGAAAGGTAGATTGGGAATAAAAAAGGGGTAACCTGCTATCCCAGATGCTAACGCTAACTTCATAGTAGATTCTAGACCATCAACAGCATTTAACATAACAATCTGATCATCACCTTGAGAAGAAAAGGCCACATCAGTAACTGTACAACTGTCTAACTGTTGACCAATGTCAGTGTATAATGTTGAATAAAAGCTTGGATTGTGTAGAGGGTTGTGCAAACTATATTGACTGGGAAGCCATGAAGCTTGTCCAAAGAATAGGTGAATATAATCTATTTCATATTTTTTCTTGAAACTGTGAACATTTTTTGCAAACCATTTATTTGATTCAGGATTAGTAAAATCGATAATACCGGGGTATATACGATTGCCAAACATTGGAACATTCGTCAACACAGGAGCCTCTTTTGACTGACTTTTGACAAGTAAATCTTTATAAACAGATTCTTGGAAATTGTCTGAATTAAAATTTACAAACGGTGAAACGGGTATCATTATTTCAAATCCCATCGCATGCATTGAATTTATAGCATTCAAAGTATTTATTTTCGAATCATTTCGAAACACAAAATCTCCGATTGATCTGAATATATCACTCATGTTACAAATCATTCCAGTTCCGCCAATATCTTTTATATGAGCAACTTCTTCTTCAATATTATCTCCATTAAATACTATATTCCACAAAGGACGTTCAAACAATGATGAACAAGCCTCCATTAACTTTGTCTTTGTCACAACAGGACTGATCTTGGATTGACCAGATTCGAAATAAACACCATCATTAATTACATCAGAAAGTGGACCTTGACTGAGAGATAGGTCAGGTTTCATAAGTGTAGATGTTGCTTTTTGATAAAGTTCCCTTGTGTTTTCTCCAGTACATATAATATACGTCAAGTTTGATGTTCTTTCTTTAGAGTTAGAATGTGACAGTAACTGATGACTGTGATCAGGTTGTGTTTTGAGACACACTTTTGATCTGGTAGCATTGTGACATAAATGATAACATGCCAACAGGGGATCATGCAATGATGCTTTAACAAATGAAGCTTGTGATGATATCCAGAGGGGTTCGACCAGTGTGCCTCCCAGATCTTTGTGAGCTTTCTCTGTCAAACCAAGTTGACTTCCAGGAACATAATACCTGCATGAGCTAGAGCATGAAGTTTTTTGCATGTGTGGCCAGAATACATAATTTTGAGTATCAAACCAAACATTTTGTCCGACTATTTCACCATCATCAACGCTATCGAGAAATATGCAGTCTTCAGGTTCATTTTCATGTTTATATGACCATGAAACTTTGTAACATTGAGCAGTGTCTGCTGAAGTTGATGATATTGGTATTTTTACAGGAATTATATTCAATGTAGTATTATGTGCAGGCCACCTCAAACACCTTCCTGATATAGTTTCTGAATTTTTATCACAATTATTTGCTTCTTCGTATTTAATGGAAGGAAAATTTTCTCCCGCAACTGAAATCTCCATTTTCACATTTTTCGAGTGATCAAAAATTTTCAATGTTCTATCGTGTAAACAAAGCTGGGCAATACCCGAGACTCCATCCCCAATGCTGATCGTTTTTGGTTTGTTGTTATAGAAGTGTAAAATAAGAACCATGCTTACTATAATGATGGAACCACACAATATAACAATAAACTTCAATCTGCAACTTGAAGTATGTGTAGTTTTTACATCCATGCTCCCAATTCTGCCCATACTGACTTGTGTTGCATATCTAGAAAAGATATTCCATTATTTATTCAACAAGCTATTGGGTACGTTTCCAGAGTCTGTTCAAAATAACATTTGAAATTCATAGAATGTCGGTATATTATGTGAATATATTCATATTAGGAATAAGTTCAAAGTTTAAAATTATATTTACTTCAAAACATAATATTTCGAAATACTATAATTCAAATTGTTTTGTCTCACTCATTTTACATCAACATCATAATTTATGTCAAACTCGACAATTGCATAAATTTGCTTGATTAAGGTGTCATGTAATATATATATATATTATCTATGCTATGTTCCTACGATGCTTTGAGTTGTAAATACAACACGACTACAAGAAGCGGAAGTGAACTGTAGCCCAGTCAGAAACCTGACTGCTGTAGTCTGATCATAACTTATATTTCACGGTATAAAATTTGATACAGATATCATAATTCTGCTGCACATTGATTATCAAGCTGTCTAATCTTGTTCATTTATTAATCAAAATTCTAAATAATACAACTTTCTGGAAAGAACATGATGTACCCACGACTAGCACATACAAGCATAGATAGATAGGAGAGGCAAGAGGATACAGCTCAATCATAAGGTGAACCATATCCTCTCGTGCAGATACCAGTTCCGAATCAGAGTGGAGGTTTGTGGTTTATATTATTTCTCATTTTTTCCTGTGCATGGATCTGGTTGGTGGAGGAAGCCGTAAGCAGTGCTTAAGTGAACCAACGTGCATCGATGTGGCCTCCAGCAGACCTCTCGTATATAATCATCATCCAGCATGGGATTCTACCTACCTATAACCTATGCCATAACGATCAGAGATGCATACCTCGAAGCGTATTACCAATGCTTTACCGATTGAGCTAACCGGGCAGCTCAAAGTTAAAAAACCTTTGTCGGGATAAATTTTAAAACTCACTATTATATAACTGCTATAATATAAAAAAGGGAATTTTTTTCAAAAAATCAGAATTCTGAAATAAAGCTTTATGTGATATAGAAAAAACTCACTTCACATGATTGCTGGTTTCTGGTGTCATCATGTCGTCAGCATCATCCTTGTACACCAAATCATCCCCGGTGTCATTTTCATCATCTGCTGTGAATAAGACGTTGTTTCTTGGTAAAAAAAATTTAGTGTGGGTAGGAAGAGATATGTCACTTTACAATACTGTTATATAACAAATGATGATTTTATATACTGTATTTCAAATGATTTTTCACTAGCCCTATCAAAGGAATTGAAGCTTGTATGGTTTTGTAAAATTTGTTTAATATGGTTGTACCGCTAATCAATTTTGGTTACAAAAACCATTGCAATGAACATATAATAGTCAATTAGTGAATTGATCACTAAAACGAGCAGACTCTGCAAGGTTTTCCTAAACCCCATCTGTTGACTATGTTGCTCTAACATGAATATGTTCGCCGAAAAACGTGAATAAAATTGTAATGATAAACAAGTAGTCTCTACAACAAAGACAAATATAAAATGGTTACACTGGGCCTATTAATGTGTCAACAGACCAAAGATAAATGCCAGGGAATTGAATTCTAAAGCGTTCCAAGAAAAAGAAAAGAGATTTCGATTATAATGTCACTCTTATTTGGTTTGACATTTTTTGCATTGTAACAAAAAAGACTGTCTGGATAGATTTTGGTAACATTGTCGGTCTACATGAAATTGTGCTACCTTCACAAGCTTCCATGTTTTACTTATAAATACTATTGCTAGTACCGTATTTATTATATACAATCATGTGTGTATGTGTGTTCAATGTGTTTAATGTGAATGTTTAATGTGCCTAATTCTATCTGCCTCAAAGAATTCAGGAATAGAATATCATATTCTGGAATAATTGTGCAATAGTGAAGTATTTAGAATTCCATGAACCTTATTGGCTAAAAAACATGGCAAACTAACATATTCAATGTTGAGGTTCCAGTGGTACAAGATACAATTATAAATAGATTAAGCTTTTTTCTATTCTTTTTTAATAAATTTATGAATTAAAAAGACTTAAGAATTTGGGCTATGTTTTCCACTCAGTTTATATATTTTCCACTCATTTTTTCACAGACAATAGGTTTTTATAGAATATCAGTAGTTACTTTGAAAACCTTAACAGCAGTAGGTTATCTTTGATAAGTATTCAAGCAATATTTTACTGCTGATTGAGCTGTATCATAACTTTTGTAAATGTAATGAAATGTTTACCAACAAGCCATATGAAAGGCAAGACATTTCGGATATACATCGCGAAATGTCACCAAATTTTGCCTACTCTGTACTTATATGAAAACTTTTTCCACCAAACTTTGATGTATGTGGAAAAATAATATATGCACTGGTTTATTTGCCTGAACTAAAACAGCATTAAAGTTAATTGCAAAATCATGTCTAATTGATATTGTTTACACACATAAGACCTGCTTAAAACAAATAAATGTGCAATGTAACTCTCTTGTGTCGCACATATAATATTAACATATAATATTAACCTATAATATTAAAATTTTTTCATATAAATATGGTTATCTAACTACCTAAAGTCATGATTATTGGCCTGTTCTTCAGTGGTAACTCTGATTACTTAAGTTTTCCAAGAATATTTATAGCAAAAATGACAGCGTACTTGAATATCTAATATATTCCATAGGGCAAATTCTAATTCCAAAACGTATTGGGTATGTTAGCCTTGCAGGTACAGGTTTTACAATAGCAATAACGTATTTCCTGAGTGTCGTCAAAGGCGACTAAATGGAAGCAAAGAAGTGGTACCTTACATGGATTTATCATCGACCAGGATAGATGGCGCTCGCTACTCTTTACCATAGCGGTTCAGTAATGACTGCCCATGTAAAACGGTTTTCAAAGTTTGTAGTTACATGGAAATGTTAGTAATGTATTATTAAGAGTTTGAATATTTAACTTCAACTTTTCAAAAATATTCTGACTGAATAAAGGCCAACTTTAAGAACGAATACTTTTTCCACCTTTTAATATAATGAATATGGGCCTAAGTTATATAGCAACACAAAAAATAAGAAATTTTGGGCACATGGGGGATATATCTGTTATTCAGCTCATTTTAGGCCAAAACTCATCTTGGTAAATAAAAAATGATAAACAATGAGTTTTGCTAAATCACTTACTGGAACCTTTAATCAACTCAACTTCTTGCGAATTGTAACTCTTTCTATCAGCAAAACGAGTGTAACCCTTTGTCTTTCTTGGACTGTTGTTGTTCATATTTGTTTGGCAAATAAAGGTACCCTGTACAGGTGAGTTACCGCACCGTGTACGGCTGTATGCTAACTTATCAGGCAAGGACAGATCAGCCTCGGCATACCTTGTCGTATATTCAGTATTATTTACATCGGCCTCTCAGCACAGAGCACTTGCACGACTGAGTGCAGTAAAGCGTACAGCTCTTTCAATCTGTAAAATACCGAATATGGAAGCTTTCTTGCGCATACAAGAATTGGTGAATTGACGAGCGAAGTTCAGTCAAAAAGCTTGAGTGTATACATTTATTCATATAACATAGCAAACATCCACATAAGCCAATCAAGTCAAATCAGCTCAATAAATAACTTTTATTTTATTGTATGAAATATGGCAACTACCATTTTGATAATAATAAAGACGGGAACGTGCGATTGCTCCGGTGCTTCGGGTCTCTAGAAAAGGATGTATGTAAGTAAGTTTATTTCCACTCCATAATAAGCATAAAAGGCGATAGATGACCATAAAAACTGAAGGTCTGAAACTGAAGAAACTGGAAGGAAAGCAAACAATACCTAAAGTTAAGTTTCAAAACGTGCTCAAGATAATGTCAGAATGCGAGTTTGCATGGGTTTGCTCCCTTCATTTAAATAATAAAATAGGGAAAAAGATAGGATATCATTTTTATCCTGCGGGAGAGGAAAGCTGAGAACAGCAACATCCAAAATAATTGCCGAATTATTTTTAGTATCAAATATAGTAAAAACAGTTTTTATTTATTTGATGAAAACAATACAGAATCTTCAGTTGGTTAAAAACAAATTTATTTCAATAAAAAGCTGTAAAGAAAACACAAGTTAAAAAAAATTAAAAATATCTTCAATACTGATTTTGTTAGTTTGGATTTTGATAATCGAATTATATTCAGGTTTGGCGACAGTCATGATATTGATTAATGCTGGAACAATAAACGACTGAAATAAATGTTCACGATTAACTGATTGACTATCCGTAGATTCCTCATTAGGTAATTTGATGGTATCTGAAAAATTAAAACAGCAGGCAGTATGTTTTTAGGACAATATGAAAAGGAGATGAGGTCAAAATATTCCCTACTTGCCTTAACGTTTAATTAGCAAACATAGCCTACATATTTACAAAGGGAGCAGCTGTAGGAATTAGGTTAACTTACAACAACAAGGTACAGGACGAACAATGTTGATTGAAATGTATGAGATATATCTTATATTTGCAATTATCACTTTAGTATATATTTGTAATACTAGAATTGTCAATGTGGACCACCTCTACAGACAATTTAGTTACAGTTATAAGCAATGCACGTCGAGCCAGTGAGCCCAGACCAACCTACATCATCGACTTATAGTGAAAAGGGAAATGCACAAACACAAACAAAGAGATTATTACCTAAACTTGTGCGGTTTTCTTGTGAAAAGAAAAAGTATGCTTGAGTTTACACAATCTTATTGTACAACAGTGAAGGGGAATCGCACAAACATGGCCGATATCTAAATAGTTACTTGTGGTCAATATGTAATAGGCATGATTCGCAAATGAACCTCATATGGATAGTATGAACTGGTCAAACCCCATAAGTGATCATCAAACTGCAAACAATTCAAAACATAAAGCACGCATACACACAAACAGCAATGCTCATGTATTGCAAATTTGCTTACGTACGGCAAAAGCAAATTTAGATCACTTCTTCTGTTGGACCTATTTTTAGTAAATACCTCACCAAAACATCTTGGAAGAGAATCGTTGTAGAAATCATAAGCTAGGGATGCAATCTCGAAAGTGATCAAATCTGTATTTATGTTCATTTGACTCAAGCAATGAAAATAGCAGGAAAACACTGACGTGCGACGTATAGTTAGTAAAATACAAATAATAGCACACTTAAATGTACACACAATTATTGAATGGGGGCGGATCTATATTGTCTATGCTCTATGGCATATTTTGAAGATTTAATTATATAAACTAGAGCGAAATGTCTGCGAGTTATGTTTTGCCATCATGATTGTTCTCCGTCTCAACAATGGGCGCGATGACTTATTGGTTATCATGTTTGCATCGCAGGTTGAAGATCTCGGGTTCGAATCCGGCTCGTTAACATCAACCACGTTCATCTATAAGTGACCGCTGTTACAGGGCCTTGTTCAGGGTGTTTCCACTCCGATGAGTGGCGAAATAAAAAAAGTAATTCAACTGATTTTGATCAAGGCGCTAGGACGTCGGGCGAACGCTGTATCCCGTCACTGATTTCCCAAAATTGGGGTCTAAGGATTGTCACCGGATTTGTACTGTGTGCCATTCTTACATATTTAGCGGATGAGTTTTAAGCTGTACCCATTTTTATCATTTAAGCGTCACATATTTCAACTTCTGTCCAATTTTGCGCCCCAAAGCGCCAATTTTTTCTCATTTTTATTTCCGCGTCGCTTTTATTCGTTTTTACACTCTGTTTTCTGATCTGCCCGCATCAACAACATATTTATCTGCCAAGTTTTATCTGGGGATTCTGGAACGTATCGTTTTCACATTTTATCTGTTTTTACTCAACTGATTTTAATACCGTTTTATCGACGAAGCTTGAATAAAGAACATTACTCAAATCTGAATCGTTTTTAATCATTGGAGTCGGTAGACCCATGAGGACGTCGAACAGAACACAACAACAGCGACCTTCTGTACATATTACAGCCAAAATAATTAGATAGTAACAAAAAGACAAATATAGATAAGACATGGTGGGAGGAAAAGAAAGAAGGAAATGAGGCTTTACCATCACACCATTTTTATGTACCAGAAAATATAGCTGTACTCGTGTATCCCCGGAAGACAGCTCAGTCAGAGAGCATTTTCAAAAACAAAAGTATGGTGAAATCAGTGATATTTTACGATTGAGACACAAGTTTGGAATGAAAAGTGGATTTGCCGATTTTTTATCAAAATAAGAAAACTGATTAAAAAGTTAATTAAAACTTTTGTAAAGGTCAGAGGACATCAACTGTTTGTCAAATGTTGGGCCAGGTACCAAAGTGCAAAATCTGTGGACAGTTCAAAGAATCGTTTCCGCAAAAGCATACCGAAAATGGTTAGATACATGAATTCACTGCACTCCTGTGAAATGCCGAAGAAACGATTTAAAGGTAGCAGACCCATTACAAGACTACAACAAAATTCAGAGAAAGGAGAAAAGCTGCAAGAGACATATCATACTTAAAAAGTCTCTTGAAACCACTAAAGTGCAAAGAGCTCATTGAAATGCAGGAATGATAACAAAGAAATCCTCATCCCAGACAGACGTCTATTGACGTTAGTTATGAAGCCATGCAGATCATAGACATAGGGTATTTTAACATCTCTGTAGACATGGACACAAATAAAGGTATCACATTACAGAGTTATCAGGAAACCAAACAAAACTTAAAATAATGTGCCAGAGAATAACTTTTATAGAAATATTCAAAGGGGTAACACGGGTTTGCTTACCTCAAAAAATATATATTTATATGAATATTACTTAATTCGGCCACACACATCATACGGGACACCCCTTCCCTCACAAAAATAAAGGACGCACTAGACGTTTGCGTAAGTTGCACTTTTTCTAGGTTTGTTTTATTTTACCCTTGCGTATTACGCAAGCGCAATGCTCTGCATGCATATCCGTACGTTTTCCAATAAAACGGAGCGGTTCGCTATGAAAGCGAAACCACTAATTAAATACACTGTGAGAGTGGAAGATTCTTACATGCATTATTAAGTCTATTATCCGAAACAGCTAAATTACAATACTGATTCTACTTTTTACTGTTACTGTTATGAATTATTATGATTTCGTTTTGGTGTTTGAGATACAGTAATTGGGCAAAATATTGATGGTTGTAACTTGCAACATAGATTAATTCAAAAAACATTTGCAGTATGACACGAATATTTTACAATACTTGCTATTTTTCGCAGTACTGGGCATAAGGTGTTTACTACATTTGGAGTTTATAAATTATAATAATTTATTAACATTGACAATTACTGAGGGGAGTTAACATCTTCATGGGCCAGTTTTGGCATGTTTTGTAATTTGGTAACATTGCGAAATAGGCGAGGCCAAAGTGCTATTGAATGCCTTAGTGGGCCAAATTTGGTATATTTTACGGAGCTGGGCAATTTTGGACGCTAGAGATTGATTGATTGATTGATTGGAATATAATTTGGAAACCATATTAAGGTCACTGCCTTGATTGAATACCGACGCAATTACTTTGTTTTGCTCAACTACCAAATCGTACAATCACAAATTGCATGTATGTATGTTTAATACAAAAAAAAACGGTGCTTATCAACAACTATGGTCATGTGCACCATGGCCAATACAGTAACACTAAAAGTTACGATACGATAAAAATATAGACATTCAAGCTTGTAAACAAAAACAGACAAGTCTTTGCTCTTCATGGGCCTTGTTTACACCTATTTCTATCGTGTAGAACACATCTTCACATTTTGTGGACATATTTCACAATGCATTCATTAGATCTTTGATATATTCTTTTTCGTTAATAGTATCTTCTGGTCAATATATTGTAGTTCCTCCTGCCAACATGAAACAAAATATTCAATAGAAAGCATGCTGACAAACATGAAGAGCCCGACTGGAGACAACCGTCACGGGCAGGCAACGCTCACGACGCAACTACCATTACAAATTCTAAGGATCAATCAAAAAGTAATCATTGCTGCCGTCTGATCACGGTGCCCGAATATACCAACTACAATGGCGGATACGGAAAAAAATTGTGGGGGGGGTAGTCACACATGCAATCACAGGCTTTCAAATTTACAAAAAGATTAGGGTGCCGGAAGCGCGCAAAATTTTATTGAGAACGAAACAAAAATACATGTTTTTAGAGTGAAATAAACATTACCAGACCGGAAAATGTATCTGAGCGCCGGAAGCCCGCTGAAATTTTTGTAAAAATTGAATAAAAATTGTTACTTTAAAGGCTCAATGCTACGAAATATACAAAATTAATCAGGGAATATTGCGCAACGCAGGCGCGCGAAAATTTTATGAAAATTAAAAACTCTCTCCCCTTGACCAACTGTGCAACTAAGCTCACCAGTAACCACCGCTATTACGTTTTGTTTGTACTTTGACACGCAGAAGTATATTATCAGAACAGAAACATCAGAATATAAAGATATATTTAGGCTGTTTTGAGTTGAATGTTAGCTGATGCTCATCTTAAATAGAAGATATATTTTGTAAAAAAAAACAGTCGAGTCACAATATGGCATGTCGGGAATACGTCTGTCTGGTATGAAAAAATAAATAGCATTATTCAGTTATGTGAAGAGAACGTAAATTGCACCAGAAATACCAGATGCACAATTATAATGTTCGAATTTCTTGTGACGACACAATGCCAGATTTTTTCGCGAAACTGTGCTCATCCTACCACAATTTATCACCATCGGTCTACCATTCTCATATTATACGCAATGTGAACAATGATATTGGGGTGGCATATGCTAAATTACGCGCACGTTTTACTGTCTTGGATTTTAAACCAGATATCATAAACTGCATCACTTTGATGTAAGATGTTGGTGACGTTACTTGCGGTGGCCAGATCTTACAAAAAAAGCTGACTTGGACATTGGTAGTTGGTACGGTACGAAATTGCTGCCCAGCGAATCGTACCTGTTTTCGTACTGGTACGAAATTTAGTACGATAAATGAAAAATATTAATCGAACTTAATTTCGTACTGGTACGAAGTTCGGTACGATGTACGAAAAAAATAATATCGTACGGTACGGAAAATTTTCGAAGGGTACGGTACGAAGTTCGGTACGAAATTATTTTGCTGGTTCGAAGTACGATAAAAATTTCGTACCGTACCGTACTGCCAGCCTTGGGTAGAAGTAGCATACGAAATTCTCATACGAAATTACTATTTCACCACTTTCAACTACAGCATACGCTAAAATGGGAGAACAGCCAAGGCTCGACTGAAATCCTAATGAAGGATATCATGCATTCAGGACCTAGGGATAATGCCCGGAATTAAAACAAAACACTTTACAATGCGTACATACAATTCACCCACGTTAACTGGCGCAACTGTTTCAAGCACAACTCAAACATATCCAACAGTGAAACATACAAAATGTCTCATTCAGAAAATATGAGCCGACGAAGGATCGTGACACCTGGTTTATCACTCGCCTCACTCAAATAATTGTGTCATAAAGACACAGCAGTGCAAAATGAAGTAACAAAGATTGACACCTCAATATTTACCCGATATCAATCGGATTTGGATTCCGAAATTTCTGACTCCACGAACCTCTATCTTGTGTTTCTCTCTGTGCTCTTGTTCTGTGTTCTGTGTTTGTAACATGAACCTGTACAGTGTAACTTACAGCTAAGTTAAAATATCACAGCTTGAATTCGTTGGATTCAGATTTCCCCCTGTTCTCGGGGTATTTTTGCTGTATTCGAAGGGCATTCAGAAATGAGCAGTGCAGCCTCTTTGTTGTCAGCTTTTGATTTACTGGAAAAAGAGTTCGATCGAGCTTATGTCGATCTTGATCTTCTTCTGGGGGATCCAGATCTGGATGATGTGGATGACGTTTTACAGAGTGCGAAAGAGAAAATGAGTTCACTCAGTTCGTGTTTTTCTCAGTTGTGTCACAAATCACAGAGTGCTGCGCAAAGAAATGTTAAATTGGAGGTTAGTTTACCTGTTCTGTGTTGACTAGTCAACTTACACTGTACCGGTACTGTGTA
Organism: Styela plicata; assembly: GCA_963675895.2. NCBI lineage: Eukaryota > Metazoa > Chordata > Ascidiacea > Stolidobranchia > Styelidae > Styela > Styela plicata. The sequence goes on from OZ023140.1 coordinate 24,394,156, forward strand.
CGATAACTTACATAAGGAAAGATCTGAAGATCAGAGATGGCAGTTCCTGACAAGATCTTGTGTTTACAGAAAATGATGAATTTTCGGGTCTCTTGAAGTTTAGTACCATATTTATCTGATTATCCAAAAAATTTCCCATGTTGAAAGCCACTCATCCTAACCCGGGAGACAATGCCAGATGCTTGCAGCGTTGGCTCCACCTGGTTAGGATGAGAATATTCTGCCAGTTTTTATTTTGATGTCATCCGAGAATATGGTACTAAACTTCACTGACCTGAATTTTTATCACATGTCAGGCTCGCAAATTCGCGGCATTATGGGATTCCGTAAACTCTCACGAAGCTATGATGAAGTTTTGAAATATTCATTTTAAGGTTGGGAGATTGATTTCTTTTGCTTGTTTCCTGTGTAATCCAGCATTAATTCCATCTAATGTGCTATAGTCAGTATAGGAATATAAAATAAAATAATTTGGAATCTCACAAATTGTAATCAATCTGCAAGCTTGCATGTGCAATCAAATATGTTTTTCTGAGGTTTGATGAGCGTGTCGTGCACTGAGAAATAACATAACAAAATCTTATTCAGACATTTGTCATGATTTCTAGTCCAGATTTGATAATTTGAATAACCTAGATTTGTAAATGAGTAATAGGATAAAAAAACATATTCCCCATTTTCAGGCTGAACTTATTCACTATCGAACCGAACTATTGGATTGCAGAGCAGAAGCCGAAGCTCTTAAAGCAGAATCAAGTACGCTACTTCGTCAGATTCATGCACTTCAGCTCCAGTTACATAGTACAACAACCTCTGATCCTCTGGATGCTACAAAAATTAAAGAAAATTTTGTACGAGATTTATCAACTTATTTATTTTGACAGCCCTTTGGGAATGTTATGTTTTTTATTTAAGCCTTTTTTTAACATGTTAACCAAATGTGGATCTTGGATGATTATTTCGCTCTGTGTAGTGGCAGTCTCTATCGAAATATTCAACTTCAAATCTTACTCCCCAATATTTGAAACTACTAACTCCAACATGAACTCAGACTCCTTTATTGAACAAAATCTATTGAAGTATGAAGTGAAACTAATGAATTTTACGTAAAAATTGACTCTCAAAAAAATGATCTGTTCGTTACTAGTAGGTTTTCATTTTTCTCAGAGAACTAATCACTGACAGAGCATTTTTTTTGTATGTAATCAAATTAATATAATAGGAGTAGGAGTCTGAAAAAGTATATTACTGACTCCATAGGCCTGGTTAGTCGCAGTAATTTAGAAGCATGTATATATAACAGATCCATGTATGGAAAAATGCTTTTTAATCGCCCTGTGTATACATAGGAGTTTTGGAATTGCCCTTCAACAAATTTCCTGCATGTTGTAAAAGGTGACTAAAAGAAAGTTGTGTTTAGTTTCACCATTGCCCTGGGCAGTAGTCATTCACAACACTTTATTATATCTGTTTAGTCCTGTGTGGAATGTTTTCATTTAACAGTTTTAGATTTGATGTAGTTCTTTGCTGTATAGGTAACTGCTGACACGGACGCTATCTATAATGGTTGATGAATGAAAAAACATATTTTCTTATTGGGAAGGAATAAATTTACCACTATGATTTGAAGATAAATATATCTGAAAGGAGCAAGCAACTCGATACACATGGACTAATTTATTAAAATATGCTAAAACAAAATACTCTTTTGTTCAGGAACAAGAATTAATCAAATTCAAAAAAGATGCGAAAGATCAAGCGATATTAGGAGAGACTGTAAAATTATTGGAAGCTCAGAATAATAAACTCAAAGAGCGATTATCCTTATCTGAAAAAGAATTATTTGGAGCAAGATTAGCTGCTAAATATTTGGATAAAGAATTGGCAGGAAGGTAATATATTGCACCAAGTGTCACCCTATATTGCTTTGGTTGTAGTCATTTTTTAAAAGAATATATATCTTCGCTTTTTTTCTTGAAACTGTTGAGCTTTGGAAATAACCTTAGCTTCAACACTTTGCAACTGCAATTGGTCACATGTGAAATGAGAATGGTCATCACAAGCTCTTTAAAAACTGATTAAAGTTAGGCTTCTTGGGCTGTGTGGTATTCTGAATGCTCCATTTTGATTTTTTTCTTTGTTACCATTACAAACCCTAAATCTAGTCCCAATGCTTCCCCATTCCCGTTTTAGAACATAAAATTATGCATATTATCTTATTGAAAAATGATTGGATGAAAAATTTAGAGAATTGGAGAGAATTAAATTTTATACAGCAACTATTCAAATGAGAAAAGAGCATCCCTAACTATTTGTTATGTTCTAAAGGAATTGTAAGATATGTGCGTATATGAGTGATCGAAACAAAATATGCCTTGAGAACTCGGATCACATATATGATAATGTTGCAGGATTCAACAAATTCAACTTCTTGGAAGAAATATTCAGACCAATAATTTTGAAAAGATGTGGAGTCAGTTAGAAGCTGAAATACATTTACATCGACATAAAACAGTAATAAAAGCTTGCAGAGGAAACGGAAATTTACCATCGCCACCACAGCATGTAGGAAATTTCTTGCACTATTTCACTCAGAGTTAAACTATTTCAAAAAAATTCACCCAATTTGAAACTGGTATTTGCACGAGAGGCTGTAGTTCGCCATATGATTAAGCAGAATTCTTGGCTTTCCTCTGTTGCAGGATAAAAATGAAATTCTGTCTTATGATTTGAGCATTTTTCATTTTCTTATCCTATAGTTTTTTATTTATTCATGTACTAATTTTTTGCCCCTAGTACAGATATAGGATCTTGGAAAATCAAAAGGATTGGTATGCATCTTGGGCATTGTGGGGTGACTCTTGCATCTGTATGTTTGGAGGTTATTAATCATTTTGTATTGCTTTGTGTCCTTTTATTTAACATGCTTGTGCTTGTTCTGCCTAAATGCTTTATCCACCAGCAATTTTATTTTTTCTGTTAATCTTACAGATCAGCAACGATGTTCCACAAAATCAAGGTGTTGGTCATGTGAGGAAAGTAACAATTGAAAAAAGGCCTGAAGAAGGTCTCGGCATATCTATAACCGTGAGTTATTAGATTTCGTTTTCATTTGCCTGTGATTAAGTACTGTGGCCCAGGGTGAAAGAATCTCTTTCGCTTTGGGGGTTTGAAATTTTCTTAAATTATACAAAAATGCTTCAAAAGCTTCAATAATTCTCTCCAATACCAGAGTGTAGATGATGTCAGAGTTTTTTGGGAAGTTTAATTGCTTGTTGGACCCTTTGCATTGATACCTCCAATGAATGATTTATTGTAATATTTCTTTACACTTTTGTACACTTTTTTTGGTTTACCTCACTGATTGAGTTTGTGCCGCCAGTGCACCGTCCATCTGTGGCTCATGATTGGAAAAATTAAGTTTAGATTGTGAGGGTGCAACGACTTGGGTAGGTTTTGCCGAACTAGAAGCCTATGTGATTCCACCAACGCTTACTCTGCTCGCTTATAAGAGGTCGTTGTTATAAGACCTTATTCAGGTAGGTCCTCAATTGTCCTGTGCAAAAAATAACCAATGCACATTAATACATTGTAATAATAACAGGGAGGACGAGATCATGGTGTTCCTATTTTAATATCTGAGATTCATCCTGGAGGGATTGTTGAACGTGTTGGTGGCTTATATGTCGGTGATGCTTTATTATCTGTGAACGATGCAAGTCTACGAGACGTTAAACATAGCGAAGCTGTGCAACTTTTATGTCAAGAGGTAAAATGTGGATAATTTATGTTGTTTCTCTGATCGATAAGATAGGGTATCAGGACCTCATTTAACCCTGCAAAAGAGGAAAGCTGAGAATATGGTATAATCATATAGTGAAACATAGCCTCTCGTGCAGGGACCAGTTCTGAATCAAGAATGAACGTTTAAGTTTAACATTACACTCATTTCCCTGGTTATGGGCAATGTCGGTGGTGGAAGCCCTAAGCAGCACTAGCATGAACCACTGTGTGTCTATTTTGATTTTCAAGTTTTTTTTTCTAAACACCAATCCCCATTCTAACATACCATAACATACATTCCTAACATACCATAAACCTGTGAATGACAATTGGAGAAAAGTAAAACAAGTAAACATGATAATGACTAGCTAGCTACTCAGGCACCCGGAGAAATTGGATTTCATCAGAAGATAAGTCAGTAAATGGGCAGCATTTTCTGCTATAAGAATGAAATGCCGCTGTTTGAGTGTCTAGTAACCACCAAACTGTAGAAAAAGCATTTCGAAACTAAGAATTACATCAACATTTCGGATACTTGAAAAATACACAATTTTGTCTCCTCGGCTCTGGGTGGCCATTTATATATATATTTTGATTTCAGCATAGAATTGATTATTTTTTATAAATCGAATATTCAAATCATATGTATAGACCAACCAATGAAGTTAATGAAGCAAACCAGTAAAGACGTCTTGAGTAATTGTTAAATATATTAAAATTTTGAATATATGAAAGAAAAATAAATAAAATTTGTGAACAGCATAATTAGTGGTACAAAGCAATATTAATAAAACTGTTATTGACATTAAATGATTCGGTACTATGAAATAGTGATTGTTAACGTCTTCTTATCTATAGATCAATTCCATGACACTAGAGGCAGTTTATGTAACACCTGAAGATGATTATTTTAGTAACGGATCGGAGGCCGCTTCCGTTTCATCATCAGGAGTCGATGAAGAGCAAGATAAAATTTATAAAGGTATGCTTTGGTTGTGGGATGGTCACAGCATGAACAACAGATAAAATACACTCCAGCTTTAATTTTTCTAATTTGTTTACTTTAAACAGTATTTGAAATTCATTATATAAATAAATTAATTGTTCAACATTTTAGATGAACGAAATTGCTGATTTTTAACCATATTTTACCCATTCTGCTGTAAAGTGACAATTTTCGTCAAATTTTAAAAATGAAAACTATCAATAATCACAATTTTTGTTCAAAATTCTTAAGTACCTGACTACAAATAAAGACATCCTTACTTGTAAACCAATGGCTACCACTCTGACGTGGGTTTAAAAACTTTGAGGTAGGCTCACTCAAGCTGTAAAGCTCACTTTCCAGTTTTCCACCACCTACTATTTAACAACACTAACCCTGTTTGCTTTTAAATGGATGCTCATATTGGGCCTTGCCTGGAGTAATCCATTTAGTTGAGTGGTCATAGAAAAATTTTTTTGACTTATTTAAGCATTTTTTACCCAAAATTTAAATTTACAGAAACATCATCACAGAGAGATACTGAAAAATAGTTATTGTTTGTGAGCTGTATATCACACAAAATGAAAGCGGAGATTTTCATCTGGAAACACTTTATATAATATCTTTTTTGTGATAAACCAACATGCAATATGTGCATCATCATATATTTTGTTTTATTTTCTTTTTACATTGGGTGTTTCCCATATATACTTTTCTTTCATTTCACTGAAGAGATTGTGTTCGCGAAGGAACCGAATCGATTATGTGATTCGGTTCAGATGGCTTTATATATTACCGTTCAGAGTAAAATATTTATGGCCGATGCAAAAACAAAGTTTATGAAATGTGCTGGAATTAGTGAAATAAAGCAGATGTATTGATAGATCACCAGTTTAAAGAATTTTGAATGTTCCAAGTACAGATTTACTAACAACATAATGCATCGTTCAAGAAGAAAAATTTTCAAACATACAATTTGTCAAAACAATCATTTGTTCGTGCATTGTATAATCAGGTTACACACCGAATAAGTAGTATATTAAAGTCCCTGGTGAATATCAGTATAACACACACAAGTTGTAATATTGTTTTGGACTGTCCCGAAGTTCGTTCCTCCTCAATGTTTAGTTTGTCTTGACATTTATAATGTTTGAAACTAAATGGAAATACTTCCAGACAATGGTTTTGATTGAAGACCTCGGGTTCGAGCCCCCGCTGGTCCGGCTCGCTATTCCATGCCCACCACTCACCCCAGGGTATAAAAACCTGGGTAAGCTTAGCCAAACAGGAAACGATCATATCTTTCCAGTAATTTTAACCCTGTCCGCCTATAAGGTTTTGTTCGACTTTTAAAAGTTTGAAACTAGATGGAAACACTTTCAGAAAATATTCATGGTGATTCACTCCCTAGCAATGGCTATAAAAAATATGAATGATTATTCAATTCTTCTCTGTGAAATGAAAAGAAAGTAGTGGATTTTTGCCATCCTGATTTCGAATTATTTTCGTGATATGTTAGTAAATCGATAAACGATATCACGATATGTTGATTTTTAAAATGTTGCTAGACCTCAAAAATGTAGGCAAATTCACAAATGTTTCGCATCTACGTCCTTATATTTATTATGGTACAGTTCTTGTCAGGCCCCATGTTCTAAGCAATGTAATTTACAAAATTTGACCATATGTGAGGATGGAAGTCATTTCAGATGGGTAAATATTTTGAAAATTAACATTCTTATCCATATGTTCAATTCGGTAAATATTCAATTTTAAACCCGAGCGTCGTTACCGTGAACTATGGTTTTTGTTTAAAGAATATGGTTGTATTAGTGATGCATTGATTACCGTACATGTGTGTTTAAATCGTTCTTGCAAGAAAGAACATGTTGGGGTCACCAACAAGCCTGTATTTTATCAAGGCACTTTGCTGACACTAACCTATCAGAAATTTTATTATGCGAAGCATGTGCCACAGATTGACCGCGTCTAAATGACGCGATCCATCAGTGGCACATGCTTAACATAAGATGCTTTGACAAAATCTTTCTGATCTGGTAGCAAGCAATCACTGCTTTTATTTTTGTTTGGTAGTTTTTACTGATTTACTTATAATCGTTTGATGTAAAAACAAATTTGTCTTGTTCATTACTGTTATTTAAGTTTGAAATGAAGCTGCTATGCTACATACAATTCTGAGCAATGCATGACATCGAAAGTTCGAAGTACTGTTCTATTATATTTTTGCCAATGCAAATTTTTCCTTTTCAGTTTATGGTCTTATATTAAAATGGTGATCTTACCATACATGCTTAAGCATTTTTTATGACATTTTTAATACCCGGATATTGGGGTTACCCCTTTCAGAGATGTTAATGATATTCAAACAAACCACAGATGTAAGTTTTTTTCTATTTGGCCCTTTCCAAAATTTAATGTTTTTCACCTCCACTAGAATATGCTGGACATTGTGACATTACCCTGTGTCCACCAACGAAAAATTTCTATTACATATGTTGTAGGACATACCGTACTCTAGCTAAGTGAATTCAGATATCATTGATATATATCCCATTACAGAAAATATGACCCCTTTCTTAACCTTTTGTTGTTCATTTCTGATTCCAAGCCATAAATACCAGGGATAAGAAAAATTTGGGGAATGCTTATTTTGTTCATCTCGAGCAACTTATAGATGGTGGGCAAGGTATTACGGAGCCACTCCGTTGGATATTACCAACAATCCTCTTGCACATACCCAATTACACATACACAGCCAGTTTCAAAACTTGGTCGGATCAAAAATTTATAGCATCGCAGCATCCTTTTCCGTCTCCCGCCCACAAACTCGATAATTTCGCAAAATTAACTCTCTCTCTTATCATATCTAATGCTACTGGATTGTTTAGGATTTGATTCTGTTTTGATAATACTTTTTCTCAGTTCATGTATCGTACCACATAATATGGAAAAGTACTACTTTGGTAATGGGCCTTCTGTTCATTGCACACTGTGCCACATTCAATTTTATTCTACCTATAAATTTAGCCTAAAAATATTACTTTTTGACGTTTTAGAATTAATACAATATGTTATCCAGCATCTCCCTGCATGTGTGTTTAGTGATTTTATTAATGATATAAGCTAGCTAGAGCACAAGCTTGGTGGCCCACTCCCACTATCTCCGAACTGTCGTTCAAGCTATTTAGTTCTGACCCAGGGGTTTCGTGGTACTATAATATTAGTGATACAAACTAGTTGTTCAATTTCTTTTTTCTGGGAACAACATACATGCATTGACAGTATACTTTTAAAAAATACCCGCCAAACTTGAGATCTGTAACTAAACGTCCATGTTTACCACAACGAAATAAAGATAAGGGAAACTCCGTAAAATTCAGTCGTGTTGCATTGTATGAAGGCGTATGCCCGGAGATTGTCATTCGGGGAAGTGTAGGATAGGATATCATTTTTATCCTGCGGGAGAGAAAGCCGAGAATACAGCTCAAACATACGGCGAACCACGACCTCTCGTGCAGATACCAGTTCAAATCGGGGTGAAGGTTTTTCGATTGTCGTATTTCTCATTCTTCTTGTGCATGGACTTGATTGGTGGAGGAAGCCGTAAGCAGCGCTTACTTGAACCACAGTGCACCGGCAAGGCGTCCAGCAGACCGCTCGCATATAATCATCACCCCTCGAGGAGATGCGTGGCTCGAAGCGTATTTCCAACGCTTCACCGATTGAGCTACCGACTGAGCCGGGCACCCCATACCATATGGTGGTTTGTATTTGCCCTTGTGTGCAAGACGGCCGTTCGGGAAAAAGAAATGCGAGACCGGATAAAAGCTGTTGTCTTCTGCCCAATACTGACAAAGGATCCTATCATAATGCGTCATCTTTGATATATACTTGAGCGAGATAGATGACGCTTACCCTACCAGTGTAATATAAAGTACTAAAAACCATCGACGGTGCGAAAGCCTGTACTTAAATGGGAGACACCGCAATAATAGTCCTATAGGCACGTACTTCAAGGCTGGTACACACATAACCGGCCAAAGACTGGGGAATCCTCATTAATCCGTCGAAAGTCCACAGTAATGCCCGAACGCCTCTGGCTGCAATGCACACATCTCCGGGGGGAAGGGCGCGGTTTTATGCCCGACTTCATAGAACGCCTAAGGGCATTAGGCCATTATACCTCTGGCCCACACCTTATGTGCGTGCTCAAAAATGGACAACTTTCTGAAACTGAACATATATGTAAGAACGTTTCCATTACACAAAATGTATTGGGAAATTACATCGTTTGTGTTTCACCAGTTGAGTATATCCAATACAAAATTAAATTGTTAGCCTAATCCCTCCGCCTGACATGATGGAATCGTACCTAGCATACGTCACATTTCAATGCAGCCTACTCCACGATTTACACAAATTTAATAATAACTAGTATAAAAAACGAACACTAGATATTCAGATTATAGGTCTTTAATATGTTAGTTATCTACATTCAATTCGTGTTAGAATAAAAAGCAGTCAACTTGTCGTACAGACAGCATACTAATGTCAAAGTCTATTTGATAAGATATTTTATTGTCCCCTTGTAATTATATTAAAATTAGCTTCCTATTACTTTACGTTCGAGCATTCAATATTAAGGATATAGAAGTAGGTATTCCATGAAGATTCAGATAAAACTTCGATGTCGACGTCTGCGCCGTTTTTTTCATTTGAAATAATAAAAGTTCTTCTACGCTAAGGGCTATGGAATGCTAATTATCGTTTATTTATTCATTAGACAAATATTTCGATTACCAAACAATGTTAGTCGCCCTATTTACTCAGTCATTGTTTCCTAGAAATAAGTATGGCCGCGATTACAAATATGGTGGCAAATTATTCACAGGCACCCCGTCATCTGTCATAGACGAATAAAAGGCAGACGAAATATGCGATAAGGTAGGTAAAACATTAACTACCGAGAGAGGGGAGCAAGAACTCATATTTTGCTTGATATAGAAGCGGTATAAAAAGATAACTTCCTAATACAACCGTCTCGATATGACTGACAGTTGTTTTAAAAATGTTTCAGATTTTTTACCCAATCAGAAATTTTATTTTCTGAAGCATGAGGCAATCCATCAGTGACTCAAGCTTAACAAATTTCTGACTGGGTACAAAAAAGGTCCCAAAATGATGACCAGGTGAATCGCGCCAGCTGGAACCCCGTTTTGAAGTTTCGGCGTGTGATAATAATAGTTTTATGTTTGAGACTTGTGCTATAGTGTTTTTAGTTGGGGTGGCGCCTTTGAATATACAAAATAACGCCAGAAAGCATAGTCTGTTTCAGTCCTGTTCCCCTTAGTCACAGGAGAAATAGATAAGTAGATCAGTGATTCCCAACCTTTCCTCTAGGACTAGGCGACCCAAATTCTAGCGAAAACACAGTAAGCCAAAACTTCGCGACTCAAGCATATATACTGATATTTGGAATGCGACTAACAAAGTCTGTCACGAATAAAATAGAAAAAACGCTTGAAAAACTTCAGCGAACTGGTCACGCTTGAAAAACAAGTCGGCTAGCTCAGTTTATCATGTTTCTTAGTGTAGAAAAAAACGATTGGGGCTACATGCACAAAAATTTTAGAACACAAACAAACTTCTTTCTCAACGCTTATTAAGGGAAATCACGTAAAAGGTTGAACTCCAAATCACTTGAAGTAATTCTAAAGTGCATTCGATATATTCAGGTTTCAGAAATATTTGAGTCTATATGATGCAGTAATTGTCTCCTGGGCTCCTCACGCTCCAAATTATTGCGACTATACCAGAGTTTTTCGTTGATGAAAATGCAACTATGATGATGAATACAAATCGCAACAAATTTAAACAGTCCTCTAAGAGAATCGAAAAAATTCATTCGCAGATATCGATTAAATAGATTAAATAAAAAGCCGATATTGATATTACGTTCAGCAATATGTGAAATGACCATTCTTACCTAGAAGAAAGTTAAACGTTCATCATTTTAAAATCACATTCACGCGTATGTAATTTGTGACCGTTCACGATCCGAGGGCGAATGTTGCTGATTCCAAAGCGTCAGAATATTAGGCAATGATATGCAGTAAAAAGTAAATATCCTATTAACCGATACCAAGATACTAATACTGAACGATGCTTGCGTACACATAAAACGGCTCATGTTATATTTGAGTTTTACTAGACCGCTTCCGATCGATGTGCGTAACCACCATTAATTCGATTCATGATAATAACTTTCATTCGATAAAACATAAAAACCATTTTTACGTGTCAGGAGATTTGCCAAACAGGAGCAGGCCAAGGAGGAAAGCTCATCTGTGTCTCGCTATTAACAATATAAGTGATGAATGGTTGTAATTTATACTGATATCGACCAAAACTGGTTCCATCGTAGAAACTTTTCTAAATTCATAACAATATAGAAAACGCAATATATTTCTAAATCAAAAATTTTATTCTGTAAAGAATAAGCCACAGATCGACCGCGACTCATTGGCGCAATCCATCAGTGACTCATACCTAACAAAACATGTTCGGGCAAACTTTTTCTGATTGGGAAAGAAGGAATACTCGTTTCGAAATAAATTTAAAGCACACGCTCTTAGACTTCAATAACAGAATTAAAATTGACACCTTGTATTCTATTTTATGAGAATAGAAAGGGAATGGTCGACTTCAGAGCACCAAGTTACGCGGAAATTCGGCAATTGGACGAGAAGCTTGAGGAGTTGAAATTACGACGTCATCCTGTTGATGGAAACTCTTTTTTTCACGCTGTCGTTCGTCAGCTGGAACTAAAATATCCTGAAAAACAAAGCAATGTTGATCTCCGAGCAGAATGTGTGGAATATCTAGAGAAAACCAATTCTATCAGCGCGAGCGATGGAGAGTCATGGCGAAGTTTTGTTCAGAATCACGAATCACCAGAAGAATATTTGTCACGGATGCGCGATGAAAAGGAACGCGCGGATCATATTATGATACAAGTAAATTACATAAACTTTGTCACTTTACTTAGCAATTTAAAATGAACATTTTAGTGAAAAGCATGCTCTCATAGTTTGTGTCAGCGATTACGAAAGTGTTTCCAGTATCAACTTTTCAGTACCGGGAGGGGGAGGGATTGTATGGATTCAGTTGAGTTTGAACGGTATATATAAATAGAATATTGTTTGAACATTTCAGAGAAACGAAATTGCTAATATTTTTAACCTTAATGAGACATATATCTGCGCATATATCATGATTTCACTGTTACATGAATCCATTTCAGAGTATCCGAAAAACGAAAATTCTAGAATACCTGACTATTCGGTTGAGGACGTAACTGGTTATTGTACATATGACAATATCAAATTTGTGTCGCAGAAAAGTTTTCCAATTGATTTGGTTAATTCACACAAATTAGCTTCAGAAGATTTTGCCCTTCTATTGAGTTATTTAACATTGGGAGTTGCAACTCATGTCAGGGTCGCCTTGTGGTAAAGGGGTGAGTCCAAACAAATATATCTGATATAGTCGGATATATAATTGGGCAATAATGTTTTAATATGTTAAATGTTTATCAATATTTTAAAGTCGGAATTAGAGCTGGGCATAACCCAATTATTTGGAATTCGAATCTGATTCGAATCCATGAGAATGACAAATATCACATTTTTACTATTTTCTATTATTATTGTCTCCATTATGATATTTAACAAATTCACAGTTACGAATTACAAATATTGGCTTAAACAGACTTAACGGCGATGCATTTTTAATTACGCTAAGGCCCAAGAGCGAAAAGTTTCATTTTAACGACGATAGGCAATCGATTTTGGTATCGCTAAAAGCAGCAGAGAGCGATAAGTTGGGACGATCGTCTCAAGATGAATATATACGCCATTATACGAAATTATCTCTATGTATGTTCATCACCAGGAGATAAAAACCCATAAACCTTTGAGGAACGTGTGCTAATTTTTTTTCGGGTTTCTGGCGTACTTTTTTATTGCTTTGAAGATAAAACTCCCATAACTCAACCTCGTAACTTCTCACGTAATTGTCAACTATTCTTTTAGTATTTTAATATTAAAATTCTTTTTTGGAGGAGATGAGTTCCGTCAATATTAAAATTGAGAACAAAGCTTCGACAACTTTACTTCTCTGTTATAGGCTGCTGCAAGTTTTCTGAAGTCCACCATCATTATAATAAATGCGGTTGAAGGAAATGTTTCTATCAATCCAAAAATACTTGATACAAATGAACAAATCACGTTGGGGCATATACCAGAGTATCATTACTTCAGTGCTGAATGGAGTGACAAGGGAAATGCACAAGAAATCGAGGGAACGGTCGTTAAGTCACTTTGGGACGCATCGAAACACCGGTTGGGTCCTCCTTCAATTAAAAGCAAATTGAAAACTCAAGGAAGAGAATTCGCAGCAAAGAAAACGCGCTTTGAAGTAGATGATGAATCTCCGGAAGAACGCAAAAAATCAACAGAAAATTCTGCTGAACATGCTAGAGGTATAAGCTATTTATTGTATTTTTCAATTAAAATGAATATTATTTCAATTAAAATAAAAACCTACTTGTAAATTTCAGTGGATCACAAACCTTAATTTATCGAAATAAACAAAATATGTGCCCGGAAAAGTGGAGAAATTGCCTATCTTTAAAATATAGTCGATGAATCTAATAAAAAGTTATTTTTGGTCTCGCAAGATCACTTTTAAACTCTTATCACCAAGCACAATTCTCACTTAGATTTGACGACAGCATTTTTGTAAATCGTAAAATCCTTGAAAATCTTAGTCAATAATGTACAAAAATTGATAAACGCGTTGCGCACCAAGGGTCGCAGTACGGTACGGTACGAAATTTTTATCGTACTTCGAACCAGCAAAATAATTTCGTACTGAACTTCGTACCGTACCTTTCGAAAATTTTCCGTACCGTACCGTACGATATTATTTTTTTCGTACATCGTACCGAACTTCGTACCAGTACGAAATGAAGTTCGATTAATATTTTTAATTTATCGTACTAAATTTCGTACTAGTACGAAAACAGGTACGATTCGCTGGGCAGCAATTTCGTACCGTACCAACTACCAATGTCCAAATCTGCTTTATTTGTAAGATCTGGCCACCGCAAGAAACGTCACCAACATCTTACATTGAAGTGATGCAGTTTTATGCTATCTGGTTTAAAATCCAGCACAGTCAAACATGGGCGTAACTAAGCATATGTCACCCCAATATCATTGTTCACATTGCGCATAATATGAGAATTGTAGACAGATGGTGATAAATAGTGGTAGGATGAGCACAGTTTTCGCGAAAAAATCTGACATGAAGCAATATTTAGCATATTAGCAGCATTGCGTCGTCACAAGAAATTCTCTCTCGACAAAAGAATGTTCGTTGTGCACCACGCATCGGTTTCGTGCGGTCTCATTCGAAGGCATGGTTATAAGAACATTATCATTGTGCATTTTTGCATCTGGTATTTCTGGTGCAATAAAGTGTAATGCGAAGGTACGAAAAATAGTACGGTACGGTACGAAATAAATACCGAACTTCGTACCGTACCGTACCAAGTACGAAACTTGAAAAATGAATCGTACCGTACTATCGTACCGGAAAGTTCAATCGTTCCGTACCGAACTTAGTACCGTACCGTACTAACAGCCTTGTTGCGCACTAGATACTATGAAAATATTTTCTAGAAACACATTAGAATCACTGCCTGGGAATTTTGTTCTACAAATGCGTTCAGAATTATTGTTGTTGTAAAAAATCGGTCTAATTAGGCATTTTAATCACAATACATAATCAAAATATCACCTGGTCTCACATTGGTTAAAACCTCAAAAATTCAAAATGATGTATGCGGTTTTGGTAAGATCACCATCATCTGTCCAAATCAGTAATGCTTACAGAATATTACTTCTCATAACCAGCGGGAATCGATTTTTTGATAAAAAAGGAGAAAAATTGCTAAAGCTTTTTATCATTGGTATTGTTTATCCGTTTTATCAGCAAATATGATTCAAAATGATCACAATGAATTTTGTTAACCATAGGACAACATCCGCATTTCTCTGGATTAGAAGATTGGCCAGCGAACGAGAGTGAAAGCAATGAATTGACTAAGGCAACTGAAGCTGATAACCGCACGGTAGACATGGATGAAGTTCTTAACTCAGCTTTGGGAGATCAAATCGGAGCAAATAGAAAAAGGTATTTTCTGTCTGAGACATTAATGGATGGCGCCAATGGGCCTCGCAATTTTTGGACACAAAAAGCACTGTTATGGAATAATGTAAAAACAACTATACATCTAGATCAGATTTATTCGAGAATGTTACTCTGGCAAGAAAATAACAGAAGACAAGTGGGCTAGGAGTCATGCGACACAATTATCCAAATTACTCAAATTTATTACGTTTCATACAGGTGAGGAAACACTAATGTTCAAATGATTATGCATTTTTTGCATTTCAGATCAGGAAAAGTTACACCACCGTATAAAAAGTTCATATCTGTTCCACCAGAAGATCTATCTGATGAAGATGGAAAAACACTTGCTTTTTTCACTAAATTTGCCAAATACCTTACTGTACTTGTGTTCGGTGGGATTGTATTTCTCGGAGCATTGTGTACCAAGGTTAAATTTTACATAATTTTTTAAATTAATCTAAATTGTTTTCTTCCATCCTCTCGAATATATTGAGAACTTATTTTCGTGCATCGACTACATCACAATTTTCATCTGAGGGAATGTGACATGAGCTTATCAAAGTTTATATATTATTGATTTAGCTATTTAGTCTTTGTTAGATAATTTATGACGCAAATCTCTCGCATCATTTTTTGTAATAACAATATTCTTGGTATAATGAGCTTTATTTACGCCATCATTGTTCCATTCACGTTTATTAGGAAATTTATTGTTGCATTATAAAGCACATCATCGAGTGTGCAACCAACTCATTTCAGCACTTTTGAAGCAAAGGGCCACTTTTCAATTTAGTTAAATTTAACTATATATCTTCTCGTATTTCAACGTACGACGAACATTTGAGTAAAATTAGATCAATTTTTAGGCAACGTTACTCGTTCTTACAAACGCATACTCTCAAGATTACACCGACGATGGTAGTTGTCCCATGGTCAATGGTCAACCGTATTACATCCGATACCATACAATGCTGATGCTCATGGTTTGCCTCTGTTTTCCCGAAGTTCTCACATTTGTCTATAGCGCGTACAGACTTATTATGAAAAGCGAGGAAAGCTTAGATTGGAGAGAATGCATCATGGTAAGTATAGGGTCATAGATATTTAAAATGTTAGTTTGTTGTAAACAAACTCAATCCCTGTATCAAATGAATCAATTATATGAGGTGCATGTGTCGATCTATTCGAAAAAATAGATTAACGAATCGACATTACATGAATGCGTAATGACTTTTCTATCTCGAAACACAACCTAGCAATGGTATTTTCACTAAATGAAAAGCTGTAGTAGGTTCTCCAAATAAGTTCATTATTTGAAGACCTCTCGGTGAACCGAATTTCTATTTCGTCACATTCCCATAATAAATTATCTGCAGGGAATAATTCCAGAAATTCTCCATGCTGTTGGATCAACGTTTCTCGTTGTGAAAGTTCTTCCTGACATAGATGCAACACTGGGTACTGTATCCCTGTATCAAATGAATCAATTATATGAGGTGCATGTGTCGATCTATTCGAAAAAATAGATTAACGAATCGACATTACATGAATGCGTAATGACTTTTCTATCTCGAAACACAACCTAGCAATGGTATTTTCACTTAATGAAAAGCTGTAGTAGGTTCTCCAAATAAGTTCATTATTTGAAGACCTCTCGGTGAACCGAATTTCTATTTCGTCACATTCCCATAATATCTTATCTGCAGGGAATAATTCCAGAAATTCTCCATGCTGTTGGATCAACGTTTCTCGTTGTGAAAGTTCTTCCTGACATAGATGCAACACTGGGTACTCTAATGTTTTACTTCATAGCATTAATACCGGCAATGATACAGGTCGATGCCAAATTCCAATCTTTCCTCCATCACAGACAGGCTAAGGTAGGATAGACTATGCACATAGCGGTTGCATGAACAGTACATATCAAAACACTGTCTTGGACTTTGTACGTGTTTCAGCGATAGTTTAGTTCAATCGGAAGAGACTGTTGTCGATTTTCCGTATTAATACTGAAGTAGTCTGGTTGTTACATGACAGCTATTTACAATAAATTTTGAAAATAAGGCCAACTATATTGTTTTAACGTGATTTTTGCAATAATAAAAACAAATTTTAATGAATATTCTTTAGAAGCGAATCATAGTCGCTTCTCGTGAGAATAGTGACGGGCAGTTGTCCTTGTGTTTCCGATGTTTCCAAGTACATTCCAACATGTATCTAAAATACCAATAAATGACTGTTTTCGTTCTGGTTTTTGCCTATAGATGACGATACCATTATCTTCCCTATCCCGATGAATATACACTGTGAAAAATGCAACGAAATTAACTGGTGTTTGACAGCAATTTTTCTTGACGGTATTTAATAAAATTGACTTTTTGGCCAAATATGGGTGGTTCGTCAACAGTCCAAACTTGGCATAAATCTCAACAACTTGGCTTTTTTAATTTTGTAAATATGCAATTACTGCAAATGACCAGTGCATTTACTGTACATTTGTTACAGTGCAGCCCGATGTGATATCGGTACCATTAATACTCAAACTAACCAATATTTATTGCTATCAAATTAAATATGTTTTAAGCAGCAGCGTCTAGCAATTATACATTGTATTTGGATTAGAATAGAATTTGAATAATCTTGCAAATGCGTCATAAGTTTGTTCACTGATTTTATGTATGTATGTTTTATTCTGTCTCATAATATCACTTTCATTTGTAATTTCCTTACTAACAGGACGGGGCGAAACGTGAGCAAAATGAAAGAAAGAAAAGCTTGATATATAACATGATAAGCTTGGTGAGCAGAACAAAATATGAATTTTTGTGTTCTTTGCTTAAAGTTATTTTAGACTTTAGTTGGAATGAAAGAGAAATTCCCTCAACTCGACGAAAGTCTCAAGCACAACCAAAAGATAAAGGTCGCGCTTGATTGAAGTCGAGCAATAGATGCTATTGTCAACACTAGTGATGACAACCTGATTTGTTCCTTAACTATATAAAGTAAAACCATTTTCCAGAAAAAGGTATTATAAGGTGACCTAGTTTCACTTTTAAAATTAGGTAGTACCAAAAACCAGGCAAACTAGATAAGCATCTTTAGTTTTACGAACCAGGTACCTAGTTGAAAATCAGGTAAACTCAACTACTTACCAAGTGAATTTACTACAGGTAAAACATCAGATGGAAAATTCGGTAAAATTTAGAGTAGTAATAGTAAAGTAGGTACATATCGGATAAAATAGGTGTAATGTATATTCTTGCTCTATAATGATCTCTCGTCATTATGTAATAATTGGCCATCGGTGTACAAAGACCGATTGTATGCAAACATTGTGTTTATCGTTCTTGAGTTTGATCTGTTTGTGTGAGGGTTCGTTTCTGTCCTGGTCGTGTTGGATAATACTTAACATGTTTATATTGTATATTTGGATAACATCCTATCGTATTAAAAACTGACTGTTCGTTTAGATATACCGTAACATAACATGGCGTTGTTGGCTGCAAATTTGACAGATCTGAATCGCGTGAGAGACCTGTCCGATGATTATATTGCAAAGTTGGGTCAAGAAAATATTAAAATCGCTCTGCGCACCCTCGGTCGACGACAGCGCTCTCAAATTTGCACTTTTCCTGCAATTACGTGGTAGTTTTGTTTAAAGTAAAACCTCAAAAAGCTCGAATCAGTTCGGGAGTTAGCGCCCTACCGATGTTGCAAATATGATGATGAGCATAATGCAACAAACGGCAGCAGTATTGCAGGAAACGAGACAGGCGGAAAACGAGCAGTTACCTAGACCAACTATCAGACCACGTCCTTTATTGACGGAAGAAACGAATTACTTCACACAGCATCGCTGGTTCGCTTCCTGGTCTGAATACTTTTATCCAGAAATAACATCTTTCTACACTGTGGAGTTGTTGCATGGCGCCAACAATGCTTGAGAGGGTGCGATTCAGCATTGGCGTCAATCTTGACACTGACGCAAGCTGCTCAGCAGTCATTAAGAAGGAAAGCAAAGCCCGAACCTTTTGAGACGAATTCCTGTAAAGGCGATGGCACGAGAAAATGACTCATAAAATATGGCAACCAACGAGCTACTAACAATCATACTCATTGTAGGTCGTAATGATGAAGACGCTAGAGCGGAAGGTTAATAGAAACGGCCATCGATAGGATTGGAGAAAACAGTAGAACTTTTCATTTCCAGAATGCTGGCTGGTACTACAGTAGCGGATTACGATCTCATCCGTGAAGCTGGGTTGTTTCTGACAATCTGCAAAATTCATCTGTACAATTGAAGGACGTGGGAGGTAACAATATTGAACTCTTGGGAGCATTGCTAACAACTTTATTGATCAATGATCAGAGTATAACTGAACCTATTTATGTATGTCGCGGTATTAGGGAAACATATGGTTTTCTATCACTGGGTGCCTGCAGAAAACATGGTATAATTGAACAAGCGCCTGTACCGTGGGAAGCACTTTCTCGCCTGCCGCCTGGATTGAGATTTTTCAGCATGAGGCTACTGGCAAATGCCGCTCACCGGACGTGCTGAAGGTCTTACCACGTTCATAACTCCGTGGGGGCGTTATCGATATGATCGAGCCCCTATGAGATTCATATCGACTGGGGATAGTTATTGCCAAAAAGACTACAGAGGACTTGAAGGAATCGAAGGAGACGTTGAAATATTGGACGATATACCTGTTGCGTCAAGTGATCGATACGCCATGACAAAGTGTTCGCTATACCTAGATGGTCTGCTCTGGAACACTTTGTAGTCATGACGGGCCATGGAGCACTCTCTCCAATCTTCAATTCAAAGGCTGCGGGGGACATTGATAACGTTAGTTCTGTCAGGATCAAAACAGCAATACAAGACCGTTTTGTATTCACGGTACAATGGTAAGGGAAGCGAACACGCCACTGCAGACGCTCTAGGCAGAGCTCCCATCGGACTTACGACATAAAAGCTATCCAACGAAGAAGAGGTATTTTTCCTGCATCTCAAAATGAAGACCGACGGATGGATCCACGACAAAGGAAAAAGGAAACGAACTACGCGGCTCTAATCGGAGTTACCAAGTTAAAGTCGATAACGGAAAAGGAACGACCTGGAGAAATAGACAGTCACACAAAGTTCAGCAGTGAAATTGACATTTTATATGGGCGAACTAGTTTATATTATTATATCATTGTTTATATATTATATTTCGTACTCCACCAAACATTAGCACAATTGATCTGCCATAAATTCAAATTTACTTAAAAAGGAGGGTAGTGATGTATCGACTGGTTCTATAATGATCTCTCATCATTATGTAATAATTGGCCATAGCTATACAAAGACCGATTGTATGTAAATATTGTGTTTATCATTCTTGAGTTTGATCTGTTAGCGTAAGCGTGAGGTCATATGTACGTAAATACAATTGTAAAGGTAGCGTGGTATTTAACACAAAAGAATGACGAACATACATGTCGAAATATTGGCGTAGAAACGATGACTTTTGCGTGTATGATGTATGTAGAGGACTAAATGTATAAATCAACAACAAATGCTGGCAGTTTTCTTGAGACTCCAATCATCACCTTTTATTGCCCATCGAATTGAAGCAATTATTACCAAATTATTTGAATTTACGTTTCATCAGTGTTATGAGCCGATATGCGGGAGGTTGTGTCGCATTAGCCCTGCAGTGAGCGGCATAATGCCGAAATTTGTAGCGATTTTACTGCGCTAGGGCTTTTGTGTTGTGATCTTAGCGCGCTAGGGTTTAATGTGTAAAATATGTGCTTAGGATATTCTCTAACTCTGTTTTTTTTAGAGTGTAGTCCAAACGCTCTAAAACAGCAACGCCAATTACAGTTACAATTAAATAACCTACGATAGCCCGTCTTGACTGGAGCTGCCAGCTTTGTTGAATCCTTAGTTTATTTGGATTGATGATATAATCCCGTCTTGCCTCCTTTTATTTACGATTGGTTTAAGTTTGGAACTTTTATAATAAATCCATAGAAACCTTTTGATCGAGTGTGGTTTTGAGTGAATGGAGAGTCAGACGAGGAAATAAAATGAGAAGCTGTTTTTAGACGTATGTCATACAGCGAATAATCATAAGTAGTTTAGCTACTACAATGTATGTTAAATAAAAAAAAAAATGGTGTTTATAAACATACGGTACATACCGGTATTTCGTGACATACTGCCTAAAATGGTTACAAGTTGATGCATTATCGCCACAAATAACGACAAAAAACGCTTGCACCTGCTGATATGCTTCGATTGAATTTTTGTAATGTCATGAAACGATAACCTGCCCGCATTTAAGAGTATGCACTTGATTTTTAACAAGGTCTAGCATCACGTGACTCTTTAAAAATACACAATAGTATGTTTTTGACAGCAGAAGAGGTTCGGCGGTGAACTATTACCTACTTGGTGAACTTTTACGTAAATCACCAACGCTAGGACCTCTTTACGTTTCGATACTTCGAGTTCCATTTTTTATTAGAGATTAGATCAAAATTTGTTAAGACTCAGAGATGATTCTTTATTATAAAATAGGATATGATGGGATAATTTTTTTTAGATTCTACAATTGAGTGGATATATTTTGTTATCCTGGCAACTCTACACGCAGATACCCCATAATGACAATATACAAGACTTCAGTGTAATGATATATGCTGTTGTATGTGAGTAGAAATAATAAATAATAAATTTGAACAAGAAACAATGCATCGGTATTAAACTTATTTCAGAAAATTCCATTTTCAAGCATAGGTCATAGATGGTCCGCGCCCCCCCCCCCCCCCCCCCCCCCCCCTATTTAACAAAAGAAGCGGAGGGGTAGAAAATTTTTGGAGCGATTTTTTGTCAATTTCACGGTCGATATACAATGAAACCCCTCCTTTTTATAGAAAGTTTTTCATCGCTTCCGCCGATCATGAAGTGGTAATTTCAATTTTTCCACGTTTTTTCAAAATCCACCCCCTTTTTATGTTACAACATCGACGCTGGTCGCTGTAGAGTACTGAACCATGAAAGGCGCACAAAACGTAAAATATATTAATAGTGCGGTTTATAATAGGAAGGATTATTAGGATTATGGAAAAATTGATGGAAGTAAATCTATTCCAGAAAAATTTTCCTTCTTCGAGCATGGATCGCAGGTGGACCGCGTCTCACCCTCTTATTAGGCAAATGAGGGGATGAAATCTAGATTTATTTTTGAAATATTTTTTTGTTGATATTGAATGCAACTGGATAAAATATTTTTCACAGCTCTTTTCTTCGTTTCTTTTCGTTATTGGGAAAATTTTGTTACTCGAAATTATTTCAACGTTAGTACAACTTCGAAGAAGCAAAATGATGTTGAAGAGGAGAGGGAAACGTCTGGAATGCCATTATTGTCGATTCAAAAGAAACTTGACGATGTCCGATTCCAAACTGCTATCATATATTCGGTTGTAAGGATGTGTTTCATCGGTGAGATTAAGATAAACGATGTTTGTTGACTGGTATAATCAGGGGCCTTATTCGCGAAACTTCGCCAAGAACGCATTCAGAATCTCGCAAATGCGCCTTGATATAAGTTTACATAACATGAAATTAGCTTTTAGGGGGGGGGGGGGGGGGGGGGGGGGGGGGGGGGGGAGATTCATATTCCATGTGAATAAAACTTCATTGCCATCGCTCCTGCGCGAAAACTGTAACCGACGGGCGTTCGGTATAATGGGTGATGCTGCAAGAACAGGGAAACTGTACAGACCCGGGGCATATGCAAAGCGTTTCTTTTGCTTCGGAATCTCAAGTAATTTCATGTCTCGCAGCATTACATGCAGCAAAATACCAGGTGTGGAACAATATCATTGATTTATATATCTTTACTCATGGTGATAAAAAATAACTTCCGTGAATCCGAGCAGCACACAGAAGTAGGATTTTCAGACGCCGTTATAAGAAAATATTCACATCAGATTGATTAAATTATTCGCCTATTGATTGAGTTTTGCTCAAGTTTGAATTAGTACAGACCGTTCTTGCAATGAAATTATTAAAGTTGTTGAAGAATAAGCAGCAATTCAGAAAATGGTTTGTGAAGTCTATTTGCAACTGCGATTGCAAATGTATGGAAATTGGAAGATTTGTTTGATACTATAAACTGCAGGATCACGCATCACGCATGGTAACACATGTTTCAATAAACAAATTCCGATTATAGTTGTCTCCTTCAAAATGCCTGTTTTTGTCGTGTCTTCGTGTAATTCTTTTATGATTCGTTATCATCATTCTTCATTATTGCATTTTATTGCTTTGAGTTATTTACGCCTGTCTGACTTTAATCAGAAGGACAGTTTGTAAGAGCATCCTCACTATGACTGATCTTGTCCTGCTTTTCTGCATCTGCCTCTCTCAGATACTTAGGAAAGACATTTCGAGTTCATTTGTTGCCATTACTAGCAATACTTCGATATCGTCACAGTGGAACACTTCAGCATACCAGCGCGTAATTGATATACCAATTAAGACGATTCATGCTCAAATGGTTTTGCTTAACGCACAAAATCGATAGTCAGTGGATTTGAGACATATAAATTCCACTCTTCAATAAAAATTATCTTTTTTTAAGTCTGGCCTTCGCCCAGGACGGACGTCCTTTTTCACTCGTTGGTACAGCACGCTCTCAACACCTATATATACATATATTGACATGGAAAATATCGCTCGCTGCTGTTATATTTGGTTTGCATAGTGTAAACGAATAAATAGATCGACAAGTGACCGACTGAGAATGTTGATGACAAGAAATAATGTTGGCAAGTACCTGTCATCCAACTTAGGACAGAGACAAAATGTGCGTTATCAGATGCGTCGCGTTGATGATTGCTTGGATTGCTATTTACCAGCTCAATTTAACCACTCAATTTAATTGTGCGCAATCGTTGTCTAAATGTTCCATTAACTACTTTTCATTTCACACGCAGAATTGGCAATTCCCATCTGTGTTGTTTTTTCTTCTACAAGCAGATCCATAATACGTGCATATCAGATTCCGTGTGTTTGATTGAGCTCCGTTTCATCAAGTTCATAAACTATGGGCAGCACCCATGCACATTTCACACCACAAGATCTTCTCATTTGGCCACCCGTGTTTTGCTTTCTAATTTAAAACTGTTCATTAATTTAATTTTATCCCTTCCAAAATTTTATAGGATTTTCTTCACGTTCCAGGTCTTGTTGTGATCGTTTGAATTCTGAGTTCATGTATGGAAATAAATCTATGTCTATGTTAAAGTTCGAGAATATAATTTTTCGGCTCGACAATTTCTACTCTCGTTTCTCGCGAAAAACGAATTCTCTAATTTTCATTGACGAGCTTTCTACAAAAGCATATCATTTATGGGAAATTTAGTGCTTTGCGACAAGATTATTGCTTAACGGAGTTTCGTGAATGGGGCACCGGATATTTTATTATTCATTCATTTGCCTGGTAGCCGTGGTTGCAAAATTTTATCCCGAATCTCGAATCTTTTACTTGTTTGCTTCACAATTTAATAAGAAAGGTGAAAGGCTGATCGTATTGCTGTGAACATTTACGTGCTGTATCAATTAATAACCAAGAGAATAACCAAAAATTGTCGCAAAGCCTACTCATATGTTTAATTTTGCTCGTTTTTTTAAATTGCACCACTGATGACGTCACAGTAACAAAGCAAGTTAAGAAAAGTGTAGCAAAAGAATTTGTTTAAAGCAGACCAAAGCAAAATATTACAGCGGCAAAATTATATGTATTTTTGTTGCAGTGGTTGTATGCTTTTTCATCCACTTTGTTATCAACGGAAATCAATCAGTTGTACAGGAAGTCCGGGGTTCGAAGAGGTACTTTAGAGAGGTAGATAATCCTGGACGATGTAAAAGGTATTTCCCTTTTTGTTTATGTCACATGCTGATATGTGAATGATATATTTATTGTCCAACGAAAAAATACTCAGAACCACAACCAATCATTTCGTTTTAATCCCTTTGTCCTATATTTTACGTTTGAAACTGACCGGAAAAATTTGTGCAGCATATTGTTGTATGACTAGGGCTGGGCAAGACCGAATCATTTGGAATTCGAATCTGATTCAAATAATCTTTTCGAATCTGATCGAATCACTAATTGCATGCGAACGACATATATTTCATTCTTAATATTACAAATTGTCTCCATTATGAGAACCAAGAGCTTTATAGTTTATTGCACATTTTCAATCCACTCTGCTTGTCTAAGTGTAATAATTTCTAAATTTTAACGACAAAATATAATCGATTTTGGTCGAATATTGTTTAAAAATAAGTATTCTAGTTCATTTAGCAAGTTTTTGTTCCTATGAATGATTCACTAATGATTCGAATAAATTGTGCCTCGAATCGGTTCAAATTACCAAATCGAATTACCCAGCCCTATGTATAACTATCCTATATTTTACTGGTAGACCGTGCCGCCGACATATGATGGGATGTTTCAACTGAATGTGTCTGTTCTCATTTACATTTGTATGAAGCCGAATGAACGAACTTTACATTTCAGAATAACAGGTCCACTATGGTATGGAGTCTTGGTGCATTGCATTTGCTCTATGCTTTCGTTTTTCTTTGGCCGAATTGCATGCCAGACATGTGTTCATGTTCAAGCATATTCATTTCCACTTCTTCTGGTGACGCCAGCAATGAGTACTCTGACTTCCGTTTACACAATGTACGGAGCTGCCAAAGGAATCACCCTGATGGATTTTTTCAAACTGCGTCAGTAAAATATCATTTTTCCTATGTTATAGCCAGAACTCAGATTGAAGGCAAATTTTTGAGTTCAACTTCTGAATTATAAATGTGACATAAATTTAGATTCAGATATCTGACGAGTTAGTGTTGCGTTTTAGCATCTGTATAAATGTGATACGAATTCAGGGCAGGTTTGTGAATTTAATATTCGTTTTACGCGACATGAAATATGTTGGATTTAAATATATGACAAATTGAATGTCCGCAAATACATTTACAAGACTTGTCTGAAGTGGATATAATAATAGCTAAACACCTGAGGCACCGTAGCGCTAGTCGGAGTGGTTGCTTATGATTACTAATTTCCCACATCTCGATGGCTTCATATGGACATATATCTATTCATTTCAGCGGTTAAATACGCCCAAGTCAACCCATATATTGGATGGAAGACAACATTCTCTGGATCAATATATTATTGGCAAATGGCATTCATTGTTGTTGGCGGGTTGCTTGTTGGCATTTTGTCTTTGGTGTTTTTGACATTGTATGTGTGGTCTTTGACACCGGCTAAAATGGAAAGGTAAGAAAACACAGCAGTAGATGCTCCACCATATACGTCGTCCTTTGTAAATTTATTCATTGGATATATTAGTATTATAATTTTAGTGATGTACTTAATACGCTGTACTAAGAGTCTCTTTTCTGTTATTTTCGGACATTCAAAATAACTTCCGAGAGTGGGAATATTTTAATAGGAGCCAAAGTTCCGAAAAATACTGCGAAACAAGTACCAAACGCGAACTGTTTGATTTGACGTGACACACTCTATCGTGGCAGGAGGTCAAGGTCAATCAGGCGAAAACTTTTCTTCTTCAATTGTTCCTTCCCTGAACTTGAAATAATTTTTTTGTACTTTTACTTCATTTTTGCCCAACGTTGCAGTCAAAAATGTTTAGTTGTTCGAGCACTTCAGTATCCGCGATTTCAAAATATAGGAAATCAAAAATTAATGCAAAAATTATAAAAGAGCTACGGCAATATTTTGTGAATGAGATGTCACTTTTTATCCAGAACTGAAGTGCTCTTTGTCAAACCAATTTATGGAGGACCACTTATCGCCGAAGATCTCATGCTGAACTTGCGACAATACTTGGGCATGTATAAAGAGAGACTGAGTAACGTGATGAAAGACAAGAAAAATAGGGCCAATCGGCACAAACCAAGGTGAAGGCGTCATAATTTAAAATGTTAATGGCAAATAGTTAAAAAATAATCTTTGAATAATTTGTTATCATATTTAAATATGTAAAGATCATCCGGAAAAAAATCTCGTCGCAACACTCATCATATCAAAGCAAAGTTTATACCTCAAGTGTTCCTGTGCGCCACCATGTGGCACGAAACTGAACAAGAAATGACTCAGTTGCTGACAAGTATTATGAGGTTAACGCACAACGTTTTCTATTTATGTAGACGTTTGGTTTTTATTTCGTTATTAACCCGAAAATGTGTCCATAACTAGTGGTGAAGAGAATTTTTATTTGCACGCTGCGTTTGGTATAATCAATGCAAAGTTGCCTTACTTTATTTATTTCACAGATATTATAACGACCTTTGTTCAAGGAAGCTTTCCCGTCCTGAACAAGATATTTAACTGGTCCACTGGATTGTCTCACATTTCAAATTCTACATTGTCACAGACAGTCTTATCCAAGTAGTTTTTCCCGAAAATTTCTGAACTTCCCAAAGTTGCTTTCTCACTACGTTCCTGCAATACGCATCTTTAAAAATCGCGTTAATACAATCTTTTAGGGATCAAGACTTAGTTTTCATTCCTGCATTTATCAATGAGCTCTTTTTCACACTAGTGTTTTCAGGATTCATTTCAAGTGTATGTTTCTTGTCGCATTGCTCTTCACATTAAACTTACTATTTTAGACTTGATAAACACCAGAGTGGAATGCCCATAAAGAGTGACGACTATTTCAATTTCCAGGTCAGTGCAAACATTATTGCTAAAATCGATGTTATGAACTCGCAGTGACCATAATAATAGCACATTTTAAATTAGCTAATTGAGAACTATAATTATGGAATACCCAAAATTTTTGTAGCAAATATGGAGCCTACATGCATGGAGCGTATAGTATATTTAGTGCCTCCTTGTTTATTTTGTTATGTGTGCGAGCAAAAGGATGGAAAGACGAAGACTGAGGCAAGGAGATTCAAAATTCATAATTGTTCTATAAATATGACAGGTTCATGTTTTGTTTGACGACGCAATGGAATGGATAAAGAAAAAGGTTGATGAAGATTCTAATGAATACGAAGAAGTACTTGTTCCAAACAAATTCGTGAAATTACTTGTTAGACTCATATCCGTGGCTTCCATGTAAGTTGAGTGAAGAAAAGATAGATATGAATTCGTGATTTCACGAATTCTTATACCCAGTCTGAAAAATGTTGTCAATGTATCTTTTGTCGAGCATGAGTCACTGATGAATCACCTCGATCAACGCGGTCCATCTGTGACCCATGCTTGAAAAAATAAAATTCCTGATTTGGTAGTAGGGAAGTAGTAAAGCAAGTAGCCGTGGCCTTCTCGAAAATGTTTAATTTTGGAAACTTAAGATGAAATCTTCTTATACATATGGGATCTGCTTGATATGAAATTTTACGATTATGATATGTATTGTAGTAAAGTTACGTGTAATTCCAGGAAGGTCAATCAACGTCCTCATGGTCAGAAGGAAGATCAGGAGGAAGATCAGAAGGAAGATCAGAACAAAAATGCAGGTTCATTGAAACCATTCATTTACCCAACCCCGTATGGCGGAAGACTTGAATTTGTGCTTCCGTGTGGAAATATGCTTCACGTTCACCTCAAGGACAATGATAAAATCCGGTATGAGATTAAACGTAATTTTTTTATTTAAAAGTTCAAACCTGTTATCACAAGTAAATAAAATTTTCAGTCTGCTATTTTTTGTAAATTCAATGAAGAATTTACATTTATGAGAGATTCAACAATTCAAAGAATGTATGCTTTTCATGTCATGTAAGCACGGCCTTTAGAGTTTTCCGAAAGTATTTTCTGGATGTTGTAAAAGGTGATTAGGA
Organism: Styela plicata; assembly: GCA_963675895.2. Classification (NCBI taxonomy): domain Eukaryota; kingdom Metazoa; phylum Chordata; class Ascidiacea; order Stolidobranchia; family Styelidae; genus Styela; species Styela plicata. The sequence goes on from OZ023140.1 coordinate 24,423,105, forward strand.
AGAAACAAAGGAACAAAGGAAATACAGTCTGCTATTTTTTGTAAATTCAATAAAGAATTTACATTTATGAGAGATTCAACAATTCAAAGAATGTATGCTCTTCATCTCATGAAAGCACGGACCTCAAAGTTTTCCGGAAGTATTTTCTGGGTGTTGTAAAAGGTGACTAGGAAGAAACAAAGGAACGGATAGATAGTTTTACTATCGTCTAGGGCAGATGCGTTGGAAAAGCATCCGGCACTTATTTTTTTCCAGAACACAGGAAATACGTTCTAACGGCAGTTCTAAAGCCCTCGCCTATCGGGATTGATTTATATTGTATTAGTTGTTATAATTCATACCTTCAATATTATATACTACCCCCAGAACCTAGGGTCAACTTTGAAGTGTTTGTCTTACTGTGTTACATAATGAATTTCAAGCGAAATAAATAATTTTTTTCTTGTCTCAATTATTATTTTCCTTATTTTGCAGAAATCGCAAACGTTGGTCTCAGTGCATGTATATGTATTATATTCTTGGATATCTTCAAGAGACAAAGAAGGAATATAAAAAAGAAAGTGTTTTCTTGTTAGCATTGGATGGTGATGTCGATTTTCAACCTAAATCCCTAATATATCTTCTTGATCGAATGAAAAGGAACCCTGCCGTGGGAGCAGCTTGTGGAAGAATTCATCCTATTGGTATTTTACAGTTATCAGTCTTTCTAGTTTCCAATTTTTATCAGTAATATTTTAGTTCATCTTCTTTTGGAAATTGTTTCAAGTAAAAATTCTACCTCAAATATTAAAGCCGCTTTGCAAAGGTGTTTATTTATGTCGAATCGAATCATAAATTTCATGTAAAAAAATAATTTACTGTTACAACTTGTCTGCATTTTGGAAATCAAGACATTTATAGTTTATAGTGTATTTTCAATTCACACTCCAGGTCTAAGAGCAACAATTTTCATATTTTCACGGCAAAATATAATCGATTTCGGTCAAACTTGAACAAAATCGATTGCATTTTCTCGATTAAAATGAAAATTCTAATACATTTAGCAAGTTTTTGTCCCTATGAAAGATTCACGATTGATTCGAATAAGTTGGGCTTCGAATCACCAAATCGAATTGCTCAGCTCTAGCCCTAGCTCAGCCCCATAGACGATAAATTTAAGGCGAAGTTGTGACTGTCTCGTGGAATTCTCGGACGGGCAAAAGACAATATTTTACATATAATAAATCGATATTTAAAAAGATGAAAACCAAAAATTATTATAGATGAGACAAAGTATTTCATGTTATGATATTACTATACTCTAAATCACCAGGTAGTGGACCAGTGGTTTGGTTCCAGAAATTCGAGTATGCTGTCGGACATTGGCTTCAAAAATCTGCTGAGCACGTGATCGGTTGTGTTCTTTGTAGTCCTGGGTGTTTCAGTTTGTTTCGTGGGGAAGCATTAATGGATACAAACGTTGTACACACTTATACTACAAGGGCAACCGAAGCAACCCATTATATTCAATGGGATCAAGGTCAATTAATTGTTATTGGTTAATAATAAAAAACTTTTATATGTTTTCGCAATGTAAAAAAGTATTGAGAAATTGACCGATACCCTTACATTTGTTGATATCGATATGCGTCCGATAACTGACAAAATGATCTCATCTCCTTTCAAGTTTTTAAATTTACGTCACTGATCTCCGATACCGAATAAAAATGCATGAATCGCTGATCCTAATAATAAAATAAAGACTGCATAGTTTTTGTTACCGGTTATTCATTCCGCATTATCTATATACCTTTACATCATTTATATGTCATGCTGAATATAACAATTCTTAAAACGAAAAATATTGAAATTCGGTTGGATGGGTGATGAGAAAGTATTCAAAATTTGAGAAACGCATAGAAAAAGTATCAATGGCATTGACCAATTCCAGAATTTATTAGCATATCTGTAGGGAAAAATTTTGATGATTGATTGAACAACTAAGTTGTTCACACTACCTTTTATCCAGTAGCAAACAACAATTTGACAGAAGAAAGAACGATTGCCTGAAGAAAGCATTCTATATATTTTTTTAACGAAATCTGAGGAAAACCAGAAGCAACGCTTGAGTTGAAACAACTAACAGTAACATTAAATCATTAGTCACATTAGTCTATAAATATCTCCAGCAGCTGCAGTGAGATAAAAGAGTCACACAGTCACTGAAAAGCAACCCTCAGTCGCAGTAAAACCGGGCCATTATACCATTTACCACTTCTCTTGTTTTAGGTGAAGACAGATGGCTCTGCACTCTTTTGCTAAAACAGGGATGGCGAATCGAGTATGCTGCGAATTCAGATTCATATACATATGCGCCAGAAGAATTTAAGGAGTTCTTTAATCAGCGAAGGTTAAAATATATTAAATTACTAAATTTGGTAAATGTAAATTCGGTGTTTAAATTCTAAAACATAGACTTTGTTTTGAATCACGAATTATAAATCATTAACACTTTTGAGATGATCAAAAATTCTTGCAAGAAGTGTCGGATCTCCGAAGAGTTCCAATGTGTGTATAACTTAAAAAAAATGAAATGCGACTTTTTGGATTGAAAACAAGAACGTGGGAAATTCAGCAAGACTTACAAAAAAATTTACAAGCGTAGTTAATGTTAGTGGGACAAAGGAATATTCATATTTCCTCACGATCACAGTAGTTTGGAGATTAGATACGAGATTTACTACAACCGTTTTGAACCAATGCACTATGTAGATTTATCATTTAAAATCTTGAACAAAAACACCACAGTTCGTCTGGATTATATTTATATATTGGAAAGCTGGGTGTTTTAATATTAAGTTTATATTCTTGTTCATTTAACCTTTGAAATCATAACATATTTCTTTTCCTTGACCTCGTGAAACAAATTTTGATGGAGATTAAAATAAAAACTGAATCATTTTACCCAGTTTTTCTTCGTTTTTTTATCGGTGTGTTTTAGATACATTTTGAACATTTAATTAAACCAAAACAGGCATGAAACCATGTTTTAAAATGCTATATTTTCTATCAAATCCCAAGTCACAGTGCCACACTCTAGTCTAACTTAACTTCCAGTACGTGATGTGATCATCACCGCAACGAAAGTATATCCACGGGTTTCGCACATCCCGCGTTTATTGTTGTTAAGAATGTCGTCACACAGGTGCATGGGTCTTATCAAGTTTCATTTACTGAGCGAAGAGTTTGTTTCTTTGAAATTTTAGCTGACTATTAGTTTCATTTTTAATGTTCAATGTATAATACTTAAAACAAATATTTGCTCATCGTTTAATGATTATCATTTTTAGACGTTGGGGTCCGTCTACCATGGCTAACGTGTTCGATATTCTGATGGATTCTAAGCGGACGATACGGAACAATGATTACATTTCCCGATTTTACATTGCATACCAGGTATTCAAAAAATATATTATTTACAAATATAAACAAATCCAATCATTGAGACCAATCAGGATACGTACATCATACATCTAACTCTTGACGGCAACACGATTCCGCCCCCTTTTTTCATATGAGTGGATCAATCCGGGCAATGTCATGGGGTTGGCTGACAGAAGTTATTGACATGGCTCGGTGGCTCACTTGGTTAAGTTGCCCGAAAGATCAATGGTTCGATGCTTGACCATTTTTCCACCGAGCGCGCAAGGCACTTCGCAGATAGCTATAACACAGAGCAGATACACGACCGTGCAAAGGTTCGTTTCTAACGGTTGTTCTGTATAAGCCTCACGGAGAAGCCATAGCAAATAATTCGAAAATCCTGAAAAAGGAAAGTTCATGTACCTTTCGATTCGACATAGAGTACTTAATTTATATACGCATCTTCCATAGAACGTCATCACATTATACATGACGAACTTATTGGGACTAGAACTCGAGATCTTCAACCTATCGTGGACACGTGCTAAACATTAGATCATAACCCCCGACCAACTATATTTTTCTGCCATTGCAACTTGAAAATAAAAAAAATATGTAGACTTGGCTTTCCGTAAGTGTGTATATAGAAGATAAACTGACAAGGCATTTTTTAAAAATATATTACTGCTAATGGGTGCTATTCAATGTCATTGTACATTGACACACATATTTCCAGACTCCACTCCCCTTATCATTATTTGTCATTTGACTTATATGAATATTTTTTAGATATTTTGAATATCTGAACATATGTTCGTTGATGCTCAACGCTGTACAATTTTACCATCTTCGTAAAAGTACATTTAAGTTTTTCATTTATACCCATGCTTTATCTATTGTTACTCATTGACAGACGGCACTCATGGCGTCAACGATACTTGGACCTGCGACTGTTGTCCTTGTTGTGCAAGGAGCATTTGCCTACGTTTTTGGAATGTCCCCTCTGGGTTCCTTGTTAGTTGCTCTTATACCTGTCATCATATTCGTCATTCTCTGCTACACAACATCACAGGATTTTCAAGTTGCTGTTGCTGGAATTTTAACGATTGTATATGCTCTGGTCATGATGGCTGTATTGGTCGGGATTATCGGTCAAATGACTGAAAGTAAGAGAGAACATAGTTGAGCATAAGCATTTTTAAAACACTAGTGTTGAGCCGATTGATGATTGGGAAATGAAATCAAATGAACTAATAGTCGGTTTCTTTGTTTCAAAATAAAAGTGTTTAAAATAAAGAACATAATAATGCATTTTTTTGAACAATTGAACTGACGTATGTCTTAAAATAGTTTTTCAATTGACGCAGCGGATGTCTGGTCAATATTGGGCATTTCGTCCTTATGTTTTTCTCGATATCTGATGGCGCCCAAAATAGATACTGCAGCGTTGTATATTCCTACCAAGTATAAAAAGGAACAGTTTCAACGCACAAAAATTTGCGTTTTACCTCCGCCTAATGTGTATAAACCTGGACGTAATCCCAGGCAACCAAAAATGTTGGCACGAAACAAATTATTGATGTTTTTTACATGAGAAACCTGATATACATGAAAGTTCAGCTCATTATACTAAGTTAAACTCCGAACGTCATTTTTACTATGAAAATCTGACATGTGTCACTTCAATATTCAACCACCGTTTTATATTGTTTATCATACACTAGAAAAGGAACCTAGAAGCGCGATACATCAGTGCCAATATACAATACCTTTTATCATTGTAATGCTATATGATACAATATTCAAAAAATGCTGAAAGATTTGCAGGGCGACGCCATCAATGGTACCGGTTTTGGAAATAGACTACGGACATAGTGCGACACAATTTATATTTGTGTAAAATGACAAACCGCAAAAATAAATAATTTGATGTTATAGATAAAACTTGCCCAAATATATGCCATATCACAAATGGAATCGGTGATCAATAGCTTTTGATCTATTTTCATTCTGACTTGAACCAATTTAAGAATATTATATTACTTTTAATGGGAATACCCGACTATTCGAGTAAGGATATTCTTAGAAAAATTAAATATAATATTATGTTTTTTTTTATTGTGACAGCGCTACTGAATCCAAATTCAATATTTATGTTGGCAATGATATTTATTTATGCATTCACTGGAATTATTCATCCGACCGAAATGATGTGTTTACTTCATGGTTTGCTCTACTATCTCTGTGTTCCATCTGCCTTTATTCTTTTGATGGTCTACAGTTTGTGCAACATGAATAATGTTTCATGGGGAACGAGAGAAGTTAAAAAAGCTGTTGTGGAGGAGGCTGAAGCAACAGAACAAGCATTGAAGGTTGCATTTTTCTTACACAATACTCCCAGCTGAACCACGAGGAACCGGACCGCCCTCACTGGTTGAAAACATCACAAATGGCCATTCAGTGGTGTAAAGCATAGAAAATTGACGAACTTTCCAGTGGTTGTTTTGAATAGTTAGCCGGTTTCAGACTATGAAACATCAGTATTGAATTATTTTTCGCGTCCACGGCTCAAATTTTGAGTTGTTTTACATTATTATGCAATATCTACTAGCTAGCTAGTTCTCTCGGATATTTTTTGAAAAATTCGTCCCCGTAGCTTTCCAGGTTCTAAAAGCAGCACACAGACTAACCACGCCTCGTGAAAGGACGTCAGAACAAACTATTGTAGACTTTGACTGGTAGAAGATCCAAAATTTTATGTTGATTTATTTTAGGCTCTGCTTCCGGCCTTTCTTAGAATGAATTTTATCGAAACTAATTTTAGGCAGTAGCAACACCCAGCTTCAGTTGGTTATAATTTGAACAGTATATCTGAAGATTATAGTAGTTTACGAACAACGAGAATTTTTGTTTGCTGAACTATTCCAATTCATCGAATCCACAATCTTGTAAGATGACGCAAATTTTTAATGGGCTTCTGTTATTAAATATTACAGGATGTGGCAAACAGGAAGAAACCAAAATCAAAAATGGCAAAAAATCTTCAGTTGGGCCCTTCTGTATACGATACTCCATCAACTTCCGATGGATACTATAGCTGTGGTCTTGGAAATCTATGTCAATGTGCATTATGTATTAACCCAGTACCTGACGTGCCTCAACAACCCCAAATAGTGAATAAAAATAGAAAAGTAACCGTTGTCGAAGTGGCACCTGATCAATACAAGGACCCAAAACGTCGACCAATAACTGGACTCAATAAAGAGGACATCCGTAGATACAGTGTAGCAAAAAGTAAATTCATGGGAGAGCAAGGTGAGATCATTTTTTTTTTCATCAATTCTTCATATTTTTTTAAATTTTGATGCTGGCGAAGCATGTCACATTAAATCGCATTTTCGAAAGAAAGGTGGGATCATTTTTTCAATTCTTTATATTTTTTTAAATTTTGATATTGGCGAAACATGCCACATTAAATCGCATTATCGAAAGTTTTTCCTACAATATTTGGGACAATTATAAAACAACACTTTCAAGGGCCCGCTTAAATCTCTATAAATTGAGCTAAATTTGTGGAAAACGTCATATTTTTTTACCTATTTGCCGTTTTTCCGCAAAGTCAAATACACTGTAACAAAAGTTCCAAAGATGAAAAAACACCATGTTGATGAGATTTATGCCGAATATGGGCTGTTGATGGACCGCACCTTCGCGGTGCGTTTCATCAACCCCCCCCCCCCATATTTGGCCAAAAAAGTCAATTTTGAATGTTTTTCAACAACGCCAGCCAAGGACAATTATCGTCAATGATTTGAAGTAGTCTAGTAGGTTTATTGTGATTTGAACATTGACAGACGGCGATCCTGATGCCCTCGAAAGAAAATTGAAGAACAGAATCTCTGTTTCCGAATTACGTTATTGGAATAACAAAAATTTAAACGTTGATAATGCAGCAATGCTGAGGAAAGCAATGTAAGTTGTTTACTTTACAAATGGGCATAAACTACAGATGAATTAAAACGTACATTTTTAACAAAATGCTATACCATCGCCGTTTTTACAAGAAAAATTATATGATGTGGAAATGGAATCTTAAAAATAGATTTTTCTTTGGCCAAATGTGGGCAGTGGATGCATAAACCTAAGGCGCGGTCCATCAACAATCAGCCCACAGTCCATCGATCGTCAGAATCTCATCCACATGGTGGTTTGGGATTTTCAAAGCATAATATTACTGCAAATATACGCGAAGTTTACTGCACTTCCGTCACAGCGAATTTTAGTCGTTTCCGATCACTGGTATTCGCTGAAATTTGGCGTCATCAGGATCACTGTCGAGAATAGCTATGTTTATGGTCCAAAAATGTAGTGCAAGTTCACCCCTAATAATACTTTTTGCGCAGGAAAAAAAGACGGGAATCTAAAAGGAAAATGTCAATGCATGATAAGGCCAATAAATTGGCGATGGAGCGGCAAGAAGGTCAACAAGAAACTCCAAGAAGAAAGGTATATTACGTGGATTTTAAAGACAATTTTTTTTTTAATATTCATTTCTGTGATTTGACGACAAACTTCTCCATCGATGATTCATGAATACTGTTGTTGTAGATTACTGGACTCGACTCGGATGATGATGTCGACGATGATTTAAACGAAATTATAGATGAAGAACGTTCAAAAGACGAAGAAAAAGAAGGACTTGATTGGATTGTAGACGGGCCTATTGAAGACGGAGTTATTGCGTGAGTATTTTCTCAAACTCGGGCATTTGAATATCTATCCTTTCGCATATCGGTCGAACGTTTGCATCGTAGATTAAAGATTTCGGAGAGTCCCAAGTCTGATTAGGTAATCAATGCTTAACCCAAGGTACAAGGGAGGCTCATAACTTTCGAACAGAACTAACCCTATTCACCAACAAGTCCTGATGGTATGGAACCTACGACTAACCTAGACATTGCGCCGAGTGTTGTGGCACGAACTGCATGTCGGTCATAATACCTCACGAAGATAGACTATACTTTAGCGAAAGCTTGGTTAATATATTTCGTAATATGTGAAATAAGATTCTGATCTTTTTTGCTATACCAAGAAAATTTTAACTCCGAAAATAATGTCGGGTTTAAAAGTTGACAAACCTCCAAATCACAGGATCGTTTCTCACTGATTCAGTTATAGAATGCGGTGTTCGCTAATATATAAGTTTTCTTTGAATATCTCGGGTTCAAGTCCGGCTTGATAATCTATAACCAGCGTTCAACCCTTGGGGATAGACTCGGTCGAACCGGAAAAATTATAGCTTTGCAACAGCGTTAACAATCTAACAGTCAGTCTATAAGTGGCCTCTGCGACATGTTCTTGTTCAGGGCAATCTTCTCGAATGAATGGCTATAAAAATATCAACCTTAATACTGAATCTAATTGCTCAACCGGTGATGTGCAAACTATATTTTATATTTTGCCAACGTTTCGAATGTCTATACAGACGTTCTTTATCAGGGCAATGGAATGGTTAAGTCATCGGCAATACTATATACTGTAAAGGGGGACGTTCTAAAATAAGCTAGTAAATAAAAGATAAAATACTCTGAATTCTGAGTAAAAAAGAGACATAAGAGGATAAAGATAAATGTCTAACCCTATCTGTGTTTAAAGAAAGCCTGATCAGCTGCAAGAAAAAATGCAAGTCTTCTTATCATTCATTGTCTGTGATATGATTCTAAAAATAGTCTTTTCTCGTAATCATATCACATCAACAGCATATCGCAGACAATGACAGATAAGAAGACTTGCATGTTTCCGGCAGCTTATCAGAATATTATTCAACGCAGATAGGGTTTGGCATCTATCTTTAGCCTTTTATGTCTCTTTTCTACTCAGAATTTAGAGAGTATTTTATCTTTTATTTACTAGCTTATTTTAGAACGGCCCCCTTTACAGTATATAGTATTGTCGATGACTTAAACCTTCCAGTGCCCTGATGAAGAAAGTCTGTATAGACATTCGAAACATTGGCAAAATACAACAATATCGTTTGCACATCACCTACCGGTTGAGCAATTAGATTCACTAAGAATTTCCCTGGTGGCAATTACTCAATCGTTATTAACCCTAATATTCTTAGTATTTTCATATGTTTTTTTAGATTTATTGGAAAGGACGAACATTTATTCTGGAAAGATGTTATCAATGAATTTCTGACGCCGTTACCAGACGACAAGGTAGATTTTTAATGTATTTAATATCCAATGATTAAATCCATTATTAAATGTAAAAGTTAAAATTGTATAAGCTACGGTATATTAAGGCTGGGCAAGAACAAATTGGAATTCGAATATCATTCGCGCCGAATCGAATCACTCTAAATCGGCCCTGTTTCACAATTAATATTTGCTTTATTTTTGAAATGTGGAAATCTGTAACTTGTATTTTTCGGATATACAGTTAAAAGATTCACTGGATTTTGAAAGTTCTTGTTTCTACCCCATTAATTTTTTATGAATCTGTATTTTTTATTACGCATGGTACACTGATGGATCGCGCTACTGTACTGTTTGATTCCCAAGCAGTTTGATTAAAACAGATCAAACTTATGGATCTAACCCAGTACTGTTCGCCTCGAGGCACCTGTACTCTTGGCTCACTCCAAACGTTTATTACTAACAATCATTCAAGCTTATATAGTGTGACTTAATGCAGTACATTTTTGGGTAGACACTACAATCCATTTCTCACCAAAATTAAATTGTAAACCATTAAACACTGTACAATTGAAATTACACAATTCCCATCCAAATCAGGTCATAACATATTCATCATATCTAGAGGTTTCAACTCTTCAATATTCAACTCTCCTTTCCATTTTTTTTCTTCAACTTTTGTAATTTTAAGCCTTTTCAGCAATGATCTATTCTGGCGTTAAATTTCACCATTTGCAGATGAATAATAAGTAGTAGTTCTCCAGCGTTAAATTCCATTTCCCTTCAGATAATCAAAAAATTCTTTGCTCGTCAGATTTGCAGCTTTATCTGTGGTTAAAGTATAAGGGTCTTGAAAATATATCTAGTAAACTTCCAATCAGTTTCTCAGATGTAATCGATTTCAAAATTGACCATTCATAATATCGACTGTAATAGTCTACAATAACAAATAGGCTTTCACCGGAAGGCAATGGACCCATATTATCCGCTGCAACATGTATCCACGGACAAGTTGGTAATTCGGTTCTAACCATGGGTTCTGCACGTTCAGGTTGGCCCGTCATTTGACATCCGTAACATGATTTGCAATACTTCTCCGCATCACGGTCTATTCCCGTCCACCATACTTTTGCTCTCAGGTTTTGCTTCATTGCAACGATTCCCCTGGATGACCTTCGTAACATATTGATAAAACTCTACTTCGTAATCATCCAGGAATTACAATTTTCGTTACTCTCAAAAGTAGTTTACCAATAACGCTTAGTTCTTGTTGCACTCGTAAATAGTTCGCCAATACCCCCGTTGGCCAGCATTCATTCTGAAAACCCCCGCTTACTTAAGTCAACTCCTCGTCTTCAAATAATGATCTTTCTATTTCACGAGTTGTCATTGCTTTTGGGGTTGCTTCTATAGCAATAAATTTCATATGTACTTCTGTCATCTGTGGCAGCATTACATTTTCTGGTCTGTCATCTTTAACAAGACGTGATAACGTATCAGCAATATTCTTGTGACCTGGTATATGCTTAACTATGTAATTATATGGCATCATACGAAGAAACCATCTTTCAATTCTTGCACTTGGCTTTGATTTTGGCGAGTAAATAAATCCAAGTGGTTTATGATCTGTTACTAATTCAAATTCGATTCCATAAATATATACATGGAATCTTTCACACGCCCAAATTATTGCCAACGCTTTTTTCTGCGTTTAAGAATATATTCGTTTCACATTTGTTAAACTTCTGCTTGCAAAACATATAATTCTCTGTTTGCCTTTTCTGTTCCTAAATCAAGACACTTCCAAGACCCACTTGACTAGCATCAGTTATTACTTGTGTTTTGGCGTCTTCATCATAGTATCCCAATATTTTTGCATTTGACAGTTCTTCCTTTAATTTTTCGAATGACGATTTTTGTTCACGCCCCCAATTGAACTTTTCTTGTCAGTGTTCTCATCGGTTTTGACAACGTTGCTAAATTCGGGATATATCTTACACAAAATTGAACTAGGCCGAGTAAACTTCTTATCTCACTTGCATTTTGGGGCTCTCGTGCATTTTTGATAGCTTCGACCTTAGTCTCCTCAGGCCCTATTCCCTTTGCCGTAATCACATGGCCCATAAATTCAACTTTAGCCATTTTAAACTGGAATTTTTCTTTGTTCAAGGTCAAACACAAATTTTGAATTTGTTCCTAATGCTTATCTAATTTCTCGACATGATCTTTTTCATTTATACCATGAACAATTATAGCATCAAGAATATTTTTGTCTCTATTAAGTCTTTGTAATGCTTGTTTGCAGTATCCTCTGATACTGTTCAGGTGCCGACGAAACGCCGAATGAAAGGCGTTTATAACGATACAGCCGTTGGTGTAGCAAAAGTTTTAATTCCTCTCGAGGTTGGATGTAACTCAATTTAATGATAAGCCCATTTTATGTCAAACTCTGAGAACAATTACCTTTCCCGAAAGTCTTGCATCAACATTGGGGATTGGATGTCTTTCCCTTACGACAGCATTATTATCCTGCCTTATATCAATACATAAACGTATATCTTTCCCATTACGATTCGGAGATATCACTGCCGGAGACACCCAAAGAGTAGGATCGTCTACTTTTTCGATAATGTCCAATTTCTCCAGCTCGTCGAGCTTGGTACTCACTTGGTCTCTCAGGTTGTAGGGAATTCTACGAAACGTTTGGGCAACAAATTTTACACTTTCATCAATAGGTAATTGTAATTGAAAATCTTTAAGTTTACCATAGCCTTAAAAACATTTCGGATATTCATGTAGTATATAATCTTGGCCCACAGAATAAACCTTCAAACCAATTTTCAATACACCCAAATTTTCGAAAGCCTGTTTACCTAACAAGGGTTGTCCAGCATTTTCTACCACGATAAAATCAACGGAAATACTAGCACTCCCTTTTGCCAGAATATTGGCTTGGAATACCCCATCAACATCTAGTGCCTTATCATTACCATATGCAAAAACATTTTTGGAAATTCTCCTCTGATTTTAAAAGTTTACATTATTTCGTTTCAAATATTCCCACGTTTTGCGTCAATAATGTTACAACTTGCCCCGGAATCAATAATCATGGGTAATTCCACACCCCCAAATAGTGACAGTAATCTTATCTGAATCAAATTTTGAGAAATTATACACATTAAAAAGTAAAATCAATTTTGTGAATATTTTTCAGACTAAACCGACTCGTCATTTTGTATTTGCAATATCTTGCAAAATGACCAAATCTCTTGCACTTTCTACGCTCTTTGGTTCGCGCAGGACAAGATAAATCCTTTGCAAAATGTCCGAAATTTCCACATCTAAAATATGTCATTCTTGCCTTGTTATCACGAGCAAATTAATTTTGAACAGTCTTACTTTTCGTCTTTCTTCCACGTAGAAAACGAATTGTTTCATCGTGATGAATAGTCTTCGCTTGCAACTTGGCACCTTCCCACGATCTAGCTTTTTCCTGGGAGTTGTTCGAGGTTTAATTCACCACCTTTTCCGAGCAGAATTCTTCGTAATTCTTGGCTGTAACCGTTCTCGATAACTTGATCTCTATTACGTTTTCAACATTTCCTTCAAATTCACATGTTTCGGATCGTAATCTTGTTACATATTGATCAATAGTTTCTCCTTCACTTTGCGACATCTGTCTAAACATATGCCTTTCAAAAACATCATTCGTTTGCGGAATAAAATATTCGTTTAACTTCGTCTCTGCATCATCATAGCTGTCTCACCTGTGTCAGTTAAAGTTTCGAAATTTTCTTGAACTTGAGGTCCCGCATGGAATAATAATAATGCATTAAAATTTCAGGTCGAGTATAACTGATTCGAATAAATTGTGTCATACGGTATTTCGAATTGGCCAAAACTTATCCTGAAGGTTTAATAAAATAATTTGGTACGTACTTGTTTTTAATTAGCCACGCGTTATAATCGTGGCAATGTTATATAATTCACTTACGGCTTAATAGCAAAGTGGTACTAAAGGTGCAGTACCAGCAACTGGGGTCTAAAAACATAACCAAACCGCCATGGTGAAGCGCAGAGAGCGGTATGTGTATTTGTAGGATTCGCTCTATATAAAAGTCCTAAACATAAATCAAATTGAACATAAATGACAGTTAACTATCCACAGTTTAGCAAACTAAAGGAAGAACCGCAGTTAACGTGAGAAATCAACGATTGCAACATAGGTCAGAAATATTCTAGAATCTTAAACCTGTTGACGTGACAAATATATGACAAACATTTCTTACATAGATATTGCCTTTTTATAAACAGGTACAAAAAAAGAAAATACAAAGTGATCTAATTACTTTGCGGAATAAAATGACCGGAGCTTATTTCTTGATCAACAGTTTATGGATCGTTCTGACCTTCTCGTTAACTCTAGCTATTCAAGATATCAACATCACCTTTAACGATAAAAATGGCAATGAAATTGTGGTAAGAATAGAACATTAAGAATTCAAGTCTCGGAATTTCATTCCCAGTCTTGGCTTCTATGAATTTCTTTTTACTGGACACGAACCAATTAGTGGTGGCGCGATCTGTTGTGGTAGCTCATGCAAAACAACTCAAAGTTTGGCTCAAGCTTGAAAAAAGAACCAAATAATTAAAATAATTGCTGGTTATCATTTCCAACGCCGCAGAATTTATTCAAATGTGCAATAAACTGCGTATCACATATTTTGCTATTCGGCAGCAACTATAATTTGATCATCTTCAACCCCTCCCCCCCCCGAAAAAAATTTAGAAATGCCCTTGCAAAATTGATGTTTAATATCCAATGACACTTAGTTTACTACTCTACGTGTTAACAAAAAATTTGTTTTATTTCTCATTAAATTAGCTCTCCGTCTTTTTTATTTTCAGTTGCAACCACTTGCCTTCCTGTTTCTGATTTTCTTTCTCGTGATTCTGATAATTCAGTTTGTGACAATGTTGATTCATCGATGGTCCACTTTTATTCATCTAATGGCTGCCACAACTCTGGTACCAACTTTGGATGAGAACGTGAGTACAAGTTACATTGGCGTGGATGTAACGAATTTGAATAGTCTAGCTGGACTGCACGATCCATAAGTGCAGGCAGTAATTTAGCTTTGTCAAGGATTTTTTTTTATCAAAATTCGCTTAGCGCAATGCTGCAGGAGGCATATACTTGAAAGGTTTCCTGAAACCACAAATGTGCAAAGAGTTACATAAAATGCAGGAATAGAAACTAAGAAACCCCCAGTCCTCTACAGGTGTCTATTGACGCGTTTATTAAAGCCATGCAGATCAACACGGTCAGTGAGACAAGCACAAGCACAAGCAGTGAGAAGGCAAGGAATTCCAAAGTTCGGAGATTATTGGAAAAAAACTTAGACATTCTTGGAAAAAAACTCATTGCAAAAAACGTGTGTGGCATTGTGAAACCTTCACAGTAAATAGGTGTGAATTAGTATCCAATCGAGTGGACCGGTTCGTTCGCCACAGTTTTGGAATGCCGGCACAGCAATCACGGATGGAATGCAGTCGTGACCGGGAGATATATTCGAATCGGGTTTGGCAAGGAGACAAGGAGTGGAGTTGCTAACATGTTTTAAAGTGTAACATCAGTGCGATTTTGAAAACTAGGCGAAAAGGCGTCAGAAACCGAACCAAGGCTGCAGTTATTAAAAATCATCTTGACAAACAACTCTGCTTTGTCTTTGGAAGAACACAAAATTTCAGGACCAATCATAAGAGGGATACCTGATTCGTTCCTGTTCACTATATTTTTTATTATTTTCCAAATATGTTTGGAACTTAATTTTTGTTCTGGAATTTGGGATTGGTGGATTCCATGTATCGTGCTTTGACAATTCTAAAAACTCTCTTACAATTATTCCTAGCCTTTGTGTAAAGTCGTCTAATATCGCTGTTGGAATGTCGACAATAGCAGTGTGAATGATGATATCTCGCCGCAATTGTCGCTGAGTATTCCGGTGAAAACTATGGGGTAGAGTGGGTCTTCACCCGGAATCTTCGAAAAGGAATATATTCATCAGTTCCAAGACGTATCCACTATTCAATTTCCATCGCGTTAATTATCGGCAGGCAATAAGAAAACATCACTCGGCACACGAGCACATCAAGGCACACCGCGAAGCAAGTCACGAAAAGAGTCCAAGTCACCGCCCTCGTAAGTAATTATAAGAAGTATGTTGAAAAGAAGACCTTACTCATAGTAAACTGAGTTTTCAATCTCATCTGCACATTGACGTTGTCGGAAGTACCAAGTGGGGGCTGTGAAACCAGGGGAATACATCACCTCGATCAGAAACAAAACAAAGATGCAGTCGGGAAAGGGCGTGAGACGGGTTGTCGAAGATCCTAGTCATAAATTTCACCATCTGAGTCAATGACTCAGTAATGACAAAACTATTAGTTTTAATTCCGGTCAAGTCAGTTGCGGCTGAATTTAACCAGGTATCCTGGTGGACATTGAAATCTTTCATTGCGAAATATTTCGCTGATAGACAATACATCAGCATCTTCTCCAACTGCAAAGAAATAGGACAAAACAATCTTAGTTTGAGGTGGTCGGTATGCGAAGAACAGGAATGACGCAAGCACAGATTCGAATGTGATGTGGACTCGAAGGCAAATGCGCAGCTACAGGCATGTTACGAACGTAAGACCGCAAGTTCGTGCATATTTCTTAGAGAATCCTTGCGCATGGGCGGCAAATAACTCTAGGTATATTCTTCGCAAGGAATGATTCAACAGAAACAGCAATCCATCTGTGACCCACGCTTAACAAAACGCACTTGGTTGGTCGCAACCATGTTATCCGGAATTCCAATCATTCGATGATTGACCGTTTCGCCGCCCAGCGAGACTTCAGCGGGCAGCTAAAACACAATCTTTACAAATGTCCGTGAGAGACATTGAAATATATTTTCAATATCGAAGGTTATATTTTCAATATCGAAAGCGTTTGTCAGTACAAAATCGACAAATGCATGGGTTTATGTCATAGGAAATATTTTGAACGCCATTTTTTTCGAACATCATTTTTCTGACGAAGTATACTTGACAAAACATGATTTTTCATTTTTCTAATCATTGTTCGCTCACGCTTGAATATAAATTTTGTGTTCTATGAAAGGAACGGATGGATATGCACATACGGATCTATGAAGACAAATCTTGGGGATGAAACTCGATACGGGGTTGGTGGTAGTAATAATA
Organism: Styela plicata; assembly: GCA_963675895.2. Taxonomy (NCBI): domain Eukaryota; kingdom Metazoa; phylum Chordata; class Ascidiacea; order Stolidobranchia; family Styelidae; genus Styela; species Styela plicata. The sequence goes on from OZ023140.1 coordinate 24,439,961, forward strand.
TTATTTTTTTTTCAGAACATCAACAAGAATGAAAATAAGAAAGGAACCTACAAGAAGGGAAATAATGCAAATAAGAGAAATAAAAAACGGAAAAAAATTAAAGACATTGATAACAGTGTAGTAGAAGAGAGAGAAAATGGTGGAGTAGACAATAGAGCTTTCTCAAATGATATAATTTTAAAATCTACTTCAAAAACGTGAGTCTATTTTTTATATTGTACAGAGATTTCTAATTGAACCATGGCCGATCGAGAATTACCTACAACTGCACATTACCTTTTAAGCTTGTTGAATCAACTTCGCACGACGGCGGCGCGATTCAGCGGTGACTTATGCTAAACAAAACATACTCAGATAATATTAGTATTATCGAATTGACTAGCTATTCGTTAAGATGGACCAATATTACAAAAATTCAAAGCACTAAAAGGTTTTTATTTTCAGACCCGTTCCTGGTTCCCTACGAATGAAGAACGATAATATATCAATGTCTTTTTCACCAGCAACAGATGCTTTTCCCTCTCAGAGTAACACTACCTTTGCAGTTGGGAACATGACAAATACAAATGAAAGTCAACGAAAATCGTCATTTCCATCAGCAAGCAGCCTCGATAAAGCCCGCGTTGTTACTCACGCGGAAGTGTCGTTTGGTGGTAATTTTGAAATGGGATCTTCAAATACTACTCGCCAAGAAAAGAGATCTACTGGTTCTTCGATCGATTTACTTAATCCCGTTAACGAATATGGCGATAATTTTGAGAACCAATCCATGAATGATAAATTAGATGCGGCGATGCTTGACTTGACGAGTCAAAAGAAGTATGACTCCGATCCTGATGATAGTGATGTAAGCTATGAGAGAACAGTGTTATAGTTCATAATAAATTTATGAAACTACTGGAACTCACCTTATATGAAAGCCATAATCGTAAAATATTTTTCGAATATTTACTGAAATTGACTGGATCCGGTAATTTGCGATTGTTCTCATTCGGTCTTGAAATGTTCCCTTTGCTATTCCCCAGAAAACCCACTCGTTATAATTATTTCTCATTTTTCTGATTTTATAGCAAATATCAATTATTTCATGCAATGGCTCACATATAAAGTATTTATGTAAAATTTGATTAATGCAAAATAATACTGTTATGAGCATTAGCACCTTCATATTTCCAAACCAGGATAAAAATGTCTTGATATATGGATTTGACGAGGGAGTTAACAAATGGGGATGAGTTGCTGCCGCGTTATATGTGTTCTGGTGGTGGCTCATAGAGGATGCTCTATGTATTAGTTTAAAAAACGATGCAAATCTACGCTTTATTCAGCTTAATGTACAACTAAGTCTTAGATAAACAGCTATCTACAATACAGGAATAGTGAACAATGCAACATAGGAATCAATGGATTGAATAAGATGCACCAGTTTAGTGTAGCCAGATAAAGTAATCAAGCCACAACAGTAATTTGGCAGTCCAAATTTGTACGTTGTATAACTTTTTGTTACTCACGACTACTTGATCTTTTGCACCACCCCATGGCCTCAATTAGATATTTTGGCTGTATTACACTGCTTTACACACTTTTTTTTTGTTGAAATTCGCTCAGAGCAAGGCCACGGAAAAAGAATCGAACTTGAAAATTCTCCTGAAGCCACTAAAGTGCAAAGAGCTACATGAAATGCAGGAATAGGAACTAAGGAACCCCCATCCCTGCGATAGATGTCTATTAACGCGAGTTTTAAAGCCTTGTAGATCAACACGACCAGGAAAGCAGCTAGAAGGCAAGATGCGAATTGGTAGCCAATCGTGTTGACCGATTAAAAATTTTGTCAGGAGGAACGAGAGCAGAAAGCTCCATGGAACAAAGACCATTATAATATCTGTAAAATAAACATAGTGAGGCAACATATCGGCGGTATGTGAAACTTTGCAGACCGGAAGAAAGTTTAGGGCCAATCATATTGATGACCCGCCGTTGAATACGGTCGAGCATGCTGAGAACAGCGCTGCCCCAAATGTGACAGCAATACTCCGTACAGGGTCGAATCCATGATTTGTATAAATGGAGAATGATTTCGGGAGTGAGATAATGGCGAGCTCGATGTAGAGAACCGACTTTCATCGAGGCTTGTTTAGCAATGCTAGTGACATATTCATTCCAACTCATGTCCTTAGACAGCCAACAAGACGAATATTTGAGGATTCCTCCAGAACAGTACCAGATAATGAAATTTGGGTTGCATTCGTATCAGTGTAACGATTGCTTGATAAAACTTTGGTCTTCTCCGAGTTAAGAGTTACCTGCCAAGTGTTACCCCAATTAAATACTGTGGCCAAATCACACTCAAGCGAGAATCTTTGCGTATAAGCGGCAAATAACCCTCGACCCCGAAATCAGAAGATGAGATTCCAGGATTGAGGTTGGTCTCGCAGAGTGCAAAGACGTATGGACCATTCCTCGCAAGGAATGATTCCACAGAAACAAAGTTTCCTCTCGACCCCCGAAGGTTAGAAAAACAATTTGAAAAATTGGTGACAGTGAGATTCTTAGCACCCCCTCCCCTATTACGGGGTACACGGGACTGGGGGGCATTAGCTTTATTCGGACGCGTCATAATATGTGAAAAAACCAGCAACTGCACGCTGAACAGGAAACATTCCAAAGGAACTGAACTGCCATCGTTGAATGCAGTGAGTGGTATCTACCCTGGACGAGAGTATGAACTCTCTGCCACTTCTTGAGTTTAGGATTACGTTTGGTTTACCTTCTGTCTGTAGAACTTCCTGATAAGGGTGGCCCTGCCCGGAGAGAATATCTCCAATCAATATATCGCTACAGATTACAAAGGTAATAAGTTCATCCGCCACGACAAGACAGTAATCCCGTGGATGGGAATATATATATATATATATAATTATGTAAGAAGGAGGAATAAATGACGTACGATTTGCAAATATAATTCAACAGTTAAGTTATTTGAATACATTTTAGTTTAACAAACAGCTGCAATGAACCTTGTGGTCTATGGCGTATTCAACACTTTGAAAAGAGGAAGGTATTTAAAGGTCTTTAGAAGTAAAATTATGACGTTATAAGAGGCGTCGCAGGCAAAAAATCACCTGATAAATAACGTTTTTATTATTTTTATATTACTAGGAAACATACAAATAAACTCGACGGAGGCACAAAAATTTTTTGAAAAGGGGGAATTCATGACAACATGCCCCCTAAATACGCTAGTGATAGTGGTTATGTGTACATTTGTAAAGAATGCTTCTGTCAAATATGGTCGCCAGTACTATCTTTTGCCGGAAAATTTTCACTTTTTTAATACGATAAATTTATTGACTTTTCTGAAAATCCTTTGCAGATTTTGCCATTGTGTTTTCTCGATATACTAACTGACTCATCTCAACACCATCTTTTTTAGTCGCTTGCTACTTAGATTTTCATTTATCGAAACTGCGCCATAAATTGTTCATGCTAGAACGATCCATCTATGGCCCAAGTTGGCCAATATTTGACTCCGATAATACAATACGAACAAACTGAGATAAGTTTTTGTTGACATTTATTTTTTGTGCAGAATAAATCATTTTAGATAAAGGAACGGATGACAATACCAGCAACTAAAATATAATCCCGATCAGAAATTTCGTTTTGTAAAGCATGAACCACAGATGGCTCGCACCATTCAGGTGCGATCCATCAGTGTCTCATACCTAACAAAATATGTTATATCAGTAATTTTCTGACTGGGGTAAACGAACAGTAATTGAGTAACAATTGGAGTTGGTGAATCAAAGTTTGGTGGAATAGCTTTGGTGGAATAAATGATCAGAAAAAATGTATATATGATTATATGATATATTGATATGCGTGGCAGAGCTTCTTGCACATCAAGCACCATCGATGGCTTAATCATAGTGAACAAAGAAATTATTTGCAACCTATGATTTGCAAAAGATTTATGGATGTTGAGATCTTGCGAATTGCGGAAATAACAAGAAACAATACAAATTCTCAAAACTGTATAAGTTTAGATTCTGTAAATAATCACAAGAAAAAAATTGATATTCTCATTGGGTCCAGGTTGGCTGAACAGATACTAGTATGCAAAACTGAAATATTCTGCTATGATTTTTGACAGTGGACCATTGATACACTTGAAATAATAGACGTTAGGGACAGGAAAAATAACACTATGTATTATATTTTATGTAAACCAGTTACACAATATAATAACGACAAAAATAATAATATAATATTAATATGAATATATTTTGTACGAAAACATTATTGATGATGAAACAATAATAAAAATATTAAATAAAGTGCAGATTATGATTTGAAACATCTTTAGTGCTTTTTCCACACAACAAAGGGTCTGGGATTGCATAGACATCACATGGGTGGGTGATCGTAAGCCAATCAGAAATTTAGTCTAGTTCGAGCCATAGATGAAGTACACGTGAGTTGTTCTGTCCATCATTGACCCATACCAAGACAAATCGAGAATTGAAAAGTTTGTCAAGAGCGAATCTACTATGCTCAACAAATCATGATTTAATATTTTTTCTGACTGGAAGTTTTGGGTCTCAGTCACGAGTATGTTGAAAGGAACTATTTTTTACGGAATGAAATTACTTCAAACTTCAATGACAAAATTGTCGTACTCCGATAAGAATACTGTGTAACTTAATCACTATTTTTCGTTGTAATTCTGTGTATAGCGTGGCAGGCGTGTGTGCGCAGGAATTGCGAGACCAGCTCGTGTACTGCTGATTGTTGGAATTCATCTGGAAAGAAAAATATATTGTTTGAGTAAAGTTTTTTGGGAATTACAACAGATCCAGTATCCGGTCCATGACTTATAATTAAGATGAGGTACATTCGACTCATTTACTCCTCACTGGTCAACACTTATGGGCCATCGAAGGAACGCGTTCTTAAGTATTTACAAGCCTATTCGGCTAAATAAAATCTCCCATATGTTTCGGGAACAACATTGTATTTTACCATCGTGTTACTCATCGAAATAACGTGACAAGATGCATTTATATGAAAGTAATAGTTCGATTTAAAAAATAAATTTGTGCAGATTTAATTCGCGTTTTCTCGAGTCTTGACAACTAATTTTTCTTAAAGAAAAGACTTTTATTGGACCATATTTTTGAGAAGTCATTACATAAACCAATTTACCTCTTGTTGCAGAAAATTTAACATCGATTTAATGGATGATTGTAAACGATCGGTATCTTTTCCAAAAAGTCGAACTTTTCTATGACTTTCGCAGTATATTGTTCTTAATTGTTCATGAGTATGGAGACAATATCCCTCCCATGTTCTGGTTGTCGGAGAGTGCTTGAATGCATGACGTTTAGTGACTATTTTGGTGAATCCGGATCTCTGTTAAAATAAATATATACACGTATTAGGTTTTTATTCTGTTATGTAAATTTTCGACGGATTGAAGAAATAAATCCCGTCATAAATTTGCATACATGTTATCGACTTAAATATAATATTTCCAATGAAAACTTTGGACCTCCATTAGAAATTGGATTTTCTCAAGCACGAGACACAGATGGATGGCGCCTCGTGGCCGCGATCCACCATTGTCCCATACTTAACACAATAAATAACCAACTTGTGGTTTCAAATTTTCATTTCAACTATTTTTCGTCCGTCATTTTGCATTTTCCTTTCACATCAAGTGACACAATCGCTTTATGAAATTAACCATTTTTTTGTTTATCAAATATAATTCATTGACGCCCATTTTTGTAATCACGAAAAACATATTTATCTCGTGGAATGGTCAGTTTAAGTTCATGGTCACGGTTGAACTTCGCACCATGTTCCTCAAGGCATTTAACAATAGTTTTATTAGTTTTATATTATACTTGTTTGTATAAAAACATTGTCGAAATTTCTCAGATATCAAGATTTTTATCAGTTTATATAAATCTACTTACCGCCGTATCATAGGCGTGTTGAGCCAGGCTTAAAAATTGTTCAAATTCAACCCGACAACGATAAGCCGACCGCGTTAGTCTTCTCGATCTCTGGCTTGAAATTGTTACAAGTTGTTGTAGAAAACTCTCTTTTTTGATTTTCTCATCACTCGTCGATTCGAGAGTTATATAACTTTTCCCAGTAGTCGATAACACGCGTGAAATTTCGCTGTCGTGCGGGGCAGCTGTACTGACGGCATGAAGAATTGTGAGGTGAATAACTGTCAAACAAAATCAAAAATAAAATTAATATATGGAAATGGAATGTTCAAAACAACGTATTTTGAATGCTATTAGGGGATAATTCCACAGCAAACGAAAGTGGAAAATAATTGTTTTTGAAAACACAAAAGTAAACAAAAAAGTTTTAAATTCATGTTGTGTTGAGATCTATCACGCCCGCCGAAGTGAGTGCGGTTTGTTGGTGGACTCTATGGTCCCGTTAATGAATCTTTGTCTCCGTTCAACCATTCAACATCAGGTCGCGCGTATAATTGATAAGGACATAAGGGCTTTGTCCAGATTGAATATCTTAAATTGGCGACAATAGAATGATACTGAAACTAAAAACATTTGCTAGGGATCACTGAACTTGCAGCGTGCAATTACAGTGGGTCACAAAAACTCGTAAAATTAAATTAACCATTTTTACATTTTCAATTAAATCTAAAAAAAAACAGATAAAATTGTTTGAATCATTTTTGGAATTCGGAGTTATATAACTTATCGTGCGAGCCCTTATTACTGCCAAAATATTTCAAAACTCGTGCTGCAATTCAAGAGCATAAACGAATTTAGTGCTTTCATCCGTTCTAATTGTTTTTTGTATGTTAACATGCAACCCTTGAAAGATTAGACAAATCCTCGCTAATAAGTCACGATTTTTAGGTAATGTCATTAATATGTTTTCTCTTCATTATTATTTGTGAACTCCTGAACCTAGGGATGTCTAGGAATGGGAAAGACAGACCCAAAGACAAAAACATAGTTATTGAACGATGTAAGGCTTTTTGAAGTTTAACGTAAATAACATTTTAACGCCATTTTGATTTTTAAGCTAGATTTAAAATTAGTTACTGGTCTTTTTAATAATTAACATTACTTTGAAAAACGGTCTTGTCTACTTTTGTGTTCGCGGAAAATTTATCGAATTAAAGTATATGTAACGTATCAAGTATATATTAAATTTAACTTAATTTGGTTTCATTGGTTTTATTGTAAGATTTGGTATAAGTTCGAAAAAAACGTTTTAAAAAATAAATTTCGGTTTCAAGAAAAATACTCCTGAAATGCCATTTTTATCCAGGGATTGTTTATTATTAAGTTTATTAGGAAGTTATGAAATAGTTTTATTGCACAACGTTGATCTAATAAGTCGGTGAATTGTGTCGGAAATGTCTTAAATCCATGGTCATACTATGTCTTATTTATGACATGATTTCTAGTAAATAGTACTGATAAGTTAACTCACCGATGATGAAGAAAATTGTTTTCAAAAAATATACGACTGAACTTGATGTGAGCGGTGAACCTCTGGACGTGCAATTTTGGAAGTATGCAGGAAGTTCTTTTGAATTTGGACATTTTCTCGGTAACAAACTACAGTCTTGTTGATTGTAAATATTCTTGCAGCAATTACTGCTGTTAACTTCTCGATTTTGTGACGTTACAATATTTTTGCAACATTTGATCGTATTTGTAAAGTTATGATTTCTGTTTATGCAATGCCTTGTTTCTAACATCGTGTCACATGCCGCCTCCAGATAAGTTGAGTTCTCGCAACATTCGGCCATTTTATTATTTAAATTAGACATAATATTCTACGAAAAATAAAATAATAAATTGAAATGTTGTTAAACGTCAACTGAATTTTTTTGTACTCGGTACTTTGCTACAATACTATATTTTCTGCTAACTGTGCTATTTTTAACAATAATAACATTGCTCTACCAGAGCTTATAGCCCAGAAGGTCCGTATGCCAATGTCGCGATTCATCTGCAGTAACTGGTACTTGATGAAATTTTTTTCCGAAGTTCTACAATGTACTAGATATTTCTATCTTTGATTCTAGGCTTGTATTGTAGTATCCCCTTGTTCTACCCCTTGACAAGTGTCGATTGCTCGTCAAAAGCCCCAGTAATAAACAGGACACTAAGCCGCTTCTTTTTTTCCCGGCTAAGTTTTAAATAAACTTGAACTTGCTTTCTCTCTACTCTACCTAAACCCACGTGAGAAATCTGCATACCGCAAATACAAATTATATATTCTTAGTCGCACAAGACTATTATTATTTCATAACCTCGGATATTGCGTTTGTTCTGAACTGTCAGAAAGATAACACATTACTGATTTCTAGTCAGTCATCTAAAATGCAAGGTGACATACTAATATGTTGTTTTAACAAATTAATATGCGAAATGTTTTTTTAGTCCTTTAATCTGTATAATTAGCATTTTCTTGTGGAAGTTTTAACCGCCCTGCTATTGGCTCGTGCCCCCGGTAATTATCGCATTGTTATCCTTGCACTTGACTTCTCTTTCTTGTTCGCAGGAGGAAATTCTCAATTGAGATTCGCCATTCATGTCTTGCAAACGGAAGTTCAGTCAGAAAGGAACTGATCATTACCATTTATTCAACGGCGGAAGCTATTTTATTAAGGGTGTACTATTGTCTTTATCATTGAAGAAAGAGTTAACGCTTCACTATTAGTACTAATTAGCGTTGTCATATTAGACTTGTACCGAATGATCTCCTCCAACTAACCCGACCGTTTAACAAGTAAATGGGAATTGTATATCTTATGATTTAATCTGGTTCTAATCTGCAATGCATCTGTATTTTTTCTCATTTTTTGTGTTTACGACTGAGTACAAGATGGCATCACCAGATTATCTGTTGCGTAAGTTGGGCGAATTTTGTGGAAAAAATAGCGAAATAAATTTTTGATTTGAAGTATTCTTGTCAGTACTAAAATAAGTCGCGCGGTGAGCGAGAGAATTTTTTACCTCTGACATTCTTTAAACAAAGTATCTGCAGACGAGAAGTAATCCGATCTTGAGTGAACTCGTCGGGACGTTCACCTGCTTTCGCAAAGATTATCCTTTTTTGACATCACGTTTTGAAGTGTGTGGACCATCGATAAATCCGGTAGTAACGATAAAATCCATCGTCATTCCATACTTGACTTGGGAAGTTCCAAATCACTTTACAACGTTCCTTCTTGGATTAAAGAAATGACGGACAGATGTAGTAAATGAACGATTGATTTGACATAAAGTTTCTTTTCAAAATTATGAGATACATCGCGTAATCTTGTTATGATAACACGTGTTATCTGATGCTTTCGAGAGTTTAATACCCCGCATACTATTAATTACACAGCGGGCCTCACGAACGCAGAATCTAAAATGTCATTCCGACGCCAAGACTCGCATCAAAAATGCGTGCGAAAAAAAAAGATGAAATACGCAGAAATGAAATAATTTTAGTGGAAATTGCGCGATATAGTTTTTATGTAACGCCCGAAGACAATCAAGGAGAATTTCGTTAAATTACATTCACCACAAACTTGACAACCAAGATTTTACGCGATTAAAAACCTTTTGTCGTTCCGGAGTCCTGAGTGGTGTCCTAACAAAGTTTATACAAAGACAGTTACAATTATACTGCATTATCCATACGACACCTCAATACTTTTAGGCGGGAGCGCTGGATATTTATAAATTTTATCATCAAGGCGGGACGAATTAAGTATTTCATTTAGATATGAGATAAATAAGAAAAATACCACACAAACGGTGTTGGGTGACGCCTTGTCAAAAAGATCTGGATATGATATCCTTAAATGGAGGTCATCAGGCGGAGTCTTACATAACGAATATTATGGTGGACCGATCACAGAAGTTCAGCATAAAAACTGTCTTGACTTATTGTTGTACAATACTATGACAAAGCGAAAAACAAAGGAAAAAACTTGAGAACATGAAAAAACTATGTGTGTCATGGTATCGATATTTTTTAACGCAACGGATGGAAATGTTCATTAGTTATTTTTATTGGGTCGTAAATTTCCTGTGAATTAAATTTTCCGCAGTGTTCCTAGACACTCAAAAATCAAGCTACCACGGCGCAATCCATCGGTGACCTACACTTCGCAAAATGTTTCCAACGAAATTCTTCAAAACTGAGATTAATATGGCATTTAACCTTTTCCTCATTTCAGGATAGTCTCTTCATGCACTTTTCAGCAACCTGAAATTTACATGTTAGGTAATCCAGAACTCGTTACTTAGTAAATAAATGATAGGGAAACTAGATGGTTCCCCAAAATGCTGGCCGAATCTTTAATAATTTTTTATTTTATTTTACAAAATATTAATATCCAGTCAAATAGACGTATTTCATTTTTTTAACCAGTTTTATCAACAGAACTGTTTTCTTAATATTGGTATTAAAAGAACGATATTAATTGTACAAAACTTTAGCGAACCATTTTTATTAAAACAGAGTTATCTTTAAGTCAAAAAATCAGAATAGTTTGTGATAGTTTTCTACATTGCGCAACTGAAATTAAGTGATTATCCTAACCGGATCTATGTTCATACTAATTTGCCATCCTTCAAAGGAATTGAATTGAAGATAATTATCATACGTAGTTTGATTACTTTTAATCTATGTTATGCAAATAAAATTAGGTAATTTTGGAGCAACAATTTTAAAAGTGAAGCAGACATTTTCAAAACCACTGTAATTAGTTGTCGTAGTAAATTAACATATGAAACATATGAGTAGACAATTCTATGTGCAACTATTGCCTATTGCCCAAGTGCGCCAAGTATGACGTTTGTTTTCAAATTATAAAACACTCAGCCTCGATTTTATCAAGAGGAACATTCTGTTGTATTTTTTTAATGGTTTTATGTGTATTATGCAATTGATTTTCTTGTTGCATAATCTGTTTTGTCCCATTTAGCAAAAAGGGTCAAAAAGTTTCAGCTTTAATTATTTTTTGTGTTCTCATAAAATATAGTTGGCATTTAAAACCCACAGATATAACATCGTTCTATTCCCTGGCATATTTAGAAACTTGAAAAGGGGGCCAAAATAAACAATTTTCCGAGATCAATTTATGACACCATAATGGGCGCCGCACGCTCAGAAATTGTTTTCGAAAATATCGTTTTTATAGTATGTCACTACAAAAATCGGAGTGTTATAGATGGATATTTTTTCTTTATGTCTTAACGTACAGCGATAACGCTTAAAACCTGTCTGTCCAAAGAATTTCCCTTTAGTTGCGACTTTCTCTATAATTCACTCATAACACCAACCAAATGCCTGACTCACTGTACAAGTCACTATCTTTCTGTCTGCAATGGCTTTGCTGCTTGGTGTAGCTCAAATGTTAGAAAACCAGGAATTCCTACACAACTTTTTTTTATCTTAACAATGTATCTATTGCCAACGTGCAATCGTGCCCTGAATTATTGTGCCGTTACAGATATTGTAAGTATAAAAAAACATTTTTTGACCAAAAAAATTGAATGGGAATATGAATGGTTAATAACATTGTCGTTCCCCCAGATTTATATAGTAAAAGTATTGTGACGCGTATTATAAAGAATGAATTAATATATATGTTTACTCATACATTTGCATATTGAATAATTCAAAACTTTTCGTATTTTAATCAGTTTTGAAAAGCTTCCGGAGAAATTGTTCGAGAGTTTCTATAAATTCACCGTAATAAAAATTTTCAAATACAAATTTCAAAATTATTTAACTAAGTTAAACTTTTTTCCAATACACGTTTACATGGTAAATGAAAATGTTGATATTTGTTTTATGATTAAGAAACTGCGTCATTAATTGTGATATATTAATACCGACTGATTCCTATGACATTACGACATGGTTTTTGTGAGCGGCGCTAATTTGCTTGTGTATAAACAGCGGCAAATTACTTTGTAGACAGCACCTTTCAGATTTATTCTCGTCAAATTTTAATCGCGGAAACTCTTGTTCATATTAATGAAGTTTGGACATATTTGTTAAAAAACAAGATGTGTTTTCAAAATATGATGTATGAATCGCAAAACCTCATATGGCGAAAATAATATGACTGTTTGCTCCAAAATTCCCGTGGTCGTCAATCATTTGATCATGAAATATTTTCTTTATATTATTCCATGTTGCAAACCAATTATTTCTTCATTGTACCACGAGAAAAAGTTACATAAAACCAACTTTTTATAATAATGAATACATCGTGTATGCTTAAGAAAATTTATCTGATCTGATAGTCAAATGATAAATGAAATCGTTCTCGTTTTAATCTGGCATATCATCACACTTGTATCATTTGTCTATTCATGACGATATATTATATAACACAACATGATTATATTTTGATACACTTCCCGTGGTTTGATTGAGCTTGTATCAAAAACACAAGTCTTTCGGTTCATTAGGTCAAATGACACTGACATAAAATTATGATTTTGGTTAATAATTGTGGGATTGTCGACATATGTGTCGGTTTTATTGGTTTATTTACATGCTTGGTAACGAGATACAATTGATCCGAATACAATATTTTGCAATATAACTGCTCTTTTATATGATGGGATGGGGAGATGAAAAATGAGTCAACTTTTTTGATAAAATAAACACGAATTCGTTTTCTATTTGAATTGAATGTTTTTAATAAAATTATTTTGTTATGAAACCACAATTATTTTCACCTCTTAGCACAAGCGCTTACGCACTATAGGTACAATGATCCTTTCAAATGTTCTAAATACAATGCTTTTTATTAGTTGATATATATTGAATAAAATGATACCATTGTATTCAAATTTCCCGCTCCGCCATCAGATAGAATTATGATACGACCTTTCATTCAAACTGCGAATAATTTGATACCAAAAGTATTCAATTGTTGGATTGTTGAACTTGTTTCAATAGGGAATCTCCAATATATTATTAGAAAAATTGGAACAATGGATTTTTTTAGCCAACATGTTTATAGATCTATTGGTATATACAATGTTGACGTACGCGAACGCCTGTATTTTGTACAAAAATAGTTCTATGAATTTGCGAATTACGATTTGTTTACACAATGCAAAACATATTGATATAGAGGCTACAATCAAAATTATTATGACGTGAATATGAGCAACTATCTTTTAATTATGACGCATTACTTTTCGAATTTTTCACTTGAGTCAGGAAACCAACTATGTGATTGATTTTCTTAATATTTTATTGGACGGATGACCGAGGATTGTGTTAAGATTATCTTTTCACTAGATGATAGAACAAGTACCACGCCCGAATCGGATGTTTTTGTTGGGTTAGGTTTACATGGAGACGTTAAGTTCATCCAAATTAAGAGGAAGTTATCCTTACAACATACAAGCGGACCGCGGAACTCATTATCTAATTTGGATCAATCATGCAGGGATGGGGAAAACCGAAGCAAACGGAATTCGAATTTAATTCTGATAACATTTTCAAATTGAATCGCTAATCGTTTATTTCGAATCAGTAAACTGGAAAGGTCAATGTTTTTTTTTATATATGCATAATATTATCTCATTCTTGTGTCCTTGTAATTTCTCTCAGACACGGACCAAGTATTGTAAGGAAACAGGGAGGAGAGACAGGAAGTTTATTGAAAGATGTCAATGTATATTTACACTCCATTTTATAAGTTCCTGTGAGCAATTCCTGATTGCTTAATACCTGTCCAATTTTACTTATGTTGATCCGATAATGAATATGATTACTAAAAGATTTATAAATGCGAACAGTTTTCAACAAGTTTGGTATAAATTTTCCTTCTTCCCAGGTCAAAAATGTTTTTGTTTAAAAAATATCAAATTTGCACAGCGTCCTGTTGTTCATAAATACTAAAACGAAACTTAATTACTAAAGCGGAATGAAAAAAATCATAAAAAATGATCGCTACAAAATTTACGAGGAATCGAAAATTAGTTTTAAAAAAAAATTAATAACGCCATTTAAAAATTTAAAACGACATTAATGTTATAATTAAAAATGCTAAATCCGTCTTAATTGAGATTCCTGAAGCTTTTGTCACGATTAAAGTTCAAACGTTCAATTTTTAAATAAATACACCTATTTCGTGATAAATATAACCATTTACGACTTTGGTTTCTTTTTCTAAAATCCATAATTTCATGTTTCTGTTTGTCAAAAGTTGTCAAAGTACTTCGAATGAAAAACGACCATGACGTCACTCAACTCAAGTTACATAACTTTAGCGGTAACGCCGACTTCATTTGGCCATGCTTAACCCAACTTGCAGATTATGTTATTGTGGATAAAAAGAAAAATAGATATGAAATTAGTTGCTCGATAACATTTGGATTGACAATTTTTATTTGACACTCTGTACTGTACATTGTTGTGGTTCAAAACTAACCAAACTGAAAACAATTCTACCACAATCTTTCGAAAGCAACCAAAAACTCTTGTATAAGTTGATCTTCAGTTTTCGTACCTTCCAACTCTTTGATATATCTCGATAAACACATCTTTTGTCGATTAAATATTCGCGGTCACTTCTAATTGCACATTTTATCCTGTGATTGCCTAAACAACAATTGTGATTATGATTTTATGGCTTACTATATTTGATTACTTCTAACTATAACTATTAACTAGAAGACACTAAGAACGTTATATAACCTCTCTTTTTGTTATTAAAAATTAGACCCAACAAAAAGTCAATTCAAATGATATTTGAATTCCTAAAAATATAAATTCGCTCACTTCTAGCTATGCACACCCCTGACCTCGATCTTTGGCACAAACTGAAAGTAAGTTGAAAATGCAGGGTAGAATATGATAAAATAACACACATTCAAAATATTATCACGAAATGTGGTTTTGTATTAGTTGAACAGCCATTGACTGTTCCGAGTAACAGACTATCCTATATGTTTGAGGTATAGAACTTTGGTTAGGTAAACAGTGAGCAGAAAAAAGCATTTACATATAAAATTTAACTAAAAATAAATGTCACATTTAAACATATAAATATCGTGGTCGAGATTTCATAATCCAGATGGACTGCACCTAATATCTAATTATTTAAAGGAGGGGCATTCCATTATAGTGGCGAGAAATCACGAATGCGATATTTTTACGTACATGCTCTCTCGGCATATTTATGCGTCGGTAAGTCTATTGTAAATAAATATACACTCCATTTATATCGAATATTAAATTATATAACATTCTAAAAATGATAGAAAAATAACTATACGTGTATTTTGTCAATTTTTGTGGCCTTTTAAGAACATAATATGATGCGCCAATTATTGCAATAGATTTGGCTTAGTCATTTAATGGAGTAAAAGGTCATCTCAGTCATAATATGTTCCATATTATTTCTTAATATGAAGCAAAATCAGTGTTTTTTCGTAACTTCAATAGTAGCTGATGTTGAACAGACTGAAGAGTAAAAAATATGAAAATATGAAAATTTTGAGACGAATGTTTTACGTGAATAACTTGCAATTTAAGATTTTTTCATTACAAGTTTAGAAAAAAGATTAGTTAACGCAGACGTGTGGCACGATTGTTTAAACCCGTGCTCCTCAAACACGTTTTTACACGGCCCCATATAGTGTCACTCTCAGTTTATCAATAAATTTTTAGTGTGCTCGCTAAATGTGTTGTGTATATAAATGATGTAACGGACATAATAATTGGAGTTTAAGAACAAAAAAGTGGAATAGAAGTGATCATGGTATTTGGGGGTTGGTCGTTTACAGTGATCATGGTATTTGGCGGTTTATCGTATACAGTATTTTGCGGATCTCGTTGATATTGCGCGTTGGATGATTTATTGACAATAAAGACTTATTTCAAAGAAGTTGATCTAAAATACCAGCACCAAGGACTTCCTATACCATGCATCATTGGCTATTAAATGTGGTGAGGGGCGAATAAAACTAATGACAACATTTGCGGCCAGGGAGTTTGAGAAAATTCTAAAGCCGGCGCCAACAGTGCCTGGAATATTTTCACGGAACTGATTTGTTATAGTGAGAGAGTGGAGAATTGAATTTATAGATTCATGGGGATATTTTTGGTGTATCCATATCACAAATGCTTTTTTCCTGAGTACGACTCGTTTAGAGTTTTTCAAGTTTTTTCTTCAAAATACTCAAACTTATATTGCTAGCAAAACATGCTTGTGAAAATATTTCTTTTATACTGATGTCTTTGGAGTATATCTATAGGAAGTATCGACTCATTTCAAGACATTCAAACGGATATCGGAGTAGCTGTTTTGGATTTCTGCAAAAAGATATATGACATTATCATACCATATTTCGAGACCAAGAATATGTTATATAAACTTATAAAAATACGAATAATCACCTTAACACGAACCAATGAATGAACTGCTTTTGATGGTTTAGGACTACGAGGGTCTTGACTTATTGTATATTATTCTCGCGACGCCATTTTTTACAACTTACAATTCGTTCAGCCGTGAATTCGCCCGTTCAAAATATATTTCAACGTGACACTGTTTTGTGTATTTGGCATCACAATAATGACGCACGTGTCATTACTTTGACACTCGAATAAGAATGTCAGCTCACATTTCATGGACGATTATAACAAATATTCAATAGTTTATTTAAGGTTAAAAGGTTATTTTTATAGAAAAATCGTGTTGAACTCGGTCAAAATTCTTTTCCCCTTAGTTTCAAATTGCTGGTTTGAATAGTTTTGATGAATCTTGTACTATTTCAATCATCGCCCTCTTCTCGCGTACATTATCCGGCCTTAAACAAATAAACTAGTAATTGTGAAGTTATTATGACCAACAATTTAATGGACTAAAAATTATAATACCCTTTAAATTGAGAATATTCAACTTTCGGTTGAAGCTCGAACATTATATTTTGAAACGTCTATTTTTGTTGGTATACAAATACAAGAAGAAATTCACATTCCCAGAGTAACACAAGAATTGTATTTCATTTCGTGTCTTCGATCATATTGCCAGGTTGGTTTAGCACGCAGCCGAGTTTTTTATCTCCATTTAAGATAAATCATATTTGATATAAAAATTAGATGAAATGCAAAAATTTAGAGTCCTCGTTTTGGGATATTGTGGTTCTGCAATTCTTCTGAACTTTTTTGGCATTTCTCTTGCATTACGCAACTTCATATTATTGAAACATCTTTACCACTCTGCTTTTGTATTCAGAAGATTATTCACGTACTGTATAAATTTAATTAAAGTTGTCTTTTTTCTGCCCGATGTGAAAAATTCTTTTTCTTGCCGATTCAATATGTAGTCCTACAACCGAATAATGCATTTTTAGTTTGTTACTAAATTATTAGTTCAATATTTATTTTATAAGTTAGGGATAGGTTTTCATTATTTTCCAACGGGAGAAGACCGATAATTCTGGGTAACCATATAGCGAATCACAAACTCTCGCGTATTGTCTCATACATAAATATGGTAGATGGAAGAAGCTCTAATCGGCGGTTACGCGAACCATCGTGCCGCTTCCGTCGCCACCAAAATAACCATTCCTCTCGGTACTCAAACTTGCGTGAGGAACTTGCGATGACTGTACTGAGTCGAATGATGCTTCCTTATTTGTAGCAGCTCTTTGTCATTCAAGTGATCGCTAGTTATATCTTTTAGGAACTGATTTAGGCCTCGATTAGAGCGAATTCCCCAAAATTCCAAACATATAAAAGTATAGATGGTATCAGCTATTTTGCGGCCGATCCCTACTTTGTAGACTTGAGAATACAATTAACATAAAGCAATACAAAAGTGAATTGCTGTTTTCGTTTCGTCACTTTTAATGCAACGCAATGCATCGGTAGGACAACAATATTCTTAACAAGGGGAAGTTTCCTCATTTCCCATTTGACAGGTGGATTCGAAACTTTACACTTGTCCAAAGACAATGGAAAACTAACTGACAAACTTTTGATCCTTCTGGCCTATGTATACCCATTTGTTCTCTTCCAATTTCTAGCAAAGCTTTTTGCAGCACAGTTCAACAAAGTAATTGTTGGAAAGCCCGGGGGATGTTCGTAAAACGAACCAACTAACGGCCACTAAATACCAAAGAGCTATTGCAAGATGTAGTAGCCTACCAGCAACTATTTTTGTTTTATTGAAAATCGCTCAGAGCGAGGCAGTAAGCAGTGCCGAAAAGGAACCACCCAACAGTCACTTTATAACAAAGAGCTATCACTGGATGTAGCGCCAGCAACTGCACTCTAAGGGGAAATATTCCCAACGGAACTGAATTGCAATGGTAAAATGCAGTGAGTGGCATCTTGGTAGAGTTTGACATGGTGTTTACCACAGGAAATCTAAAATAGTAATCAATATTCACATGATTTCTTCTCAACTAAGATCTAAATTTATTCTGGAGGGTCAACAATCAAAAATCCTGCATTCTAAAAGTAAGATTATGACGTCATAATGGACACTGTTTCTGGGATACATTAGGATATCTAAGAAACCTAACTTAGAGTGAACTCAAATTAAAAAAGTTATAAGTGCTGATTTACACTGGGATTTTCTGATACCGATACTTGACAAAATAATCTCAAGCACCGGACAATACCTAACATTGCCACCCTGCGTTTGAAAAGGGAATCCTTCTCATGCACATGGTCAATGATTATATTAAAAAGAATGCGGTGATCCCTTAATCATCCAAAATTCCATACTTTAAACATGAGCCACATCGATGAATAATGTGTTTAGCTAAAATATTTTGATTGGGTAGAAGCTGAAAAGCGTTAAAAAATTGTAAAAACTGGACTACGGCGACAAAGAAGAGTACTTCAAACTTGGAGGTGCTGACTTTCGCGGAGCGTAAAATCGATCCAAAAGTAGCGCTATAATTGGAATTAAATAAAGTTGAAATAAAATAAAAATTTTATTGTAGAAAATAGACAGTAAACATTTTTTCATCGAAGGATTATCGAATTTGTTGAAGTGTTTTATTGATTCCCTGAAATCGACAATTTTCATTTGTAATAAATGACGAACAACGCCAGTCCCTTTTTATTTTCACTCAACCAAAGAGCTATTGCATATACAAACATGGCATTATATATATACTTGAAATGTTCTGATGTATAAAGAAACCGCCAGCAAAGTTCGATTATTGTTTTAATTTCTGCTTCGGTAAGAAGTTTCAGAACTAGGGCTTTGAAGTTGCACTTGAACATGACTTTTTTAAATTTTTGTTTTTGGTGGAAACACTGTTTTAAGCAAGAAAATGTAAACGCGGACTAGTATAATAGTGGCTTAGGCTGAGCAGAAAACACCGTGCAATATTTTGTTTAGGTTGAGCTGGAAACAAGGAAAGGGTATGCGAAATACAGCCCCCTCTCACAACCTGAAAATATCAAACTTATAGAAAAACAGAAAAAAGTTTAGGATGGCTCAGGCCCCCTTAACTAGTACATTTTATTATTTACACTGAAAATGTTTTTCTAGTACATTTTACACCCTCAAATTTGAGACCCCAAATTATCCCTTATACCCGAAAATTTCAGGATCCATCGTTGAGTATAAACTATAGATGTACATGACATAAGCATATATAAGTTAGCATTTTTATGATCAAGATATCCATTGATGCTATGTCATTCTCGGTGGACCTGGTGTCAATAGTGCAATGATATTTTGTGTTGAAACATGGCTGCGGTCAACTAGTCTGAAGTGTTTGTTGTTCCTGACACATCAACTGGAAACCATTCGAACGCAAGCAAAGAAATGTTTTTCCGTTATGTAACAAATTCCTCTATGGTGATGACCATAAATCTTCGTCAAATGAAGGCTGTCTCGGCCGCTTTTCGCAATATGGTTGTTGTTCAACGAAGTTTCGGATTTTATCTATGGATTATCAGCTTAAATATCAGTATATGATTGATAGGAACAACAGGTTTTACACGATACTTTACAAGTTTGAATAATTACTACTGGCCGTGTCACAACAATACATTGGTCCGATTTCCATGGGTGTACGAACAACTTTGATCCGCCCAACGATACTATGCTGAACAATAAATAAATCTGCACTTCGTAGACAGACGGTGTTTCGTTGTTTTTTCTCTTGTGCACACGCTTGCATATTTTATAATTGTTCACCACTGGCTTGTCTGGAACTTGTTTCTGATATGGTCATTGCTCCACGAACCGTAAGTAAGTATATTGATGATTTTGTTGTTTCGCCAGCACTGGATCCAGTGTGCTACTTTTTTTTAACTTACTTCATCCTGATATACGTTAAACATACTATTAGGACGGGGCAAATCTATTCGGAGATTCGATCGATTCGAAGCACAATTTATTCCAATCAATCATGAATCGTTCATGAGAACAAAACTTGCTAAATAAACTAGGATTTTCATTTTAAATGACAAAATTTAATCGATTTTGGTAAAACTTGGCCAAAATCGAATATATTCTGTCGTTAAAATATAAAAATTGTTGCTCTTAGACATGTAGTGTGAATTGAAAATACACGACAAACTATAAATTTGTTGATTTTCCCAATGGAAAAAAGTTGTAATGGAAATAATGGGGTATTTGGTATTTATATGGAATTAGTGCTTAGATCGAATTCAAAAAAATATTCGAATCAGATTTGAATCCCAAACGATTCGGATTTTCCCGAACCTACATACTATAAAGAATTCCTGTATGCGGAGTTGCAATGTGGTAAATTATTGCAAATATTATGGTTGCAATACACAATTCATTTTGTATGTCACCTTATTCCTAAATACGTCAGTGATTACTATCGTACATTCAAAGCAGTTGCTATTATGGGAAAATATGATTTCATCACCTGGTTACGGAATTTTATCATTGATTTTGCAGGAAAAGTCACTGATATATTAAACAACTAATTACGATAGAAATCAGCATTGCCACATTAATGGATTTAGGTCTTACAAGAGTTTCCACAACAGGCATTTGTTTATTGTGCGGTTTATTCGAAGTTATGTTAATGGAGGTTAGTGCATGCGAGCCTTGACGACACGATTTAAAATATGTAGTGAGAAACGCTAAGTTGTATTAACCTAGGAGATAATGAAGAAAGACCGCATACACATTTTCAGTCACACCAAATGCAAACACGTGACATGAGAAAACTAAAATAGCAGAAACTCGATGCAAAAAAGTTATACGATAATGAGTGGAATGAAGAGTCCAGAAAACTCGACTCGATCTAATTGCGTGGCACTCGAGACCTCAAGACAACCTTGCTCAATGACTTGACTCGTCTTAGCAAAATAACTAGTTTATACCTGATTTGTCCTAATATACTCAAAATACAGATATAATTTGAATCGCGACTTGAAAAGATTTTACCCCAAGTCTCGAACTAAAAATATAAGCCTAGTTCCATAATGACTGACCGTGAAGGATGGCTGGCGGAATTGAGGTATGGAATTGTAGACTACATTTCATATTGTTGTTACCTCTGTGTTCGGAGGTTATCATTCAGGTAGGCCTAGGTCACAATTATTTAGTATTTAACATTAGACTATTTGAACAAGTATATGCCTGTATGTTGTTATGTCAGAGCATCGGTGTTGTAAGCAACCATGGCAATTGACGTTAGGCCTGTTTTAGTACTGGTAACTTGTTCCAGAATACCATACATCTATTATTACTTACTGTCCTGCTAGAATAGTAATTCGTTGTATAAACTTTTCCAAGTGTGGCGCACGTTGTGATTTCACGAAATCAGCGTTGTCTGGTGCAAATTTGTCTTCTTACCCCCACATAAGTTTTGTTACGTGCGCCACTGTAAGGATATGATTGCTTAAGCGAATTATTGAAAATATAGATTTACTTATTTATATTTTATCAAATTACCAGATTTACACCGAATTTTGTGAACTTTCCTTATGCATCGTATTTATTTAGCCATGCCTCCCAAATGCTCTGCTGATACGTTTACACAGTAAATATGATTTTTAGTAGGTGTTTGAGTTGGGAGTTTCAAGTTAATCTACCATTCTACCATAAATTCTACCATAGAAATCGACTTTGGACTTGACTTGTGAATTGCGAAATGAATGACCCGACTTGCTCGAAACTCGTCAGAAATAAACCTTGGCCCATTATATTTATGTTATTTTTTATTTTCATAAGTTACAGATTTACGACTGAATCATTTCCGCGAAAGGATCTACTCACTTATTTAGCTGAAAATGCTGATTGAACGCAACAAAAACTCTGGCGACCTCACTATAATCAGACTTGTTTTGAAGCTGTTACCATGACCATGGTGTTAGAATGTTTATAAACCTCAAGCGATAGTTTTATCGGCTTTTTAACCTTCACAACACCAATATATTTTGTTGTTTAATGAAATGAAATGAGGTATTCTGATTCCGACAATATTTAATGATAAAAACAAGTACACTTCTAATTCAAACACGTCATACAAATTCATCGAAAAAAATAGGTAAGAAATGCGCATTAATTAAAAGCCACAAATATGCAGTTATTTTGTTCATTTCATAACAATAATTTGACATACTCCATGATACATTAATCTGTTTTTTTTGTCGAGGAACTCGAATTTTTTCAAATTATTAAGAACTATTTGCGTCAATACAATCTTTTAAAATTAATGTTGTCACTCAAAGTTTGAAATAAAAATCTTTGTAATCGTAAACGAAATATCGTTGTTATTGTTATATTTAATCTTAACTTCACAATCGTAGTCATGTCGAACGTTGGTGTCGAACATGTTTTGTCAAGTGAAAACAAATTAATGCTAAGGATGTGCAAGTGCATTGCTCAGTAATTAATTTCTTAGTACCGAGAGGAGTTCCTGTGTATTCATACTTAGAACATGAATCTATTTAAGGCATTGACTAACCCAGGGTTTAAGGTTACAATGGTATCCTGTTAAAAACTTTCCTGATGAAAGTTGCTGTGTGTTCACCCCATCCTTGTCCCCTTCTAGAAAAGGTAACACGTGGGTGATGATGGACTTGCTTTTGTATCCTATTTCTTACAATTAACATGTAGGATCGCAAATTGTTTTTCAAGGTTTTGCCTGGAATCATGCAAAGCCCATTTCCAAAAAAATAATCCAGTAAGTTGTGAACTCATATATGATCTTATATGTACATCAGGTACAAGTTTTCTATTTAATTATATATATAAACGTTAACATTACTACTGGTTAGCCGTATCTACGAACAATGCTGTAATACAAATAGCTGTTTATTATTTCACCAGGCGCCTTGATTTGATGGAATCTTGCCAATTTGAGACAGATATAAAATGTCTTTCGCCGACCAACAACTGGGTGTAAAATTGTACGGAAACATTCCGCAAAATGATATCGAAGCACTGTACAATTCTATAAATTTTGAAACGTTTTCCTCAGTGTACGATAGCTCTTACATAAGTTTTTATTGGCTGCGTTATATTATATTTGTAAATAAACAAAATACGGAACATGGGTGTAACTATACTTAAATATCAATAAACGACAGATTTGATCAAACCACAAAACCTGAAAATTTAATATAGATGTGTTAATAGCATTTGAAAACAAAAATGAAGGTGGTGATCTGATGTGAATGTGAATAAATAAACAAACAAAGGTATTTTGTCAAAACTACCTTTTGAATTACGAAACAGGGTCACGGGTGCGATCAGTGCATCATACTGCTTTGTTTGTTTATTTCCGTTGAAAAGTAACAAATATAAAGGCAGTATTGTAACTGATTTAGATCTTAAAATAGGAGTGTACTATGGCTAAAAATAAAAACAATACGTTCTTATCTAGGGATAGTCAATATATGAGTACCAGTAAAGAAATACATTATTCGAGCCAGTAATTTGAAATAACTAACCAATAAAAAAAGATTAGCCAATCATTATTCCGGAAAAATGCAAAATATATAATTAGATTTGAACAGATAAATGATGAAATGCTAAACATACGTACAACACAAATCATCAAAAGCATGATAGAGCAAGTGGTGCCAGAGAAAAGTACAGAAAACTAAATAATGTTTGATATGTGATAGAATTATTTTATCGTACTCAGCAAACAAATATATGAATTCGGTATTCTAATTAGTTGATACCTCACAAAAACTAATACCTTGTCATATTGATCTCCAATTATGGGGCCAATAAAAATGCACACGCAGTTCGCATCAAAATGTGTTTTGAATTGAGTTCAGTAGTGAGTTCAGAAGGATTCAAAATATACTGGGCGCGATGGCCTAGTGGTTAAACATGTTGGCATCGCAGGTTGAAGATCTCGGGTTAGATTCCTGCTCGATAATCCGTGCCCACCCATCAACCCAGGGTGTAATAACTTGGGTAGGCTAAGCCGAAAAGGGAAAGATCATATCTTTCCATTAATTGTAACCATGTCTGTCTATAAGTGGCCTTGGCCAGGGTGATCCACTCTAAGAAGTGGCCATAAAAAGTACATCTTTGACTTTCTCGTCGATTCGTTTTTACCTCCAAATACTCATGCATTACGTTAGATTCATGTTTTATTTTGAGCCATATTTAACAAAATATACTTCGACTAAAATTTTACAACTGGGGTACGTACGGTGCGGTAGAAGTTCGTGTTTACTGAAATATGGCTGATAGCGGGCTTATGTATTTTGAGAAGCAACATAAACTGATCACGACTGATATTCTTTCGTGAGACGTCACATACGAGCTCTGATCCCATGAGATATGGCGCGAATGAAGCATAGTTATAATTTTGGTAAACGCGGTTAATTTGAAGGCTATATTCGAAATTATGAGCAACGCAAAATCCTAGACACATGCGCATACGAAAGAAATGTCGCGAGTTGGAACGCGAGTTCGAAAGGTTCGACAAAATTGATTTTGTTTCGGAAGGTGGCAACTTAACGATAGCTATTTTTGTTGTGTTTGTCAAATGTGCGATATGTTTTTGTATTTGTTTGTCAGAATAGTCGGGATTTCCCAGTGAAACATTGCTTTTTTTCAAGTATGAGACCCAGATTTACACGGATGGCGCAATCCATCCGTGATATACGCTTGACGGAACATGCTTGTGCAAGGTTTTCTGAATGGGCTGATACGGCATTCGTTGTAAAACCGTATATCAAATGAGACAATATTATGTTCTTGTTAAGACTTTGTAAAAAATGTTGCGATTTCCCATGCCATTTGGATTGTCATATATATCAACTTCCAAGCGACAGTTCGTAACATTTTCGATTGGAAATAGTTTGACTGATAGTTTATCCCCGGTAGATATTTCGTGGATATAGCTTACACAGCAATAATGAGGTGAAATGACGATGGAAACGTGTGCGGCATAATTCATTTAAGTTTTGACAATTTCTCCTCCTCTACAATTTTCAATGGTTATTCGTAATTAATATTACAATAGGCAAAACACATACAAGAGGAAAAAAACAAGCATTCGTTCTCCCTCATCCCAGAAAATCACACTTGTCGTTATAAATGTACTGTGTCTCGTTGAAGCGGAGGTTAGAAACCAAGGTGAACGATTGGTATAGCACGAAGAGAAATTAGTAGAAAATATAGAAGGGTTTTTTGACTTTTTATTTCAGGTTCAGCAAAATTTTCCCAATAATCGCCACCAGGATATTACAGGCGTTATACTATTTGTGACTTTCTACATAGTATTGCGACTTTTGACGAAAGACGTACAGCATATTTTATTTAAAAATATATTGAAGGTACTGCCAGTTCAGGCTCGACATTATTATTGATCCCAGCCGACAGTTGCCAACAATTATTTTGAGAAAAATAAATAAAACAAAAATAAATTTCAATGAAACAAGAAAACCAGAATTAAGAAAAAATTAAAAAGAAAATAAGTTAAAATCGAATTGAAAAATAATTCGAAAAAATTTAACACAAAAAATTTTTCAAACCTAAAGAACTGCAAGAATTTGGTGACCGATGCCTGCCAGGCAGAAATAAAAATCGAAAAATGAAATGGAAATTGGAGGCCCATCACTGCTACCGCTGGATTTACGATTTGGATTGCAATTTGTGTTAGATATCCGCGACTAGTTTGCCTTGATTCTCGCGGTGTTTACGTTATGCAATCTGTGCTTATAGGATAGGATGTGATACTATTATTATCCTGCTGCAGATCGACGCCGAGAATACGGCTTCACGAGATGCAGACACCAGTTCCGGATCGGGATGAAGGCTTTTGGCTTGAAATATTTCATCATTTCACTGTGCATGGGTCTAGGTGGTGGAAGGAGAGAGAACGGAATGAGTAAACGGTACTTAGTGAACCACCGACGAGGCGTCCAGCAGATCTATCGCATATATTCATAAACTATCACGTGATTCGAACCAAC
Organism: Styela plicata; assembly: GCA_963675895.2. Lineage (NCBI taxonomy): Eukaryota > Metazoa > Chordata > Ascidiacea > Stolidobranchia > Styelidae > Styela > Styela plicata. Next base: position 24,466,409 of record OZ023140.1, read on the forward strand.
GTCAGGACGATCAGAGTTGTGTAGCGCAAACCGTATTCCCAACGCTTTACCGATTGAGTTAACAGTGAATCCCTATTCGTTTTTTAGCTATCTACGTTAATTTCGAATAGTAAACACTGCGAAAATCAAAGCAAATTCGGCGCGGAGGCGTAACATAAGTTGGCTACCAGCATATGCTGCCAAGCAGTTTTCTTTTTTAATATTATTTGTTGGCAGCCATCGGCCACCTTAGTGCTATCTGTTCTCCATGTAATCTGTATTCACGCGATTACAAAGTGACGGCAGTCGGACTGATTGTAGTATTCGTGATTCTAATTCAGTGACGTATTAATTTGCATGACTTCGCACGATTTCGCCCCTGGATACAAATGTCCAATGACTTTAGATCATTGTGTTCAGAAGGGCAAACTAGTTGCACTACACTGATGGCCATGTTACAGTTGGTATTAGGTGTAGATATATATATATATAATTTAAAAAAATCGGATTTCCTAGTGAGCTTATTTCGTTAATAACTTTGAAAATAACAAACGCCTATCTGTATCGAACAGGCGCCTGGTTATGCAGAAGATTATAACGAGTAAATAACAAGTAGCTACGCGCAAATATTACATAACAATTTTATACCCACACTTACGGCATGATAAAATGCATATTCGTATCCGCTATTATTGTGAATCTACACAAGATGTGGTTTCGCGTATTATAGTGAATTTTATGGTATGGTAACTTTGAACACCATATCAAAAAGCTAATATTAATTCATCATTGCTTGGATGAAAGAATGGGTCGGTTTATTTGGAATCGTGACATTCAATAATAGATCTAATGCAAAACCAAAAGGTTTAAGATTGATTTGTCTTTCTCTTTGTCTGGTCGATATATATTTCATGTTTTCCGACTGAAACGCATTTTCGCGCATTCCTAATCCAAAAAAAAAACTTTTTTACTTTAAAAACACTTCGAAATCATCTATTTCTATTGCGTATTCATATCAGACTCTTCACGTCCTTTGTGGATCGAGGGTACGGTCTACAAAAAAGTCAAAACCTTCAACTGTTCAATGAAAAATAAACAGAGATCGCGCCTACGTTTACGTTTTAATAATATATAATTTATTGAAAAAACTTGTTTCAACTTGATGACTCAATAAAATAGGTTTAAGCCTAGGTACTCATCATAACTGATCTCACTAATACTTACGATAAAACGTTGTTGGCGACGTTGGAAATATTCGCGTTCTCTATTTCTAACAATATGCCGCGCACTGTGCAAACCTCTGGCGCCCTCCGTTGGTGCTTCGAACTCCTCGTGGAAGAACCACTGGACGAAACACAAGGGGAGACTACGACTTTTTTGACTAATTTGGCGTCATAATATTCAGATCCGCAATTACTCAAATTCCAGAGCTAAATTTATGAACAGTTCTCTGTCATACGCGTTACATTTTGAAAGAATTCTCCATATATCAACAATGAAATAAACAGCGACACACGGATTACTACATGGACAGTGGTAAACATAACAATATATTCCATTTTCAATTCATACTAACACGCTTAAGATGTCAATCTGACACGTTTTATTGATGTTTGTTTAAAAAATCATGCGAGTTTTTATCAGATTTTTGCCTTCCTGAAGTCTTGAACTTGCCTGTATCTCCTACTGACTGTGTCCGAGAGTCGTTGGAGAATTCCCGCGGTGATCATCACACGATTATACCTGTTGCGTTTTTCTATTATAGTATACCTGTAGTTCTATACATACAACTAAATTTGGGACCAAAATTCCTTTATTGAAAGCATCAGCATAACGTGAAGAAGTTAAACAGATAACATAAACAAACGTCCACATGCTAATGCACAACAACATAGGAATGTCGATTGAGCCGAATTGTTGCATCGCAACGCGCCGCAACAATTAAGGATTGCCTTGCAACTAATCAATGAGAAAACAATACATTACGTCACGTTGCCGCAGTGAAAGACGTCTGCCCGAATAATTTCCTAAACATAGCGCGGGGACATGCTTTTGCTCTACGAATATATATCGCTTATAGAGTTAATGCATAATGGCATTTCTGACATTGCTTTCACTTTTCCGTGGGTTCGGGGTCATATTTTCTTTAAACCAAGAACAAAACAACATTATAATGTATAATACTGTCATTATTAAAAAACAACGTATATTTGTTAGTTCCTACATGTGGGGTAGCCGAAATTGTGCAGTAGGATAAAACGATGTTTTCTTTTCGTTTTGTAGCCCCGTATAGGTGATCAATATCCGGCTTCAATATTGCATACGAGTTCGGGATGGTCCACGTCGGGCTAGAAGATCACGCATCAGAATGATTCACATTACAGTGCTGTGTCATATTCTTGTCGGTGAATCTTGACTCAAAGGCAATAAACTGGCGTATGTCCATTTTCCTCAAAATGTTTTTATTTCAACCTCTCGCATAATATCAAACGCTTTAGCCGTAGTTAACTAAAATATATAAGTTGTCTTTACTGGCTGTGCTGGCAGCTTATGGCATGAGATAGTTTTTTTTTTGAAGAATTGAACTTGGCCGAATTATGTCCGAATTTTTTGAATAATACTTAGCATTGTAGTGGCGCAGGTCCAATCGGAATTGGACATGATTCATTTTGTTTTGTTGTTTTTCTGCCTCTCACGTCGTCTCATTTGTTAGACGCAACAGGTCACAGACGCTACATGATCGATATAAATTATTTTTTGGAATGCTAATTTCTCGTTAAGACAAGTTATAGCAATGAATATAGAAACCAGGCGACAGGTGGGATTTTAGTATATTTCAATTGGGTAAGGAGAAGCAATTCTACTACACTACAACTAAGCCTATGCACTTCAAGTGAATATATACTGAACCGTGGTATATTCATCGACAGCTAAATGTCAAATTCGCATGATTAAGCTACTATTCCAAATTATTTTTTTCATCTTTGTTCGAGTCTTCACGGACGCAATTCATCAATGTAACAGTATTTATATCTCTGTTGCTATATTGTTGAGTACAGATGCGCGTGTTTTCAGTAAAAAAATGGAGCATTTCGTAGAAAAATATTTACGAAATTATTCAGTTTCGGAATTGCTGAGCCATTTTGTAGAACACGGAAAAGCCTATTCTAATATAATTTGGTTGTAAAACGCAGAGAAATAAAATATCGCGATAAATGCGAGCGAAAATTGGATATTTTTCGGGATATAATCATACTTTGTGCTGGCTTAATCGAATCGAATAAGTCATTCCAATTGGTGAACCGAATGTTCGAAACGCAAATTGTCGTAAATTGGACATGAGAAACTAAAGCTTAAAATATATTAAAGTTATTCCCGATTTAATAACGAAAATACAAACGATGCTTTCCATTTATCCAATCATACACACATCTGTGATTAACGTTAAATTGAGTGAATGAATCGAAAGCACAATGGGTATTACTGTTCTCTTGTTCAGTCTTAGAATCATCTACCATCACTCTTAAAAGATTATCCGAAATAATAATCCGAACAAATTATGCAAATATCGGATGATCCGGTTTTAACCAACTCTGTTTGCATGTTGGTTGTGACAAGAGTTGGCGACGAATTATCCGAATAGACAAGTATTCGAAACAGTATTTTCCTTCTTTTAATTCTTAAATTGATTTGATTGAAATGAAATCAGAATGACTTATTTTTATCTGTCTTTAACTCTTCAACAAGAATTAATGCACTTCGCATTCGTGCAAGCAGATGAATATAATAATATGACACAAAGCAATATGCTAATAGTAATGAAATATATTAATATGACTTTGCTGGCTGCAAAATGGGTAAAACATGGTCAAATATTATTTGTATGGAATGTTGAAACATTACTCTATTTGAATATAAAGTGAACTTCGAATACCGTTTAAATTAAACTGGAGGGACAATCCGTACTGAAGAAATCGAATCAGACTTGTTATTTTACCGAGCTTGAACTACAGATGGACCGTGCCTTAACGGCACGGCTATATCAATAGTTCAGACTTGATAAAACATACTTTGTTTGGTTTTTCTGATTGGGAAGGCTCGTTTAGACAACCATAAGACACGAATCGCCAATTTTAAGCGGGTAAATTCGTCAGTGACCTATTATGATTGACATTATTTTAATAGGCTTTGCGTTGCCTTTGAAATTGCTAAAACGGATGTATGTGTATAATAAAGTCTGCAATACAGTTTTCTTTTACGCACTTGATCGATGTAGCTTGAGCTTTAATTGTGAATGTTATTTTCCTGGAAAAATATGTAAATATTTCCGCCTTTTCGGAGGAAAACAACTACTATGTGTGTTCATGAGTATTGTTTCCTGCCAAGAAGTTCTGGCGAGCCACACACTTCATATTGATCATCATTGTCAATTCAAAGACATCTTAAAACGTGAAAAATGGTTCGAACATTGTCTCTTTATATAACAGGTGTATTTGGAACCTTGATAGGGATGAGGGGAGGTAGGCGATGAATGGTGACATCATAACGGAAATCGCATGCAGAAATTTTAATTAAAGCCAACATTTTTATCGTATATCATGACAAAAACTCCAAAGTTCGCCCAAAATCGGAAATAACTATTATGCACCGAAGGTTCGCAATACATTATGGGATTTATTCTTTGTTCACAGCTCCTTTTCTGTAATTTTATTCGGTTTAGAGGTGATTGTCGATTGGGACCTCATGGCTAGAAGGTTTTTGGCAACTCTATCAAAAACCGACGCCAAACGATGAGCAAATTTCATCTTTCTGGAGTGGAGTTATTGAAATGCAATTGCTGGCACTTTATTTTGTAGTAGTAGCTCTTTGACATTTGGGTGGCCTCTAGCTACTACCTTTTAGACGTGCTGCTTTCTACCTCGCTCAGAGCGAACTTTTGTAAAAATATATGTCGTTTTTTAATATCTATTTTTTCGTGTTGATTTTTGAAGTTTTGAATCTATTTTTGCCAATGTGAACTTATCCAAAGTTGCGACACGATAGTCAGGATAAAAGGCGAAGTATACCTTCAAACAAAGCGTAATCGAACAGAGTTTATGCAGGTTTCTGAAGCTGATAATCGATAACTATGAATCAGAGGGCATTTTTATTTAAAGTTTTACTTGAAACGCAGATCAGTAAATGTATATCCAGTCAGAATTATTTTACAAAGAACTTTGTTTAGTACGGGTCACTGATAAATCGCGCCTGCCACGCGAGAAAAGTTTATTATCGACTGTGTTCGTGTCGGCAGATACATTTTATCCGTGCATTTCAAACTTTTCAATATAATGTGAGTTATCAAATTTTTAGTTTAATCGTGGCACGTAGCAAATGTTTTTCAACGCCATCGATAATACGTGCGCCTTACTTTTATATAATTTGTTATAATATTTTTAATTTAAAATACACGTTGTAATTGATAAGTTTGTCTGGTACTGTCACAAAAAAAAGAATAATTTGAAAGGTATTGTGAGTCAATTTTATGTCCAGAATTTGATAAATGCTTTCGACAGGAAATTGAACAGCTTACCATTATTCTTTGAATGACCATACAGTACAGGCCAAAACTAATCAATGGATTATCAATATATTTTGAACACGGATGGATTTGTGTCTGTTGTAACGTTCTTGACTTTTAAAAAAAGTATTTTTGGTGAGAATGCTTGTGCGTATGTTAATAGTTGGTCTTGGTAAAAGGTTTCCGGATTAGAATTAGAATTTCGAACTCGAATTTCTTCATGTTATTTCGTATTGGTTAGCTGTTTGGATATAAAATGGTTACTTAACTGTCATGTCTAGAGTTGGCAATTTTAAATCCAATTTACTTGTATACCTACACTGTAACAAAAGTACAGTAAATTTAAAGGTCATTCGCAGTGAATATAAATTTCCGCAGTCGGAAACCGCCATATTCATGACATTCATGCCAAATACGGTCTGTTGATGGACCGCACCTCGACGGTGCGCTCCATCACCAGACCATAATTAGCATAAAAAGTCCGATTTCATACATTTGTGTTAATATCACTAAATAAAATTACTGTCAAAAGGTAGTGATTTTATTGCATTTTGTTACAGTGTGGTGTACTGAGCTTATTTTCAAAGTACTTTCACTTAGTTTAAGAATATATAACTTACCTAATTTAACTTTTAGTTTTCTGTTTTATATTTTACATACTATTTTTACTAGTTGAAATGCGTAAATTTGCCTATTTTACAACTAGGTACCTAGTATAAAAAAAAATAGGTAAACCATGTTTGCATTATGAAAAATCTTTCAAAATACACTATTTGATTTTAACTTCAAATCTATTAAATATGCCCTAAAAGCAGGCAAACGACGATTACCTAGTCTACCTGGTTTTTGATCTAGGTACTGCTCAGTTTTGAGAGTGAAACTAGATCACCTAGTTATACCTAGTTGATTTCATTATCGCCCAGGGTAGATAACCAAGCACTACACTTTATCTTTAGCAGTGCAACTCCGATCGGAATGCTTTCCGCAGAGAGTACAGTTTCTGGTACTACATCTTGTCGTGGCACTTTTCTAATATAAGTTAATTTGTCCCCCTTCGGCACTGCTTCCGGCCTTGCGCTGAGTGAATTTCAATAAAAAAATTTTGCTGTCTCTTTCCAGACAGGACATACTTCCGGAGAGGTAAAAACCCAGTAGTCTGAACATATTTTGTTAAAGATGAGTCGTATACAGTGATGGCAACCTAGTTCTCGATTGATCTGGTTAAAGTAACGCGAACTTACCAGCAAACCAGGTAAAGTATTGTAACCTGGTTTCAATTTCAAGACTAGGTAGTACAGAGATTAAACTTGGTAATTATGGTTTGTTGGATTTAGGGCGTTTTTTAATATAATCGAAGATTGAAATTACAGAAATGCCAATTTCGACATTTTACACAGAATATTTGCTTTAAGTAGTTTTTCGTATTAGGTACCCACTTTCTCGAAACAGACACCTAGTTAATCGTTGTAAGTACCTAGTTAAAAATTTGGTATATTTACCTATTTTACCTAGTAAATCAACTAGGTAAAACTTTAATCAAACTTTTTTACATAGGTTGAAATTTTTTAGACCTGATGTATTTACCAATTAATGGCATTTTAAATAATATATTAACCGAATTATATCAGTCAACTTACGCAGATTCTCAAATCAGTCATAATAGTGGTTCAGTTATAACGTCTTAAAAAGGCAACACATGTATAAAATATACATGGATTCATAATATATGCGCCGTGTAGATGTGTTTTTTTGTGGTACATCCATAACTAGCCCGAATATAAATGATTACAGGATATTACATGCGTTCCCCAGCCGTAGACGCCCAATTTTTTGAGACTATTCATATTGTCGTGTTGCGACAGTACCCATGATGCTTCGAAAGTTCGCGTGGTGTCTATATTAAACGTTAAATTTAGCACACTTGATAAAGTATTTCTGAGAATACATCATTATATTTCAATCGTTAATAATATAAAATGAACAAATTTTGGCAACATAGGGTCACGGTTTTGGCAAATCGATAAGATATAAAGGGCGTAGTGGATTGAAAATTTTCTATGTTCAAATTGTCAGTTTTATTTCAAACTTTTTATCAAATCTCAAATGTCAAATAGATGATGCAATCGAGGTCCATTTTTAACAGGAAAAATATGATCATTATACTCATTTTATGCTTCGCAGATTCAGACTCATAGAAATTTGAAAAAAAACTTTCCTGTCGACTCAACACTACTCCCAATCGGGAATAATCTTTTTGCCAAGCACGAGCCACTGATGGACCGCTACTCATCGAATTGCTTTGAGCGATATTGAGCGATATATTCTAATAAATGACTTTTGTAAAAAGAATAGTCTATTTAGACTCCATTGGGAACTCAGATCAGATGCAAATCATCAGAAAGTTTATTTTGTAAAGCATGAGCCACCCATAGACCGCGCCTCGACGACGACATTCATCACCAACTGCTCATACCTCTGCTGATTCTTTCTGGTTAACATCTTATCCCATTTTGTATGTTAAAATCTACACCCTGCGGCAAAACAGTCAACAGACAACTCTTGGTAGAGTCATCTATCTCATCGCAAAACTTGGCGATATTCCTGCAAACGGCGTCGTTCCAAATACCGGTATTACAACACTCGGACGTATGTCTGCTTGCACTAATAATTAGTGAGAAATGAACCGAATATAAACTCATATTTCTGTAAAACGGCAAAACTATGTGCTGCTTTTCCGTGGAATGCGCGATAAAAACTTGCTTCGCTGACAATTGTATTTATCTCAGTTCCCGAGCATTAGTGTTGCGTATAGTTTGAGTCGTTTAAGGATTTTGCCATCGACGAAGGGTTTAGGAAAAATCAATTCTTTTTTACTAAATATGTGTCGAACCTACTGAGCCGCGTTGTAGACCGCAAGACGCCCAGGCTCCAAGTATACTCTGGTGCTTGTATGATATATTTATCTGGTCGTAACCGACCAAGAAGGTGTAGTGAAAACCTTAGCCTACATTGTACACTAGTGTCAAACCCTAGTCACAGATAGGGCGTGCCTTGGCGGCTCTATCTATCAGTGGCTCATAAATACTTTACAATAGATGTTTTGATAAAAAATTCTGACTATATTCATAAATTATATCTTAAGCTTTTTCTGAACCGTAATAATATTCAATATTATGAATCCGATCTCGCTGCGAGGTGGTGGTCGTATTTGCGCTGCACTTCGTTATTATTGTATCTTGAGTATGAGTTTTATCTTGTTCATTTTCAGTACAAGTTTTCCTCAGATGGTATGTTCCATCAACAGTTCGTATTTGGGTGGGAAAAGTACCTTTTCATAATCTTATTTTGATATTGTCGAGTAAATTTTGTTGTCAAAAACGTCGATTTGACTGTGTTTTTGTTACAATGTAAGATACGATTGCCATGAAAAGCGCGAATACCCAGGCAGAAAAATGGTAATAAAACATATTTTGTCAAGCATGGGTCACGGATGGAACGCACCGACAAGGCGCGGTTCATCTGTGGCCTATGCTTGACAAAATATAATTTCTGATTGAGTGCTATAGTTTACTTCAGTCCATTTTTGAACTGACCGCCGAATGAACTTTTTGTGCTGCTTTCATTTTTTATATCTTCATTATTTCGTCAATCTGTTCACTTCCAAAACTTCCAAATTTTGAGGAAACTTGGCTCAGGGTTTAAACGAATCTTTTGGCAATATTGCAATCGAATGACAATATCTCGACAATTCATTTCTAGATGGAATAATGATGCGGTCAATTTATCTCCATTTTTTTTCAGGATTCATAAATAATAAATACCTATATTAGCGCCTAAATACCCCACAAAGACTAAAAAGAACGGGGCGTTTTCTAAATATTTTCCAGTTGCCATTAGGTAGATTTGAAGAACGATGGACAAGGTGTTGGCTATTTTTTTGCACGTTGTTCTACTCGTAACTGGAAGTAAAGGTCAGTCATCGATTTTATATTATTTTTTTAAAGTTTTAATGTTAATTAGTATTACGGTTTTGATATACGTAAATTCGGTATACATAAATTTCAACCGACTTTATCCATACGATAAAAGGCGTAAGTGTAAATTAATGAACAACTGCGAGGTTTATATTGAAAGCGTGACGTAGACATTTATATCGATTTTTTCTTTCACTAGATAAACTAGATAAAGCAAAATGAATTTACTACAAAACTAGTCTTACTAGATATCCTAGTTTAACTTTTAAAACTGGTTAGTAAGTCTATTAAAAGCTATGTAATCTTCGCCAGTTTGCATTTAAGACATTTTTAATAAATTAGTATTTTAAAACGCCTTCAAATAGTTTATTTTAAAAGCTTTTTTATAATGAAAATGTGATTTTCCTAGTTGTCTATGCTAAGTTTTTTTGAATCAGTTACCTGGATGAAAAAGTAGTATTAGGTAAAACTTAGGATAGAAAATTGGGTAAAAATTAAAATTGAAAAATCAATCAGTGAAAGTATCTTAGGAATAAATTAGATAAACTAGATTATTCGGTACTTCTACCTAAACTTGTCAAAGCTGCTATTCAGATCGAAATTTGGTGACTTCAATATTCCTCTGTCTATTTCGAGCATACATTTGTCTAAAATTTAATGAAGTGAGCGCTATGTTGGTTAAAATGGCCTGAATATTCTGAATATTTTATGGATGTGCCGCCGCCGCACAGTTCCAGCCAGAAACTTTATTTTGTTAAGTATGGGTCACAGATGGACCGCGCCTCGACGCCACGCTTAACAGAACATGTTTATCAACATTTTTCTGAGAGGGTACGTCGCATGTTTCTGACAAAATCAAATTTTCAATTCAAGTCATTTAACAATAATTCATATCGTTTTCCGTTCACCGTATGTTGGTCGACTCAAAGCTAACCAGGATTTATCCGAACTTGATTTGCTGATGAGAGGGGATTGTCCAGATGAAGTCTCTAACATCCCATACTTTTAAAGAATGTTTATCAGAATTGATGCATATACGGAAATGTCGATATTTTTTTAAAAAAAAAGATTGAATCCGTTTGCTAATATTTCGGAAAACAGACTTTTTGACGTTGCGTATACTGTTATGAAGTTTTGTTATTTATTTACGACACATTTCTGTAAAAGGTATGAGCATTTTGTTCAAGCAAATACTACAATATACAACCAAACTATGAAACATCATCCGGGGTACGGGGCCGATGTTGGTGGAAATCGTTTCGCATAGAATGTTGCCAAGCATTGTTATTTGGTAGAGTCGTCTGAAGATATGAAATATAATGATTTTGACAATTGAAACTACTCAGCACAAAAAGACAAATTTTTATGTGAAAAATGTATAAATCTGATTCAAAGAAAATGTTCTCTGCGATCAAAATATGCCGGAACGAAATCAATGCGATATTTTTTCACGAATCACTAAAAAGCATTTTATGTGGATTGCATATCCATTGCAGTTGTCTTTTCAGAAACAGGTATGGATGCATAAAAGTGTTTGCTGGCATAGGGCCTTTCTCGGGATGTTCCACTGCCCTAACAAGATATTTAATCTTCAATAAATATTCAAATGTTCCGCAAACCGACCAGGCACAAACTGCTCAATAGACAATATATTATTTGGCAGTTTTATGTCACTGCATAGTGCATACCATCAAAATGTCAGCGACCATCAGATCGTATTGTAAAGCAAAACTCCCCATGATAGCTTCTTCGACAGGTCACACAGAATATTATGCACAAAAAAAAGATGACAATGAAGATCTAAAATCCAATTCCACTCATAGAAAATCTCATTCGCAGTATCACTGCTGTAATCAACATTTGAATGGAAACTATGAGTTTTAAATTTATGATAAGGTCTAGTCTGTCAATAATCTTTATTTTTTATCTGAAGTTTTTTATTTTTTTTTATTTAGAAACTGTCGCAGATTTTGTTTGAATAATTTACAGAGGCACCGCTCCCATACAGATTTTCCCAGTGATGAGTTTCAATTTTAATTTCAAGTTTTTATGTATCATTTCTGTAATACGAAGATGCTCTTTTGAAATTACCTCCACACGAGATTTTCCACGTCATTTTGTTAGTTTGTTTTGAGTTCATTTGAGAACGTTAACACAACCAAATATATTGAATCAAAATTGCTATGGCGATTTTTGTGGATTCGACGTCCAATTTTCTGAAAAAGACTTCATTTGTTTGACTATTTGCTGATTAATTTTAAATGAAATCGAATAATCGCCCGAGGATTAGTAACGATTTATTCCGTCTTGTTTGCAAATGCATATCTTGGAATTAGAGTGGAAATGGTATGGCCCTTACTTTAGAAAATTGTATTTGGGAATTTGCTTGTGCATTTATTAAAATCCAAGGAGAGCGATTCGAAATAATTACGTGATCAATACTTGGTACTGGATATCAACATTCCTCTCGAAGAACTCAGCATAACTGGTTGGAAATATTATCACTGAACGTATTTGGTTAAGTATGAGTCACTGGTGGATCGCGCCGCTCAGGCGCGGTCCATCTGTGGCTCATGCTAAACAAAATAAAATTTCGGATTAGGTTTAGTCGGAAAATTGATCCGAGACTTGAGATGATTTGTAGTTTTTATCAATCATACTTCAACGATATGACACAATTCGTCTGAGTCGACTGAAGTCATCGCGTAATCATGCAATATTAAACATAGTAGCAAAAATGCAGTAAAATCGCTGTTTTTGACAGTTATTTTACTTGGCGACATTTGAGCAATACTATAAAGTCAAACTTCCCGCCAATTTTAGGTTGTTTATAAAGGCCGCCCTTGAAGTGAAGTCCGTTAACTTTTCATATACAGCATGCTTTTTATAAGCTAAGCATTTGAATTTTGGAAATAAACAATTTCTGCAAATGTAAGGTAACTTTACTGTACTTTTGTAACAGTGTGGAGCAAAAAAACGGGAAAACCCAAATCGACATTTATTTTAATTGATCTGAGTAATTCATCCATAAGATTTCTAGGAATTATTCTGAAATTCGTGATTTATCATTTGCCGAATACAAACTTGTAAGCACAGTCGAACCAAGTTCATAACGTGCACAAGTATTTTATAATTTTATCTTGAGATACACAAAATTTAGCTTTGGTATCGCATTTTTACATAAAAAAGAATTTCATTTTACGTATAATAGTGTGCATGAAATCAATTCCGGTTTGTGATCAATAGCGAAGTTTTGTCGTCAAATTGTATTAAAAACATTATTATTATTGCGCCATTTTCATAATTTCTTTTTTCTCATACGTAACGGAAGATGCTTTGTCAAACATTTTTCGATTTAGTTGAAATATGAAAATATAATCTTAAAAATTTCGACATTCGAGGCTCCATCGCGTAAAAGATACTGGTTCATCATCGTCAGTACCCATCAGCGACCAAAATCAGAAAAAATTATGTCGATGCGGCGCATGTTCTGTTGGGTATGCGTCACTGATGGATCGCGCCGTCAAGGCGCGGTCCATCTGTGACTCATACTTGACAAAATGAAAGTTCATGCTTAGGACCTATACCCTCAACTTAACACAATCTCAATTCGAGATATTCTCAACCTTTTTTCAAACAGTTACGTATTAAAACCTTTTTCCTATGTTGTTTTAGTGAATAAAGTTATTCGGTTATTTAAAAATTTATTTCTTCAATTCAATTTCTAAATTTGAAATATTTGAAAATGCTCCGTTCATTCCTCCTTTTAGAATTTCTTTTATTCTTGGGGATTGATTTTGATGTTGAACGGAAGAATTCGTTTCGGGGCGGAAGTCATTGATATTTCGATGGAATAGGTAGTTCACTACGCTTGGTAATACCCACGCTGAAGTTTTTAAGATTTTGCCAAAAAAATATTGTTTTTCATTACTTATTACTCCAAAATTTCTCCTTCCGATGATTGTGTATAGGGAATATTGTGATCAGAATCCATCTACGGCTCAAGTTTGATTAAATAACAATTTTTATAGAAAGTTAATTCTGGTTTTATTTTTATTGGATTTTACATCCTATAAGCTAATTCCTAATATTCCCCTAATTCAAAAAATATACAAAAATGTGAATTTTTGGTCAAATTTTTAACTCCAGCCACAATTTTTAGGGTAAATAAATTGCTATTCAAGAATATATCAAATTTAATTTTATTGCATTGCGACAAAGTTCCAAACCGCCTTTGTTGGTGATATTAATACAAAGTATGGGCTGTTGCTGTTCTATCAACAGCCAATAATCGGCCAAAATTTATTTTCTTTTATAGATTTACCTCAATATTAACAAGTAAAATTATTATAAAATGACAGTAATATTTACTGCATGTTTGTTACAGTGTAGATGAAAAACTCGAAGTTGTCGCATGAAATTTTCATGCAATATAGGTATTGTTGCTAGGTAGTCATACAAAAGAAAATTTTCATTTGTTTTACTTTATTTCAAAACTTTGACAAAAGTGCAGCAAATTTACCTTGCATTTGCCGTAATTTTATATTTTGAAAATTCGAAACTGTGCCCTTGATGATACTCGTGCCAAGTATGGGCTGTTAATGGACCGTACCTCGTCGGTACGTTTCATCAGCCACCCATAATTGACCGAAGAAAATCGATTTTTTGGTCTTTTTACATTCACACCAAGTAAAATTACTGTCGAAAAAGAGCGATTTGACTTGATTATTTAGGACAATGTTGACAAATTTCCTTATTATGATTGGTATTCAGCGCGAGGTCTTATTCGAATTAATTTCGTCATAAGGTGTTTTTGCTCAGTCAGTGGCTCTCGATTAAACTAATCTAAACAGAAATCTAACATCTTTATTAAAGAATGTGATTCATCAACCCGTAGGAACCTAATTTTTCACTTTGTAAATCACAGTAAATCTTTTTAGAAGGCATTCTTTTAGTTTTATATTATAATTTATCATTTTTGGGTTAATGTCTATTTGATTTTGAAGATTTTTGGAGCATATTTTTGTTGAAGGTTATTCATTCTTGGCAACATAAAATGTTTGATTGATTTGTAGTTTTCGAGTTGTAGTTTTCTAAGTGTTCGGTGGTGTTTTTTACGGTTTTCGACTGCTGTTATCATCAAGATCTTACTGTTCTGTCATTTACATCGGGTTTTAAAAAAATTTTGATAATGCGATAAGACGCAGTCCATCTGTGCTGCATACTTGACTGGGAGGGGAATTGTATCAGTTACTTTTTTTCGTTATTGAAATTATGATTGTAAAAAGCTAAATTTTAACATGTCGGATGAAATTTTGATCAAAACCGTATTCGAATCTTGAATCTAAAGGTGGTCTCCTTAATTGAAATATATTATACGCAAGACCGGAAACAATAAAGATAAAGTTACATTTTTTATAAGACATAATTACTTTTAATAAGAATTATTATTAAGATACATGTCTCTTAATATGCAAAACTGCATGCAAAGGCGTGTTTGTTTGAATTCTTCAAATACGGACAAAAGGGCATAATATGAAGGTCCCTTGTATTTTTTTTTTTGAAAAAGTCACCCTAAAAAACTTGTCCGGGCGATTTTTTTTTCAGGAAAACTTTTTTTCGGGACCATCCCCCTCACAACTACTTTTGATAGTCGAATTTTATCGTTTTTGGATAGATTCAACTACGCATACATGTATTTAGCAAATTTAATAAGCATTTATTTGTTCTTTTAATAGTTTTTACCCCGAACTCACAAGTTTGTGAATCCCTGAACCTCTGTATTGAGAATAATTCTCTCGCTAATCCTTAGCGATTTTAACAATTGTTTTATTTCCAGGTCAAACTTGTGACGAATGGAAATTTCAATGTTCTAATGGAGAATGTTTGTCACCGGAAAAGTTTTGTAACGGGATTGATGATTGCGGGTATTATATTGTAAATTGTAGTTTAATTTAATGGGCGAACAAAAAAGACAGCGATTTAACTAATTTAAAATTGCAACAAAACTATCAAATCGACCTCATTCGCTTTTTGAAAAGTTTTTGCCTGGTTTGCTTAAAATGAGCTATTGATCCCCATCGTTGCGAAAATGAATTTCCGATAAAGTTGTTCTGTTTGAAAGTGATCTACGGAGATATTTGAACGATTAAAAATTGGGCTTATTTTTTTAAAGATCACAATAAAGGGTGACGGGCACGTGTTTTGGTTTGTCCTGCCGCAATAAGACCGAAGCAGAGTAATGGTGGACGTACATTAGTAATGGTGGACGTCATTGTCCATTGATCTTCTGTTCTGCTGATGATCTGTCCGACTGTCCAGTCACATATTTTATTTGGCTAAGCATGAGTCACAGATGGGTCGCGCCTCAGCGTCGCGATCCATCAGTGACTCATACTTAGCAAAAGATGCCCACAGAAATATTTTTTACTGGAATTAGGATAAGTATTCGAATTTTTTGTCAGGTATTGACAATGAAAAATTCGTTCCTGCCGTTGCCAAAACGCGAATACATCTGTTTAATAAATGACAAAACTGAAAATGCAATTAATTTTTATATAACCACTTCTTGGAGTGGATCACCCTGACCAAGACCCTATACCAACGGCCACTAATAGACGCGGACAGGGTTAGAGTTAATGGAAAGACATTATCTTTCCTGTTCGGCTTACCCTAAGTTATACCTCCATGAGTGGAGTGGTGGGCAAGGATTGACGAGCCGGACTCGATATATTCAAACTCCGATGCCATCGCACCAATAATCACTTGGCCATCGCGCCTTATACTTTTCTTGACTGACTGAACAGTCATGACATTCAAAAATATATTGATTAAACGCGTTTTGTTAAGCGTGAGTCACTGATGGATGGCGTCGATGAGACGCGGTCAATCTGTGGCTCGTACTTGATAATTCTTTCATTCGGAATAAATCTATAGACTACAGCTGAAAGTAAATTTATTGTATACTGTCGATGTCTCGAGCGTGTGAATTCAGTCCCAAGTTGTTGTGTCAAATTGTACATAAACTTGGCTTCAAAGTCGACAATGAGTAGCCAAATGTCTGGACTATGTTTAATGAAACGAGGGGTGTGATCAATAACCATATTTTTTAATCGCGAACCTATATCATGAATTTGAATGCATATAGCCCTAAATTTAGTCTTTCGAACATCTGGGTTCGGTTTTGTTACGTTTCATAAAAGTGCAATTTGCTGGTGCTACATTTGGTAGTGTCCTATTGGCAATATGTGTTCGTAATCGTAAGTTAAAAGGCACTCCTTCTGGCCTTGCTCAAAGCGGACTTCAATCAATTAAAAAGAGATTGAACTGTTTTTTTTTAATCAATTGATTTTGCCAAGTTTGAAAAAGCTCCGACAAGGTGCGCGTGACTTATGAGTGACAAAAATAATTGATTGAATAAATGCACTTATATTCTGGTTTGCAAATAAAATTTTGTTTGTTAGGTGATATTTTCTATATTTTTGAAAATACCTTAAATCTTATTTTATTGGTTTTAAGAGATAACAGCGATGAAATCTCACCAGCCTCCGAGGAAGAGACAGGAACTCTTTGCAGACAATGGTTTAATATCTGCAAACTTCCAATTCGAGAAAATGAAACAAGATATTGTACCGCAAGTACGATTTATTATGTTTTATTTTATTAAAATTCAAAAATTCAAGGACCGAGAAAGTGTCTATAAGGTTCAAACCAACGACCGCTTATTAGGGATACGAAGAGGCAGTAATTTCACAATCAAAATACTCCAGATGCTGGCAGACTCTTGAACAAAAAAAACGTTTCTTTTTTTTTCCGAATGCCATAAATTTTTTGAATCTCCAGATTAACTCCGTGCCTATCAAATCTAAACATCAAGTGTCTTTTTCATCTTTGATCCGATGAAACAACATCTCTACATCTCTGTTGTTAACCAGGCTTTTATCAACACACTAAATCCAAGCCTCTGAAATACCTTCTAGATATATTTTTACATTGCCTTCATTTACAGATCTAACATGTTCAGACAATGAATTCAGTTGCAACGATGGTTCAGGGTGTATTCCGCCAAATAGATATTGTGATGAATGGGAAGATTGCAGGTAGAGTTTCATTTAATCACTCATTTAAATGTACAAAGCTAGTGTTGTTGCAACCGTGATATTTTTTATTTTTACGGCGACTTCTCCAGATTTCAAAAGATTATTACACACCAATGTGGAATACTTATCGACTAGATAGTCGGCCTAGCTAACCCAGCCCCACCCTAAGATCTTTACTAACCGGGCTGGTGCAAAAGACCTTAGTTGTTGAAAGCCCAATTTTACTTATATACTTACAAGCATTAGACTATATGTCACTGCACATGTCTTGTAGATTGATACCGAAGAGGACCCGGCTCAAGATAGGTCTGTCCTAAAACAATGCTTTTTGTGACATCTGTGAACATTAATTAAGTAATATTGAACCAAAATGCGTGTACTGCTCTACTTCACCCTCACTGATGTTTCCCACTCAAAGTGCCCAAGCTTGTCAAAATAAAATTTCTGTTCGCGCTCCTTGCCATTTAGGTGACCGTTAGTTTGTTCCCTTTAAGCAATACTTACAGCCTCGACTAGAACCAATTTCAATAACAAAAAATAGATCTTGGCGAGTACAAGCATTACCTGACATAACAAAGCTAGTTTCTTATACTCACAAGCAGTAAATGAAATGACTGTAGCCGAATTTGGCGCACAGTAATATAAACGCGATAGTGTGATAATGATTGTATGGTAATAATGGCGAAGAACTAATAATTGAATGCAACAAACTTTGTTTTTTGTTTTTACAACTTTGATTACGAACCCTGAGATACTTAAACCGTGCACTTGTGTCAGAAATTCCAACAATATAACAATACACTCAAAAAAACTTTATCTATACAACTTCTGTTAGGTGTGAGTCACTGATGGATCACGTCACTTAGGCGAGATCCATCTGTGGCTATGCTTGACAAAATCAAATTTGCGATTGGATGCTGGGAATAGTCCGACTGGATCTGTTGCCAAAGTTAAAATAGAAACAAAATTATATATTCATTTACAGGGATGGTAGCGATGAAATAAGATTCAATATCAGTTCACAACCGGCAAGTAAAGGAAGTGCATGTCGTGGAAGAACGAGCATATTTGGTATTTGTGCTCTCGATAAACAAAATGCTCATAAACATGCAACTTTGTGTAAAAAAGGTATTATTCCGCTGTATTTATGAATAGGCCTAGTTTTTTCATGTTCACTTCTACCAGTTAGATATTGTCACTGTTCTCTTTTTATCAAAATTATAGAAGTTGAAAAATTTCAGTACATTCCGCTGGGAGGTTATAGCATAAAACACGTGTGGTTCACGCTATATGATAAATCACGATAAACTTTTTCGTACGTTGCTTTTCTGCTGGGAGTGTTTTATTTTAATCTCACGTGTTCCGCTAGTGCAACACCGCGCGTGCATTTGTTTATTTTTTTCAAAGGCAACTACACGGAGCCTGCTGCACAAGCTAACGAAGTGCGCGCATTCGTTGGGTGGCTTTGCGCTTTGCAGAAGTTTTACTAACGTTCTCGAGACTATACCGTATTGCAACGGATGACGTGTATTGACGTTTTTATCCTGTTGCATGAAACGCAAAGCAAGCATCAATAAAACATCCACACATGTATTATGCGATTTAGAGCTACAAAGCTCTATAGGAATTAATATATATAAAGAATTTGTATTCACGAAGTTAAAATTTAATATCACATTTAGTGAAAAACTCCCCATTCTGTAACAAACTTGACTTTCTGTAACAATAAAATAAAATAACGGTATTTTATATTTTGTGGTAAGGGGATTCTTGTTCTGAGGAAGAATATCAATGTACAGATAAATCACAATGCATTCCACTCTCATGGTTTTGCGACGGCATTAGAGATTGCAGGTATCTTAGACGTTGCTTTACTTATTACTGATAATGATATATCATTTTAGGCAATACATCCACACACACAGAGGCGTTTTACTGGAACGTCCTCTCCCAATCGTAGCAATCTTTTGTCAAGCATGAGTCACTGATGGATCGCGTCGATAAGACGCGGTCCATCTGCGGCTCATACTTGACAAAATAAAATTTCCCATTTGGGCTGACATGTTGATTGTAATTTTGCGTTAATATCGACTAAACATGACTATTTCAGAATCACGATTCGAATTAGGATTTTCCAAAATATTCGATTCGCTCTGTAAGTCGCAGATCATTAATCATTCGATTCAATCGCTTCATCCATTTAAAATTAGCAGAATGATAAATTTGAATTTTATCGAAAATGCGTTGGAATTTTATGTATATGATAAAAAGATCCTTTCTTCTTTTGTTCGTCTTCTTTTGTTTATTACATGATATTTGATTCGAATGTTCAATGCGATTCAAGAAAATTATTTAATTAGAATCTGATTCCAAAAGCTATGCTATTCGATTTTGTCTACCCCTAATTTGGAAATATCGGCCTTCAAATTTATTAGAAATACCTTAAAATTAGCCAAACGGCGATTACCTTAGTTTATCTAGTTTCTGGTCAAGATACTACCTAGGTTTAGAAATGAAACTATGTTACCCCGTGAAAATTTTACCTGGTTCAGTGGTTAGTTCGTTTTATCCACTAAGTTGCGATCAATAGATTGTTTGATTATCTATCGATATAAGTGTCAAAATTATTTTATACGTGCAGTGATGGCAGCGATGAAAAGTTTATACATCGAGTCAGAATACAACGACGAAGATGGAATTCCATGTCGAGGATCGAGAAGCCTGTTTCGGAGATGTGTTTTACCGCGATCTCAGATATCAAAAAATGATACAATATGTGTAATTGGTATGTTTCCTTTTAATATCCCTATTTTCTTTCTGGGTGGGGATAGTTTTAGTCGTGAGAATCATGACGTAGAATTGTCAACTTGTTTTGAGTGCCTTCTAGATCAGAAATTTGATTTTGTCAGCATGAGCCGCAGATGGATCGCGTTCACTTGACTTGCCGGGGAAGCAGACTTGGCGAAAACGAAATACTAATATTTCATAACGTTAGCGGGAGCCCGAAAATTTTGTAAATTTAAATTCTTAAATCTCATGAACAACGCAGAATTTCACTGTAACAAAAGTGCAGTGAATTTACTGGTCATTTGCAGGAATTGCATATTTACAAAGTTTAACAAACGCCATGTTGATGAAATTTATGCCAATTATGGGCTGTTGATGGACCGCACCTTCGCGGTGCGTTCATCAACACCCCATATTTACCGAAAACGTCAATTCTGAGTCTTTTTCAATACCGCCAGGTAAAAGTACTGTCAAAGACCAGTGATTTTGTTGCATTTTTTGTTACAGTGTACGTCTAAAATTGGTTCTAACAGTGTTTCCGAATTATCAAATTAGTTAAAATTTCTTCTTTAACCGACGAATATTTTTTGAAATGCACGTCGCAAGAGCGAGAAGATTCGGAAGATTTGGGATGTACACTGTCACAAAAGTGCAGTAAATTTACATGTTCATGAGCTGTGATTGTTTATTTTTGATGAGATTTATGCCACGTATGGACTGGAGATTAACCGCACCTTGGCGATGCGTTCCATCTACAGTCCATATTTGTCCGTAAAAGTAGTCTCTAAACTTTTAATGTAATATTACCAACCAAAAATTATTGTCAGAAAACAGAGATTTTATTACATTCCATTGCAGTGCACTAAGACCTAGAAAAGGTACTAGCTGCCATCGTGAGTCAAAAACAATTGACTCCCCGGCAAAACCAAAAAAACAAAATAGCAAACAACAATATAACACATTGAAGAAGAACCAAATTGATTGAAATCTACGGGTTTTCTGGAATGTTGACAATGACGCAACAGCAGCGCTTGTGGTATCCAGTTTGATGAATATTTATGCATTTCTTGAGATTTTCGGCTAGAATTTTGAATTTTTCAAATCAATAAAACACCCAATGAGGCCCTGGTTTTTGAATTATTTGAAAATTTAGTATTGCCAGCCTCGCAAAATGTTCTTACGGGCCGCGTGTCTGAGGCCCTCGCCAATATCATGGATTCTGAAGCACTGTAGGTATTTTCATTCTGTTTTTACAGGAAACTCATGTACTGACGATGAGTTCAGATGTTTAGATGGTTCAGGATGTGTTTTGTCAACATTTTGCGATGGAAAAAGCGATTGCAAGTTGGTGAACAAAGATTGTATTAAAGAGAATTAGAAAAGTTTATGTTTGGCATAAAGTCTTGCATACGATCTTAATGCGAAATTCGAATGGCGAGATCCATTAGCAGATCCATTAACAAAACGTTTTTTTTTTTATTGGGAAGGATTTTTTTCTATCGAAATTCACTATGAAAGGCCGAAAGCAGAGCCTAAAAGAAACCAACTAACGGCCACTTTAAAGCAGAGAGCTACCGAGAGATGTATTACCAACAACTGCACTCTAAGCGGAAAACATCCCAAACGGAACTGGACCACCGTGGTAAAGGGAAGTAAGAGGTATCTGCCCTTGGCGATGGTAGAAACCTCTACCAATTCTTTAAATAAATTGAGAGTTTTTCTTGATCAAGCTAGATTCGGAAAGATTCGATTTCATATCTAAATATGGCTGTACTGTATTCTGTGTTCGTGGATATCTTTGATTATCTTTAAATCAGGTTGCCGGATCTGACCTAATAATTTTCCCATTGAAATTCACGAGCTAGGCCGGAAATTCTAAGCAAGCCTAGAAGCAGTTAATAGAAGGGACCAACTAACGACCACTTGATCGCAAAGAGCTTCTGCAAGATGTAGTACCAGCAACTGAACTCTAAGCGGAAAACATCCCAAACGCAACTGAACTAGATATATTTAGAGAAATGAATGGCGTTGACGCATTTATAATTTGAAAATGAAGAACTACCGGACTCTAACCAATAACAGTTCCCATTTTGTTTGATTACAGCGATGGGAGTGATGAATTACCGTATAAAACAGCTACCTCAAAAGAAGAAGATGGGATTTCTTTGTCGTGCTGGGAATGTAAATAACGTATGTTTACTTGAGGCCAATCAATCACGGAAGCATGGAAGGATTTGTATGAGAGGTGAAATAAATAAATTTGTATCAATTGATATAATTAATTATTATATCCATCCCCTTTTATTATATTTGTAATATTTTTAGTCAAGAAAGAAAACTAACGTAATCCATCGATGGCATACACTGTAACAAAAGTACAGTAAATTATTTCCAAAATGCCATGTTGATGAGATTTATGCCAATTATGGGCTAATAATGGACCGCACCTTCGCGGTGCGTTCATCAGCACCCCACATTCGACCGAAAAAAGTCAACAGTAAAATTACTGTCAAAGACCAGTGATTTTGTTGCATTTTTTGTTACAGTGTATACTTAGAAAAAATATGACCGCAGTGTCACAAACAGTTTTATGCAAAAAGTTTTTCCTAAAACCTCTGCATTTTGGAAATCCTTGCCCTCCCACTGCTTTCCTGACCGTGTTGAAATGCATGACTTTAAAACTCTCGTCAATACATATCTACTATAGGGATGAGGATGATTTTATAGTTCCACGTCGTTCTTTGCTTACTAGTGGGTCCAGGAGTTTTTAAGTATGTCTCTTGCAGTTTTGCTCTGGGCAAATTTCGAAAAAATATTTTAAAAAATTTTACTATTTGAAGTGTTATAATTTCTGGTCGGAAAGAGACGGAATTAGACGGAATTCTAAATTTTGTCACATCCATACCAAATATATTACAATTATATCCAGTGTTGAACCAATGAGGAACCGGGGACGGGAGGTTTTCGAGCTTGGCCAAAGTATGGGTAGGGCTGAGCAATTCGATTCTGTGATTCGAATCGATTCGAAGTACAGATTGTTCGAATCAATTGCGAATCGGACATACGAACAAAAACATGCTGAAAGAAGTGCATTTTTTCATTTTTACGACAAAATGCAATCGCTTGCATTTCGTCGTTAAAATGGAAATGCATGGCTTTTAGGTCAGTTTATGCTAATATTTGTAATTCGTAACTGTATGTTTCCTAATCATTATAATGGCGACTACGGAAGTAATAGTAAAATTGGGATATTTGTTATTTTTTTGAAATCAACCATTCGATGCGATTCGGAAAAAAATATTCGAATTATATTCGAATTCCAGATAATTCGGTTTTGTCAAACCCTAGTCGTGGGCTACAAAAAATAAGCTTTCCACTCACAATAAATGTATACAAACAATCCTGCTGCATATATTTCAGGTTATAATTGCACAGAAAATGAGTTTGCCTGTCTGGACGGATCCTTTTGTATTTCGATATCACAATATTGTGACGGTCACATAGACTGCCCGTAAGTATAGTAACGCGAATGCGATAACCTTATATTAATATCAAAGAGTTTAGTTGTTCGTGTGAGTTATTTTGAAATGAAGCACAGTGTTGATAGTACTATATATAATGTAACAAAAAATGCAATGAACTAAATCACTGATTTTTGACAGCAATTTTACTTTGCAGTATTGAAAAAATTCAAAATTTACTTTTTTGTCCAAATATGAGATGCTGATGAAAGGCACCGTGAAGGTGCGGTCCATCAACAGCCCATAATTGGCATAAATCTTATAAACATTGCATTTTTTTAACCTTGGAAATATGCATTTACTGCAAATGACCAGTAAATTTACTGTACTTTTGATACAGCGTCGATTCTATGACGACTTTTTCAAGGTGACTGATTGGCTTTGTAATCTGGATCCTCCTCAATGAGCCATTTAAGATTGCAAAAAAATATCGACAAAAGTTACGCAATATTTAGAAGTTTTTTGTTTATTTTTTCGGGTAACATTTTTATCGTTCTTTCATTGAAAACGATAAAATATCCTTAAGTGATCCTTAAATCCTCGTAAACTACAAATGTTAGTGTGACGATATTTCATGGTTTTGTTTTAGTTTGGTGAGTCCTGATGATTGATTTACTAGTATGCCTGATTACTACCAAATAGAAACAATCTTAATTTTTTTGGCAAGAAAAATATATTGAAATATTGCACATTTGCTAAAATTTTTTCAAGGCTGATTTTCGGGTGTCTGAATAGCCGAGTAGCCTGGAACATTGGCGGCAAAATTTGGGAGGGGCAGATGGGGTTTCGCCATAAGGATTATACAAATTACTATCTTAAGAATAAGCAAAATGTTCGCGCTTTTGGCATGCAATCACGAATACATAGATCCTTTTCGTTTTTGCTTCCAAAATGTTGTTTTTGCCCGTTCGTCAAACTACCCGGGGCTCATACCCAACAACAGAACCTTGTTGTAGTGACTGTGCATCGATCTATATTACAGCTACCCATAAAGTGCCTTGCTGAAGGGCACGCTAAGTGCTGAAAAGTTCAATTAACGACAAAAACGATCGCGCTGAATCACGGACCGACCGACTGAGCCATCGAGTCGGGCAAGCCCCATTTGCATTGTTATCGTTGATAAACAATGTTTAGTATGAACAGATACATAAATACAGATACGCAGATACACAGTCACGACAAAGGTCCGTGCCTAACGGTTATTGGGTATAAGCACCCCGATAGGTTCGCGGACAGGCCATAGCAGATGATAAAAAGCTAAAAAAAACAATGTTTAATATTCTAATATCCAATTGATTTCATGATATGATTTCAAAATCAATATCAGTTTAAAACAATCTTTTTAATAATACAGTGACGGAAGCGATGAACTCATATACGAAGGTCAAAAATTGGGAGGGGAAATAGAATGTGATGCTTTGGATGGAGAGAATTCTGATAAACGATGTTTGTTACCGAAAAGATATTTGTGTGATGGGATTAACCATTGTAATGACGGTATTGAATTTTAGATATGTATTTCTCCGGTGAATATAAAATTATAGCGCAATATTGATAGAATAAGAGCACGAAGGCAAAAGGTATATAAGAGCGAAATGTTATTGGATCTGAAAGATCCAATGGTCTTGTCCTCACTACAGTGACTGGGCAATTTGATTCGGTGGTTCGAATAGATTCGAAGTTTAATTAATCGAATCAATCGTGGATCGTTCATAAAAACAAAAACGTACAAAAAGAAAATTTACGTGGTATTTCCACTTTTTAAAGACAAAATGCAACCAGGATAGATTGTATTTTATCGTTGAGATACGACGAATTCCTGCACAGACATGGAGTATGAATGGAAAATATATTGTCAACGCTGATATTAATATTAGCAATTTACTGATTTTATAATGGATGTTGCAGTTATTTAGTAAAAATTAGATATTTGGTATTTATACGCAATTATTTATTTGATCAGATTTGAAAAAAAATATCCAAATCATATTGGAATTGTCTCAAGAACACGGGCTAGTTTTGTTGAAAAGATATGATTTATCTGGTTCTGCCCAGACTATTCAAGTTATTACATCCTTATATGATCGGTGGACATGGGGTTTAATAAGCCGTACTTGCCTTGACTCCAACACGAGATCTTGAACCTGAAATATCACTAGGCAATAGCGCTTATTATAGCGTGGTAATCATAAGAAAGTATTTACTAATAATAATGTTTTGATATAATTTTTTTTAAGCAAAATAACTATTTCTTTACTTAATTTTTGCGATAAAAATTGTATTTGTATGACTAAGTTTTTGTATCACGCATCGTAACATCGCAATATTATAAATATAACCCATTTCATTGAGTTGATACAATACGTGCAAAATTGAGCAAAATGCAAGATTTGAGATTTACGCACAAGTTATATCCGATCAAAAATTTCTTTTTACCAAGCATGAGTCACAGATGGATCGTGCCTGAGCGGCACGATCCATCGATAACTCATGCTCGTCATAGCATGTTTGATGAAAATATTACAAACTTGAAATTGACTTCGTGCAAGAGGCGGAATTACGGTAAAATGCAACGGGTTGTGTGCGAAGTCTTTCGGAGACTGATGAGAAGGGTTGGATTATCCGGATTCGGGGATTGGAATTAGGACAAAGCATGATTGAAGGTTCAGGTCACTAAATTGGGAAATTGGTAGCTTTTTTATTGACTTATTTATGTTGACGATTCGGCAAACAGTAATAGTGAAACGTGACATTTGATATTTATATTATATATAGAATTTGTGATTCTATCTAAAACATTATTGGAATCAGATTCAAGTTTCAAGTGATCTGGTTTTGACCAATCCTGCACCCTAATCGAAAGAACTTTGTCAAAGCTTTTTTAGTGAAATATGCGTCATTGTTGGATCACGTCGATGAATCACGATCCATCCGAGGCGCTTGCTTGATGATGTTGAATTTCTGCGCTAATATTTTATTATTTTTCATAATAACTTTTCAGGAGTAGACGAATGTCTGTGCGAAAGTAGAGGTGAGGACTTTTTATTAAAACTAATATATTTTAAGTGTTTTATTATGGTATGAAAAAATGGGTCAATAAATTGGCATTTCCGCTACTCGACACCCAAAAAATGTTTTCCATCAAAAGAGAATTTGGAAAAGGGGCAGGGTAATACCTCATCAGATAGCTGCGGCTAAAAAATATACGCATCTCTTTTATTATCTAGTCGTAATCAAACTGCACAAAAAGTTTTAAAATCATCCCTATGAAATAGCAGTGTTGGTGATTTTGAATGCTTTATGCCCACCCGAAGAAAATAGCATGAAAACTTGGACACCCTTAGAAAACGCTCCGTAGAGAAATTATTGTTGAACATAATTCTGCTCCATATAGCCAGAAAAACATTACACGATGTACTAAAAGGCTCGTCGCGGATGTGCATTGCACATTCATGTCAAATATGTGCAAATAACCATGATTTCATCACGGATGGTATCGGGAACAGGATAGGATTTAATTTTTATCTTACAGTGGAGGGAAACCGAGAATACGCCTCAGGTCTATACCACGGCGGACCACGATCTCTCGTTCAGATACCATTTCCCGGTTTTTGCCTTACCGTTTTACGTTAACTTTTCCTGTGCCTCAACATGTTTGTCTCAAGCAGTGCTTACGTGACACCACGTTCAAGCGAGGGGTGCAGAGAACCTCTCGCATATATATAATCGTTTCGCGGGATTCGAACCTTCGTCAGGACAATCAGAGGTGCGTATATCGAACTAACGCTTTTACCGATCGAGCTAGCCAAATCGGAAACTATATTTTGTCAAGCATGAGCCACAGGTGGACCGCGTCTCATCGACGCGATCCATCAGTGACACATGCTTAACAAAAGTTGTTTTGACAATTTTTTTCATATAGAAAACCCGACACTCGTTTAAGCGAACAGGGTACCAGTAAATGACAGCTTGTTCCGTGGTATTGGTGTCGGTAAAATGGTATCTCTCGTGTGCGTAAAAAGTTCTACAATGATGTGCATTCCTAATTAAACACTTCATACTCATTTTTCAGTCACGGTAAATGAACACTGTTTTCGATGTCTCAATCATCCCGCTGTTATAAAGTTTGGTTATTTATGTGATGGAATATTACATTGCCCTGATCTATCGGATGAATGCATCTGCAGGAAAAGAGGAAATTTACCAGAAATTTGCGAAAACGTTGAATGGAGTGAGAATTTTTTTGTAATATGGTTTAGCAAGGTCGATCTATCGATCTATTATATATTGTTCATAAAAAGGATTTTTGAAAAATATAGCTACAACTCCCTCAAAAGGAGTGGTTGGGTCAAAACAACACACAAAATTTTTTAGCTTCTTTAAAAAAGTTTTGAGACGGAGCTGGCAATTTGAAATTTTCATTTCCAAGCGAAATCTTGCAACCGTAAAAAATCCAATTTTTAGTTTTTGGTTATTTCAACTATTTTGGCTAATCTGTACAGAATAAACACAATTAGATGTAAAAGAAATAAAAATCAATGTTTTGGGAAAAATCTTAATTTTTGATAAAAAAATGACTAAATCATTTCAAATCCCTATTTTGGGAACTTTTTTCATTACCATACTTTAGTACCATAATATAAGACAGTCAGACTTATACATTATACCAAGTAGCCGTGTGAGTGCGGAAATACTCGTTTATAAGCGTTTTTCCTGCTTGTCCTGAGAGGCGATTAAAAGGAATAAAAGAGATAATAGATGGTTTTCAATCAATATATTATTGATTGGTAGAAACAACACTTCCCGTTGAAACAAAACGTGAAACACGTGTGGTTTGTTTTGTGGTTGTGGTTAACATATTTTTACAAATCTTATTTATAAATTTGTCATAAAATACCATGGAAGCACACCAGGATACAAATGTCATGTGCGGAAATACTCGTTTATAAGCGTTTTTCCTGCTTGTCCTGAGAGGCGAGAGGAATAAAAGAGATAATAGATGGTTTTCAATCAATATATTATTGATTGGTAGAAGCAACACTTCCCGTTGAAACAATACGTGAAACACTTCCCGTTGAAACAATACGTGAAACACGTGTGGTTTGTTTTGTGGTTGTGGTTAACATATTTTTACAAATCTTATTTATAAATTTGTCATAAAATACCATGGAAGCACACCAGGATACAAATGTCATGTGTCACTACATTTAAGAAAGGAATAGAACCCTTTCTAATTAAGCGACATAAATTTGCCAATATTGCAATATCACATCTAATTGAAGGTAGACTGCAACATACACAAAATAAAGTTTGAATTTGACATTAGCAAATTATTTGACGTCGCAAAAAAATTGATGTGCAGGGTAATTTGAGGCGTGAATTGTGAAAAAGATACGGTGTCTATGGAAGATCAATGAGGCCCAAGCATCGCTGCCTTTGGAGGGAGCGATTGGTAAAATCTTTGAAAAGCAAACAAAGTAAAGCTGATGTAGTAAATGGATGATCCGTTTTAGGACTTATCTCTACTTTAAATTGTCGTAACAATTGAGTCAGTTACAGTAATATCAAGTAGTGAAGCCAGTTCAACATAGTCGGAAAGTGGATTGTGGAACTGCCCACAACATCAAATTAAATCAACGTCAGATCAACAATGTAACAATGCAAGTTCCAAGAGAGCTATAGCCTCCAATCTGCCCCAAGCAGTAACTACTGCGGATTGTCACAAAAATTTCGGAAAAGGTCAATGATGGAGAGTTGAACTTGTGTTAATCGTAAAGTCTGCCATGTTTTTATTACTCTCCCTAATCAGAACAGCCAGAACATCCTTTATCATTATTCGTGTAACTGCATGATCAACTTTACTTTGTTTACTTTACTCGACTTATTTTGCACATCATTTTTTTGCGATGCCAAACAGTTTGTCAATGTCACATTGCAACTTTGTTTTATGTTGCATTTTACCTTCAGTTAGATGGGATATTGCATTATTGACAAATTTATGTTGCTTAAGAAGGGTTTCTATTTGTTTCTTAATTGCTGTAATAATTGGCACATTACATTTGTAATTTGCTGTGCTTTCCATCTGAAAATTTCGGCCAAATTTTTTCAATGTCTTTTACTGTATCATTTATTCTTGTTTGTGGCAGCTTCCACTATACTTAATTGTGGTGAAAATAACTCAGTAGCACTCATTTAGTTGGAAGACGGAAATGAGTATATAGAGTATACTTTTGCATAACCGTTCACAGATTTTTCATGCGCATGGACATATTATTTTGGTGGAGGAAGTCATAACAATCGGTTACGTGAATCACCAAATTATCATGATTTTTTTTTTTAATATTTTACAATATTAAGCTGTCGATGTCGGAGACCTAACGAATACAATGCATCATTCGAAGCAGTGGACTTGTGCGTACGGAAATTCAAGCGATGAATTTGGGAATTCAAGTAGAACTCTAATGACGACCGAAATATGCGATGGAAAGTAAGATTTCATTGATTGATTCATTGATTTTCATTTATGTTGATAATGTATCAGTCAGTTTATGATGCATAATATTTGAGATATTGTCAAGTGTGAGTTTAATGCACCAAATCAAAACGTGAGTTATGGTGCATATTTTGGATGTTTGTATTTGTATGTATGTCCTCACTGCCTAACACACAAAGGAAAATATTCTAAAAACAGAAATTAAATATATTTACTCCGAAAATCAGTCATGCGTAGTGAGTTAGTAGATAACAAGATAAAAAAGGGCTTTTAAATAAGTATTCTCTGTAACCACATAAAATATGTTTGGATGTATACTTACAATTTAGTTATACTTTGTCGGATCAGATTGAACCAAAAGGAGCAGAACTTTTCCAAATTCCCAATTGCCAAGTATAATCCTACTAAATTAACAAACACACCAGCACACAACTGTACGGTAACTGATAAGAGTCCAAAACAAAGATTGCCAGAAATAAACAAAACAATTAATTATTAATAATAATAACAAGTAATAATAGCAATCAAGAAGAAACAGTTCGTTTAATAAAGCAATCGAGGTGTGAGTACTAAACAGTGTAGTGACATTGCAGAAAATATTTTGATGTAAATACCTAAATATTGTGACACCCTCTTTGAACATGTGTCCAAAATTTAAAAGCAATTTCGCAGAATCGGGCAACACATATGGTACAAAATGACAATTACTATCAACATTATCGGAAATTATAATGATATCTTGTTCATTTCAGCGTTGACTGTAGTGATTCATTGGACGAGAATAACTGTGAAACGATTTGTAGTGAAGGTATAGTATTAAAAATTATAAACTGTAAGTATATTGAGAGAAAAAGTTCAAAACTTCGTGTAAATTTATAATACATTCATTGCAATGCCGTTTAAACTAAAATATAAGCACGATCCCAATCGCATTATCATTAAGAACCTCGACCCCGATGTGAAAAATCAGTGCTCAAAATGATTTAATAATTGCAAGAGTGCGAAAAATTTTGGATATTTTGAAGCACATTTATGGAAGTTCTGTCTGTAACTTATTGATCAGTGACAGCAGCACCGGTGTGGAATATTTGCACCTTGTTGCATAGATTCTTTCAATTGATTATACCATACAGGGTTGCATTCCATTTACCCATGCCGGATAGAGCACACTACATTTGTTCCAAAATGAAAATATTTGCAAAAATAAAGTTGGAGTTCGGTTGTTCCATCAAATTTTACTGCGACTGGTGCTATAATTTCTCATCTGTACTAAACGTCATGATAAGTTTAGATAGCTTTTGTCTTCATTAGGGTATGTAAATCCTGAAATAAGGCATGATAAGTGAGTACAACGAACGGTAAAGATTTCTTCATGTGTAATAAATATATGTCTCTATTCCGGTAAAATACTTACCTGCCGTTTATTTTGTCTCTCAGTGGGACATTAATACGTACGTCATGCTCAGAAAAAGAAAATGTGGGAGTTGATTCCCGGTAAAAAATCATTCCGATATTAAATTGTTATTTAAACAACATTAGCTGCTATACAATTCTACTAGGTTTGCTTATCTTAATTCTATTATTCATCAAAAGCAGCTTTATGAAAACCTCGAAAAGGGGAATGCGAATTTTGAAAAGAAATGATAATTATATTAAGACGTCATTCGTTTGCTATAGTACTGCAAAAAATTGCATTTGTATCGTGAATCGGAATAAAACGTAAAAAAATTATGCAGGGAACCCAATTTTTCAAAATGATATTTCATGGCCTGAAGAGCTCGTTAGGTATTTTGTTTTTGATATTTTCTTCACTTTAATGTAAATAGAAAGTCAATTTGGAAATTTTTTGTAGTCGACACTATAACCCCCTCCCTTAATACGCTAGTGTTCATCAATATTAACACCATACTTACCTTCAAACAGGTTCGAAATGTGATAACTACTACAGTTGTTTGAATCAAGGTAATATTTTAATATGATATATATGAGTTACGTTTTTACGAATAGTTAGGTATTCCAGAATTATGACTGAAGGTAATTTCATATTTTAATTACTCTGAAAATGGATTTATTTTGCATTTTCGCAATCGTGATATATGCTCAATTTTATGTGTTGTAATTTAAAAGGATAAAGAATATTAGAGCCTCTGAGAAGACCATGGCCGTGATTGAATGCGCCACGATCAGATGGTGGATGGTTTAAGAAGTAGTAGATGGTTTCATCATCGCCCAGGACAAATTCCCCTCACTGCACTTTACCATAGTGGTTCAGTTTCGAAAGAGACGTCTTCCGCTTCGAGTATAGTTACCTGAACTTTCTCTTGTAGTCGCTCTTTGGCATTTGAGTGGCCGTTAGTTGGCTTATTTTAAGCACTGCTTCCGACCTCTTGCTGAGAGCGTACGTCTACATAAAAAATTAAAGTCAATGGCACGCTATCGGTCAAGTCTAGGGATGGGCAAAACCGAATCATTCGAAATTCGGATCTGATCCGAATTTTTTTCGAATCGGATTGAATCGCTAATTCCATGAAAATAACAAACATCCCATCATTACTAATATAATCTGTCTCCATTCTAAAAATCGGGATCTTACAGTGTCACCCTACCTGTTTAAGCACCAATTTCCCCATAATCGATTTTGGTTCAATTTGACCAATTTGCTTTTGTCGCCAAAAATGAAAATTCTAGTTTTTCAAGCAAGTTTTTGTTCGATGAACAATTCACGATTGATTTGAGTAAATTGTGCTTCAAATCGAATCAATCACCGAAACGAATTACCCAGCTTTAATCAAGTCATGTCCTAATTTCAAATATATTTTAGAAGGTGATGGAACAAAATTACTCGCAAACTTTTTTATTTCATTTCAGACAAATACGCAGTTCAATGTGACGGCATTCTAAGCTGTCGTCAGTCAATGGTGGAAGAATGTGTCAATTGCGTTGATCCACCGGCTTTTTGCCAAGGACTTAGTTGGTAACTTTATTACCTTGATTGTTTGAATTATTATTTTCCCTCCCATTTCTCGGCGTCTTTAAGAAGGAATCCTTGATGTATGACGATATTGCTAATTCCATTCAGCAAAAAAAATTACAAGACAGGTTTTTGACTCTCGCGGCAAAAAAGAAGAACCCCACTAACATTTTGTAAATATATTTCAGGGCGAACGACTATCAATGCCACGATGGAACAAAAATTGCTGCATCAAACATTTGCAACGGAGTGAAAAATTGTCTTCCTGATGGAGAAGAAGAAAAAGATTGTCCTAACAGGTTATTCAGAATCTCAAGTTAATTTTGTGACAAAACTTCTCAATTATTTTTTTGAAAGTTAGGCTATTGGATAAAGTTTTCAGACAATGGCCAGTGGTTGGTTTCTTCTGTGCGCAGATTCTGGCCTTGCCCAGAGTGAATTTCAATAAAAAACAAGTACCGACGCAATGCTCATCTGTGATCTTTTATTATTGAAATTCGGCTTGAGCAAGGCCGGAAACAGTGCCTAAAAGGAACCAACTAACGTCCACTTAAGTACCCGAGAGCCAGTTTAAAATGAAGCACCAACAACTCCACTTTAACTGAAAAACATTCCAGGGAACTCAACAATCATAATGAAGTACAGTGAGTGATATCTACCCCGAACGACAGTAAAACCATCTCCATTTCTTTGTATTCTCTTAGTCGCCTCGTACGACACACGGGAAGTTCTGAAGCCCGTATTTACAGGTTGCACTAGGATCATTTTTAAAAGAATTATTGGTTGCTCATGATATAGATAAGCGCAAAATTTCACCAAGCTTATATTTTGAAATTATTTCACTATAACATGTATGATGAGCCGATTAATAAATTAATCACGCCTCTGCGGCGTGGTCCATCAGTGACCCATGCTAGACAAAAATGTTTGGATTCTTTCTGGCCGGGTTAGTTCCGAAAGACCATTTTCCTGTGTGGATATTAACGAGCATCGGAGATATCATCCTAGTTTATTTTTTAAACTAGATAAACTACAACAATTTTACACGAAACTGGATACAGCGTCAGTAAAGAACCGGATTGCCTATATTGTTTAGCTCCAATTTTAATACATTTGAAGATTGGAATTTACCGAATAGTCAATTTCAAAGCTCTTTTATGAAAAGAATATGATTTACCAAGTATTTCTTTTATACGAGGTACCTAGATTTTGTGAACTAGTTGAAAAATAAGTATATTTACCTATTTTACCAAGTAAATTTCCTAGGCATAACTTCGAACAGAAAACTTGGTAAAGGTTAAAGGTTTCTAGGTGAAAGTACTTTGAAAACAAACTCTAAACTAAGTATACTCGGATATGATATCATTTTTATCCTGCGGGAGAAGAAAGCCGAGAGTACAGCTTAATCAAATGGCGAACCCCGCAACCAGTTCCGAATCGCGGTGAAATTTAATTGGATTATCATATTTTTCCCTTTACTTTTCCATGAATCTAGTTGAACTAAGTAAACCCGAGGCTTTTACCTAGAATTACCAACATCAGTATGTAAGGCTATTTAAAATATCGTCATCGTTAACAACTATGGTGTTGGAGCATACGCTTAAATTGGTAAAAAATATAAAGTTCGATTAAAAACAAACTGGTTTTCAATATGGCACAATATTTTTTTTATCATTATCAGATTTTACTGTGATACGGGAAACACAATACATGTATTGAAATCAATGTATTGCAATGGACAAAAGGTGAGATCATATAATAATGTATTATATATTCGTTATCAATATTCCACAGAAATTGAGTACTTACTTCAGGCATTATGTATTCAGATAGGTAGATGCCTGTAAATACATAAAGTCTTCCCATCTGAAAATCATTCCACAGCAGTAAAAGGCGTTCCAACTAGCGTCGACACGCTTAGAATCGAATCTAAGAGTTCTAAGAGTGTTGACGATAGTTAGAACTTACTGCTGTGGGAATGTTTTCCAGGTTGGAAGACTTTTTGTGATATATGTATATATATATATATATATATAATAATTAATATAATTAATTTTGACCCCCCCCCTGAATAAGACACTGCGAATGAGTATACACTACCAATTTAACATTGCATAAAATGCTTTATTTAACAATAAAAAAAGGATTTGTTATTATTATATTATTACTATGGGGCCTCTTTCAGCGTTTGTGAAAATTCTTTATCATGAGGAATAATACTGATTAGATATCGATCAAAATTTATTTCTTAATATTAAATCCCGTTTTCACCGTATTCATCACACACAGGTAGAACTGGGCAAATCGAATCGATTCGAAGACCAATTTATTCGAATCAATTGGAAATCGTTCGTAGGCACGAAAACGTGCTAAATGAACTAGAATTTTTATATTTAACGATAAAGTGCAATCGATTCTGGTCAAATTTGACCAAAATTGATTATATTTTGTCGTTAAAATACAGTATAAACTATAATTTTTTGATTTTAATCAAAAGTTGCAGTAATAAAAATTTTTTTAAATTTAAAGACATTTGTTATTGACATGGAATTAGTGATTCAATCCGATTCGAAGAAATTATCCGAATCAGATTCGAATTTCAAAGGATTCGGTTATGTCCAGCCATACACAGCCATAGACACAAGTTTATTTGGGAATTTTTGTTTTGTATTTACGTCCAGGATTGCGATGATTCCAGTGACGAGATGAATTGTGGTAATGAAACACATTTTTATTGCAATGATACAGGAGAACCTAAGTTCGTTGCACAGGGACAGGTATTTTTTGTCTGTGATTTGGAATTATATGAATAATGAACATTAGAGGTATAGAAATTTCGTGTTTACATGTTTTCGTTAAGCTCAAATATAACTAATAGACCTCCCCGAGAAGACGTGGTCAATCTCTTGTTCATGCAAACAAAATTAGGTTTTGAAAATCCCACCCGAGCTGTGCATGTCCCTGAGTCTCAATATATTATTTATTGTTTGGAGATGGAGTAAAAAGTTCTCATTTTCAGGGGTAAAATATCGTAAGTGTAGAGATAGACACTTGGATTCGGTGATTCGAAGCACAGATTATTCGAATAAATCTTGGATTGGTCATAGAAACAAAATTTCTTAAATGAAGTGGAATTTTTCATTTTTAACAACAAAATATAATCGATTTTCGTCAAATTTGATAATATTAACATGAACAGACTCTGAGGCAATGTATTTTCAATTCACACTCACACTATTCAACAAAAAAATACAATTTATAAAAAAAATGAAAATTTTGACCAAGTTTGACCAAAATCGATTGCATTTTGTCGTTAAAAATGAAAATTTTACTTCACAAGGTTTTGTCGCTATAAACGATTCGCGATTGATTCTGATAATTTGTACTCCGGATCGAGTCGAATCACTGAATTCAGTTGCTGGCCCTAGTCACGTTACACACGAAATAATTAAAGCGCGACTGAGGCGTGCAAAATTTCGCTTTTCCCCAAAAAATTTCACTTAAAAATTCAAAATTGTCATTCCTTATTTTTTTATACGAAAATATACACTCCAAGTTTTAGAGAAGTCTTTTTAGAAGGACACGTGCCCAAAAGACACCACTGGATCTGCTATAGTGTAATACGAAGTAACCCACACAACTTTCACCATAATCTTCCTGAAAAGTCATTTATAAACTCTTTCCAAAATATGTTTTTGGATATTGTAAAACCCTCAAGTCGAACTGACTCCTTGAGGATTGCACCAGATATGCTGGTATCACATCAGACTTCTTTTTTAGGTATGTGATGGAAGTGAAGACTGTTCTGGGGGAAAGGATGAATGCTTGGATAGATGTATTTCTAGTGTATTTTCTAATGTTGATTTGATGATCAGCGACAGAACGTTCGTAGCTCTGACGTGGATAATTAGTAAGTTGACAATTGGTTTTTAAATTAGACCAAATGAGGTTAAGAATTTTCAAATTTTACCGTCGAAGCCTAAATAAATTCTTTGGGCGTAGAAATAAATCAGTGGCACAGAAACGAAGAGATAGGAAATATATATCTCAACATTGATTTTATCATCGCCCAAAACAGATACCCAAAACTGCTCTCTACCATAGTAATTCAGTTCTATTTGTGATGTTTTCCGCTTTGGGAACAATTGCTGTTGCTACGTTCCGAAATAGCTCGACTATATGAGTGATCGTTACGTCATAATGGGCGCTGATCCGGAAGTTTTGCAAGAATGGAATTTCAGGGCCTGAAATCGGCTAAATACCGAAATGATAATGTAAATCGAAGCCGCACAACAAAGTTGCTTGACAACATCAAAGTTCTAAATATGAAAATATAACTTACTCACTGAACGTATTCTTGTTTCACACAGGTCTTGTGGCACTTATTGGAAATTTGGTGGTCGCCGGACGATCGATTCGTAATATTTTCTTCCCTAAAAAAATGCTGTCTAAAAATGAGCTGATCAATAAAACATTGATATTCAATCTATCTTTGTCAGATTTGCTAGTGGGGGTGAGTCAGTGTCCAGTAATTCTGGTCAATATCATAAATAGCGGGTTATGAGTAACTGATTCTTTGAAAATGCTCTTTTGCACAACATTTGTTGTATTAACTTTTATTCAAGTTATAAATAAACTTTTTATTTTTAGTGATGAAAAATAAGAATTTAATTGTCCGCATATATAATCATTCCTACAAGATTCAAACCTTCGTCAAGGCGATCAAATATAGCTCTGTTCCAAGCGCTTTTTCCCGACTGAGCTAACCCTGATTTATACTATTTCTCTTTTCGTAAAACTGGGTCAGGGTTTTTCTAGAATTACGATTACAAGTACTTCTGTTTTTCGATTATTCTTATATTTATTAATTTTGCAGTGAAATCATGATATATGCAAAATTTTTCGTTATAAAATCTGACATAAAGAAGATTCCTAATATGAGCCTTTACCACAGTATGTTTATCAGTCGTGAATACTTCTATTTAACAGATATACACAGCTTCAGTCTGCATCAAGAATGCAACAATCACCAAAGATTATTGTCGGACGGACAGAAAATGGCGAAGCGGCACTACTTGTTCTGCACTTGGTGCTTTGCTGCTCATTGGATCAGAGAATTCTGTATTTACTCTCACAATCATAACTGGATACCGCATGAAAGCAGTATTACGGTGACACATAGACATTCTTTTTCAAATTATGATCAAGCTTGGTATATCTGAGGAATAGAAAGCGATGATAGACCACTAACCGTGCGTCCCCTTCATTTCAGAGTAAAAAGTTCAGAAAATCTAGTTATGAATCCAGTTATATCAATTTTCGCCCATTTTAAACGAACGCTTTAAACATTTTTAACAGGATTTGACCAGTAACTGTGCTTTAAGAAAAAAAAAACATCCGTACAAAACTGAACCGCTTCATAGGAGTGTAGTAGCAGAGATTTGTGTTATACATTGTTAATAGAAACCTTATTGAGTTTCATTTTTGCATAAAGATCACTCTTTTTAAATAATTCAAATGCCAAACCTTGTCAACGAGGCGACTGCAGCGGAGACTGGTTGAAGGAATACGGAAGATCATCTCTGATTGCAAACTATAATTCTATAGACAAAGCAGCAGCGCTTGGCGCAGATGTCTGTGATATTAAGTTTTCGTAAATTCTATTTCAACAGGCCTTACGCCAGTGCTACCCCGATGAAGTTGGTGATATGTATGATAGCATTTTCATGGTTCTTTTCACTTCTACTGGGTCTGATTCCAATTTCGAGCGGAACACGAGAATTTTTTGTCGACAGCATCTGGTACATAAAAATTTATATATTTTTTTAGACTCCTAATTTTTCAAATTTCTAAACAAAAATCATGAAAAACAAAAGCGATGATTTGAATCTACATCTTCTGCTCCCAAAAAGAAGCCTGAGGTTTGGTAATCGGTGCACGACCGAAAGACTAACAATGGATATGATCGCCCTTGTCTATATATTGCTTGTGTGTGGATCTACACACTAAACGAGTGAAATAAACTTCTGAGCAATATCACTTCTTTGACGTCATCTCAGTCAGAGATATTTTGTGCGAACACATACTTTAGTTAGCTTTAGTCGGTCAAGGATCGCGACGCCGAAGCGTGGCCCATCTGTGATTCATGTTTGATAAAATAAGATTTCTTATTTAAATAATTTCATGAATAATATTTTCGTCTCAACTTGTTTTGAAGACTTTTATATTAATATACCATAGAAATAGTTTATTTCGACACCTCTGTCGACACAAATAAAGATATCACATTACAGAGTCGATAGGAAAGCAAACAAGACCAAAATAAAGTTTAAAAACGTGCCAGGGAATAAGTCTTAAAGGGGAGATTCAAAACGAGTAACACGTCTTTGCTCACTTCAAATAAAAATAAACATTTATATAAATATTACTAAATTCGATTACGCACATCATACAGGACCTCTCCCCCCACAAGAAAAAAAACGAGTGCCCCGAAACATACATTTAAAATTATAGAAAGATTATAGATCTTCAAACTATTTTTGTCAAGGCTGGTAAATGTCCAATATTTTCTTTCATGGTGAATAAATAAAGAGGGGCAGAGGGGTACATATGGGATGTACAGGTATATATCATATTTTACAACAACATTGTTATCTTTCTTGCATAAATAATATCACTGAGCAGTGTTTAATGATAATAATGATTTGTCAGTCATTGAACCAAATTAATGTTCCAGGTACGAGAAAAACCCGTTGTTCTCCACAATTGATAGAGCTCAAGTCGAACCATTAACTCGATGGCTTCTAACTAAAGAAAACCGAACTGATCAATCAACTCAGGGG
This sequence comes from Styela plicata, assembly GCA_963675895.2. Classification (NCBI taxonomy): domain Eukaryota; kingdom Metazoa; phylum Chordata; class Ascidiacea; order Stolidobranchia; family Styelidae; genus Styela; species Styela plicata. The sequence goes on from OZ023140.1 coordinate 24,506,635, forward strand.
TAAGTCGACAGGTTTAATGTAACTAGGTCTCCCACTGATGTCATAAAGTGCACAACGGGTGCAAAATAAAAAAATAATTTCCATTTCAACGAGTCAAAATTTTCTGACGAAACGTGTTTTTTAGGGTGATTGCGGACTGTGACCAAATTTTTCTTAAGTTAAAAGTCAAGTCGCGTCTGCATTTTGTCAGGTCTAGTATGAGTCCAGCTGTTTTGCTACTCGAGTTGGGGCAATGTAACTAGGTCTCCCACTGATGTCATAAAGTGCACAACGGGTGCAAAATGAAAAAAATATATTCCATTTCAACGAGTCAAAATTTTTTGACGAAACGTGTTTTTTAGGGTGATTGCTGACTGTGGCCAAATTTGAGTCTCTTCAAAGATAGTATTATAATAAATACGGCCTGTTATCGTAAGCCCAAGAAGAAATACACAATTCGTTTGGTAATATAAAATAATATTGCGGCAATGGTATTATCCTAATTTCATTTATCATATCGCCCGATAGTGTAATTGCCTAAATGCGGGCGCGATGATCTAGTGGTGAACATGTTGGCGTCGCAGGTTGAAAATCTCGGGTTCGAGTCCCGGGAGAGCCCGACTTGGTAATCCTTACACACCACTAAACCCAGGGTGTAGTAAAGACAGTAAAGATCGTGTCTTTCCAACAACTCTGAGTGACCGCTAGTTCAGGGCCTCGATCAGGGTGATCCACTCCAAGAAGTGGCTATAAAAAATATCTGATCCTGGAGCCTTTTTACGTTATGATTTAGTCGAGAATTATTCAATAATTTTACATATATAATTTTGAAAAATCCTAACCAACATATTTGCATCTAAACAGTTCAATCGGATCATGGTCCTTGCTAGAATCTCTGATACACGATTTGAATCCTGATTACAAAGTTAAACGACGATTTGGATATTATTCAACTCATGGAGTTTGTTTACCGACTTTGTTCCCAGATCCCATGAGCGACGCTGCCTGGCCATATTCTCTGTTTATTATTATTGTGAATTTCTCGGCTTTCTTCTTCATCTTAATTGGATATATTAAAATATACAGGTATGAAGGTAACTTTTAAATTCTACTTGGAGAAATATGCTTTGTTTAGCACACAATCTGAAATTATATTTTGTCAAGTACGAGTCGCTGATGGACCGCGCTTAGGCAGCGCGATCCATCAGTGACTCATACTTATCAAACGATATTCTGTCAATATTTTTACGACTGGTCATGGACTACCGAGATTACGGAGGAGCGGTCCATCAATGGTCCATGCTTAGCAACATCAAATATTGTGATCCGACAAACCTGTCAGTGGATAAATCTGAAAATGTTATTTCGAAATACTTCTATTTCTCTATTTATTGAGGATTCTCTCATGGCTTCCAATGTACCGTCCCAGTTGAATGTACCGCTGCGGAGCGATCCCTCTGTAACTTATTATAATATGCTAGTTTGGCAGAAAAAAATTTCTGATTTGGATTTGTTTATATTCTATCAGGAGTGCTCTGCAGAGGAATGTGGCTGTAGACGATAAAGCGATGGCAAAACGCGCTGAAAGAATGCAGAGAAAAGTTACCCGAATCGTTGTCACGGATTTCCTTTGTTGGATGCCAATATGTATCATGGCTTTCCTGCAAGTGTTTGGTAAGATAACAAATCCAAATTCCAGGAGGAACACATCCGATATTTAAATAGTAAAAATATGCACTTTAACAAAAGTACAGTAAATTTACTGGTCTTTTGCAGTAATCAAATATTTTCGAAGTGGAAAAACGCCATTTTGATAAGATTCATGCCAACACCCAATATTTGGCCAAAAAGTTAATTTTTTCAATACCGCTAGATAAAATTACTGTCAGAGACCAGTGATTTTGTTGTATTTTTGTTACAGTGTACCGTGACCAAATGGTTATAAAGTTGGCACCGCAGGTTGAAAATCTCGGACCCGTATTCTGGCAAGTCTAGCTTGCAAGTTTGTCCCAAAATAAAACTTTACAATACGTTGTTAATGTAGAAAATCTTTGCCATCGTTTTTTACATAATTGCAATTTTGTTTGGATTGCAGGGGTTCACATTCCTAAGGATGCATACGTTCCGGTCAGCTTGATAATTATTCCAATCAACAGTGCTCTCAATCCATTCTTATATTCCGATGCTCCTGATTATATCTGGGAAAAACTAGCCCCAGCACGACATTGGATTTATAGAATGAGTTTTGGGAAAATTCACCCGGGTAAGCAAAATATATATTCTTAAAAACATTCGAATAATCACGGCAATGTGCAGGGGTGAAACCCTCTAAATCCCAAATCATGACGTTTCAAATGCTATATTTTCCACATTTTTTTAAAAAATGCCTCAATCACCCTTTCCGTTAAGGTTGATCATAGCCCTCTGTAATTGATAGACGACTACAAAATAATCATAGCGTTATTTGCAGTTTTATTTATAAAATATTACTTTTTAACGAATATGGTGTTTTTATTCGACAGATGATACTAAAAACAAGAACGGAACTCATTCGAGTAGTGAATCAACGGCACTAAGTCAACGAACTCAGAATACAGCAACAAGTAGAGTTCAAGAAACGTCAGGTTGGTCAAATTCGGATAAAAGCAGGCTACACAGCTCACGTAAACACACGCCTTAATAATAGTATACCAACCACACCCGTTTTGTTAAGGATGGGCCACTGAGACACGGTCCATCTGTGGCTCATGCTTAGCAGAATAAAATTACCGATTCGGAAAGGAGGGGTTAAGTGCTGGACGAACAACATCATCGAGTTGTTATCATATCCCTAGCAAAGATACCATGGACATTTTTTGACAAATTGAAACTTGTCAGTATGGGATTCAAAGCTCTTCCATTGAGCTAGTCTTTCTGATTACGCATCCAAGAATCTTCAATACTGCCTCATTAGATGTTTGTTTGACCTTCAAAAAATGTATTGCATGGACATCCGAAAGCACTAACATAAATGGGGGGTTGTTGCTGTGACACAAATTAGCACCGTTATCAATGATTCACTTTTAATGACCATTGCGTAGTCAAAAATATTTCTTTGTGAGAGAGTTTAGCACCATATAGACACTTTATTATCAAATCTTTGATTTTTCCTTCTATAATCGGTTTAGATTTTTCCGGTCTAGACTACCTCTGCAATCTATTCAAGCGCAATCGTGAAAATATTATTTAGTCGTCGTTTAAGCAAAGTATGATAGTCTAAATGAGAAAGGGAACAAGAGATAATTTGGCCGGAAAGGCATAGAATCTCTTGTTTAGTAAAGCCCATTCAAATATGAATCGTAAATTAGCAGTGGATTCAAGAACCGAGTCTACCAAGGCTCGAACAGACATCTTTAACCCGCGTTAATAACTAAACAACCGATTCAACAAAATGAATGTGCTGGTACAAATGGGTCGAAGGAGCTGATACATGAGCTGAGCAACCTATGACGCAAGAATCATCAAAATTTTACAAATGTTTTTAAAAAACAAGTGATAATGTATAAGAAGATTGGCATTGCCGACCAATCGTTTCGCCAAAACATGTTTCGTCAAGTATGGGTCACAAATGGATCGCGCCTCGGCATCTGTGGCCCATGCTTGACAAGGTAAAATTTCTGTAGGTCAATACAAAACACCAAGAGTTGAGAGCCTCTTTTCTTATTTGTTTACAGGCGATCCGGTCAACGAAAGTGATATTGAAACCCGCTTGTGAAAGTCCGGGTTTAGATCCTGTACCTAAAAGTAGAATTAAAATTGATATGTGTGCAAAGACGTCGGATATAGCTTGGTCTTGTCGCATGAAACATATTGAGTCCGCTATGCTATTACGACCCGGCAAAACCGAACTATTCAATTTGTTCAAATCGGATCGAATCACTAATTCTATATCCGAATTTTACTATTAAAACTTGTTTTATTGTGAGATTAAGGAAATTTACGGTTTATAATATATTTTCAATTCACACTAAGAGCTACAATTTTCATATTTTAACGAAGAAATATAATCGATTTTGGTAAAATTTGACCAAAAACGATTACATTTCGTCGTTAAAAATGAAAATCGTAGTTCGTTTAACAAGTTTTTGTTTCTATGAACGATTCACTATTGATTCGGAAAAATCTTGCTTCGAATCGAATTGTTATGAACGGGTGCAGGAAAAACGGTAAAATTGACTCCTTTGATGAATACATTTCGTAACGTTTAGGCATATTGAATCGATTCTTTTTTCAATGTTATAACATGTATTATGTCCCATTCTTAGAGGAATTTTGAACTGCCGCGCTAAAATCGAAGCCCCCAACAAGATGAGTAAACTAAATGTGTTCATGTAAAAACTCTCGGTAAAGTTTTACCCATGCCCGTCCCAGATTGCCAGAGACGCTTGAGATAACATTAGGTTGGCCAATTGTAGGAAGGCGACTATTTCTATAGCTTAGACCAAGAGGTTGAAGTCCAAATTCAATTCACCTGAACATTCTAAAACGTTGCCCTATGAACATACCTCCGTTATACACACAGAAGTAACAATGCATGTTCTGAAATGTATTGCCAGAAGCCGGCATTCCCTAAAACAACGGACTCATTTATTCGGATATTTACCTCATCTTGAATGACTTTGTAAATAAAATATATTGTGATTATCGAGTATGCATGGAATTACACAAAGAACGTCGAAGAATTCTTAGATAACGTAATGGTTTGGGCATTTTGAGGTGTACTTTGCGACGGCACAGTCACAGGAGGGGCAAGGTGCCCGCATCTCCGATCAAGAGGGATCTGGTAAGACGTCTTTAGAGAGATAGATAACTGGACAGAAAATTTTCTAACTGATGGATCGGACGTATAGGCGCGGTCAATCTGTCTCGTGCTCGCCTTTCCCTACTAAACATCGCCCATACTACAAATAAGAATGAAGGAACACAGGCACTATAAAGGGCAGAAATGCAATATCAAACAGCAGATTTCAAAACGTTAGGATTTTCGTTCACAAACAACTTTTATTTCACATAATTTATCGACAGAACACAGCTTCATGGTATAATAATTGTAACAGCAAGAAATGGGTTGCAAGACCAGAGATTTAGTCAGATGCATTCACGATGAATAATAGACAAACGCCATCCTGTCGAACATAAATCCCAAACGACCGACAGCGGCACTTATTCATCATTTGTTCATGCTTGACACCAGTTGAAAAACAAATTTCAAAAATTGGCTCACACTCGGCTGAGCATCGCCATAAATCTATGTCATAGCTTTCAATTTCTCACTGGAATTCTATTATTGCAAAAGATAAAATTTAAAATTGATTGAACTTCGACCTACGGACATGAAATCTAACCTCCACCTGGAACTATGACACCAAGAAATTAGGACAAGAAAAAACTTCACTTCACGAAATGATAACAAAATAAAAACAGCTTCCCAAGATATAACTTTGTTTCAATCAGAATCATCTATTCTATTCAGTACAAGCCACACAGGGCAGACCCCCTCAAATTTTTTTTTGCAAGTACGAGTCACAGACAAATCGCGCCACCGAGGCGCAGTCCGTTTGTGACTTATGCTTGAAAAAGAAATTTATTTATTTACTTATGCCGAACAAAAACCATGCGTACACAACATTTTTCCAACTGATGAAGATGTGAAAGGAGTTCCTGTTAGAAGCGGAATATGAAAACGTGCTTCTAGTTGAACAATAAAAAATGTCAGAAAGGTTGGCTACCTTTTTGAAAATATATCCTGAATGGAATATGAATTAATTAAACATATTGCAGTTTTATCGCTTCCATAGAGATGGCGAATCAAGCATTTTCAATAAAAAATTTGAGTCAACCTACCACAAACCACTGACAGGCAGCAACTCAATTCATCAGTGACCCACACACAACCAAGCATGAGTTCATGAGTCCTTGAACTAAGATATGCATCTATACCATAGACAGTGGATAGGTCAAGTACATACATAAGTGTGTTTATAAGCAGCTAATGATTGAAATTTCAATACATTGTAAGGTACTAGTGCTGCAAGAAAATAAAATATGTTGCAATACCAAATAAAAAAATCTATAGCCATTTTGAATGAAATTTTGGAGAAAAATAGATGACCTAAAAGCCTCAATACAGAAAACGTTTTCTACAAAAAAAAGAGCCTCCAAATGATCTGAGAAAAAACTGTTGTATTGCTTTGCTGTGTCCACACATAATTATGAATAATAACCAGTGAACATTGGAAAATTTTCTAATAAAGTCATTTTCAATAATGTATCGTCCTATTGATGGCGGCAGTCTATATGACATCACTTCCGCTTCAAAGTTCTTCTTTCTTTTCATCATCTTTTTTCTCTTCTTCCTTAGTCTCCCCCTCTTCTGTTTTAGTCTCTTCTTTTTTCTCTGTGTATCACAAACACAAGTTGGATGTTTTTGCAAAATTATTACATTTTGCACAAAGATGTTTTGCTTCTATCTAAGTACTTGAATCATACGTTAAAGTAACACATTGAAAAGACACCTCTTGCATGGTATGATTAATGAAATAAGTATGCAAGATAGGATTTGTCAAGCATGCGCCACACATGAACCGCATCTCATCGACCCGATCCATCAGTGACACATGTTCGACAAAACACTCTTTGCAATAAATTCTCCTGATTGGGAAAGCAAGACCAGGCAACGGGCAGTCAAAAACGTATTCTCATATAATAAATTTGAAGAAGTTACATTTACAAAAAAAAATAAATAAATAAAAAATCATCTTTGAACTAATATACTTTAGATTCTACAATTTGAGTCAAAATTATTTATTTTTTACCATATTTTCATAGGTCAAATTTTACATCATTAGTTTGGCATAAACCATGTGTGATATTGTTGCATCATTCATTACTCAATGAATAATACAGAAAAAAAATTTCTGTCAAGCAATATAATGTAATAATACGAAAGCAAATATTCATTATTTGATTTATTCATATTTGTTACAAAGCTTTAAAAACAAAAAAATCATGTCAGTAGAAGCCAGCGGTATGTAGAAAATATGTACAATTGATGCAATATTAAAAAAGGGAGAATCACAGTGCTGGGTTTATGCAATGATTTTTGAATGTTAAGTCAATACTGCAGGTTTACAACAACCTTATATAATGTTTTTGCATATTGTGTGACATTGTTTGGTGTTTGCAACATTCAAATGGATAACAAAAACAATTTATATGAATTAGCCATATGAAATACTCAGGTTAGTCGATTTTGATCAGAGATGTCATGAAAAATATTTCAGTAAAAACGCAGAATTGGTAAATCTGGTAGAAATTAAAATTGAGAGTAATCAATCTATCCCAACAAATAAAATTTTATATGATAGAAGAATACATATCAAGACCAGAACACAAACATACCTACATAATACCTAATTGAACTGAAAAAAGGAAAAGAGAAAACAATTTTTATGTTATGCTTAAATTTTGATTCACTGCTTCAGAAACATGTGAGATACTGTTTCCGTACAAAAGGGATGCCGCTGCATACTTTATCTATTTTGAGTATTTACAGTTCTAGTTCAGGTTTCCTTCGTTTCAAATAATTTCCAGGCTTGCGGTTTTAACTACTCATCATTGATCAAAGACAACACATGTTCTTAAATACTTAGGGGAACAGGAAGTTTAGGAGATTTTAATGAAGAACGACTGGACACGTTCGTTTATTTATATATTAATTGAATGGCTAGATCTGTGTTTTTCCGACATTTCGATAGTTGAGATTTTATATTGTTAATGGCCAGGGACACCTCCTTAATCATTATTTTCATTGTGAGTGTGCCAAAAGTTATGCACATAGTATTTGAATCTCCATAAACACTACATACTGGAATATATAACAAAGTCTTGGTGCCAAATAAAATCAAGGTGCCCAACAGAAATAAAAAGTACCTCGATATCAAGTTTTTAAAGTACTAACCACTAATGAAACGCATCGCTTAGACAGAGTCAAAAATTGATTCAACTAAAATATTCACATAACAGTGTTCTATAATACAGTCCTACTTTGTCCAGGTTTGGATACCAGTTCCCTTTTCCTTTTCGAATAAAATATTATTCACAGTTTAAAAGGAAATATGAACATATTGATCTTTGTTCACAAAATATATTAGTACACAACTACAATTCTTGATGCTGGGGAAGCATAGACCTCGCAATCCTGTCAGATTTATCGGACGCCCACCAGATGCCTGCACCAAATATACTACAGAAAAACATTGCTGTCCAGAATAAATTTCCATTAGCAGCAGCAGTACCGATGATACAGATAACGACAGCAACTACAAGTCGTTTTATATCATCATCGCTGAGCTCATCTTCTATTTCGGTTTCGACTACATTCTCACCCCCTTCAGTTTCCTCTTTTTTTTCTGCAGCCTTCGACGCAGAAGGTGGTACCATTCTTGAGTATATGTTTGGGTCTGGCTGACATTGCCCAGAAACAGGATCTCTTCTGAAATATCGTGCACATTCGCACCTGTAGTGTCCCAGAGTATTGACGCAGACTTCGTACATACCAAGACAGATTGCTCCACTGGCACACTCATCAATGTCTAAATATTATCAACACTCTAGTCAAAAGACTACCATAGTTTATGTTTTACCAAAACTTAGTTAGGCACCAATATGTCTTGCTTTCATGGTTCCAAAACAATACTTTTGAATGAAGAGTTGATCATAATAAATAGTGAATAACCAAATTACCAACATTTGCAACCAAAAATTTCCGTTCCTAGTTTGAGTCACTAAACAGAAACCAATGCTTTCAAAAACTATATTATCATAAACTGTGAAATAGTGAATGAGTATTTCTATCACGCACAAATGTTGATTAGGAACATGATCAGCGATTACTGTCATCCCAAATAAAATTTTATTGGATCCAGAAAGAACCTTGGCTGCTCAAATGCAGGCTCATACTTAATAAAATCAACAAAATTATGAATTGGGATCACACAGCATGATGGTTTTTACAAGATTATAAGACAATATAATCTACTGATCAATCTAACATTTATACAATAGTCAAAAACAAGTAAACATTGTCATCATACATCATAAACTGTACGAACATTTATTTGATGCAAAAACACATGCAAATAAAACTAAGTAAGCACAGATCACAAATAAGTTTCCATAAGTATAGTTTAGACATACGACAGATAGGAATGCCGCTTCCAATTACATTTATTTTTGTAGTCTAATATCACATCATATGAATCAAAACTGAATCTTTCATAGTGGTGATGCAAAGATGCTTTTGTTAAGCTTGAGTCGCTGATGGATCGTGCCGCCAAGGCACGATCCATCTGTGTCTCATGCTCCCCGAAACAAATTTTGTAATTATAAAAACTTTTGGTGAATCAGATCAAATTGCAGAAATCCGTTTTCAAATCACCCGAAGGATCCATGATCATTATCGGCAGTCTAGATTTTAGTAAAGAGCTTGTTAGCTAGGAGAGAGAATTTATTTAGAAATAGATAAACTGTTAGATAGATAGACTGTTATTATGATGAATTAGGTAATACTCTAAGACAGCACAAACTACAAACTAACACATGAAACACTGACAGAATGTCAAAAACATAGTGTCAAAGAATGAGATGCCTAAAATATCTACCGGTATATTAGTTGAGACATAATTATGGAACTGGATAGTTTTATTATTCAAATTGAACGCATGATAAGGAATATAATATGTAAATGATACGTGATGAAACAAACTGATTTTTGTAATGTACCGTTGAAATGACAGTTGAAGCTAGGGGTGTCCTTATCCCAATAGTCTGGTACGGTATTTTATTATTACGATTAAAATTTTTATTGTATTTTATGAATATTCTTTAATTGATTCATTTTGCGGCCAAATTTTACCTTGTAAAGTTTAACATAGATCAGAATTTTGCTCCAAAACAGGCAAAATTTACCAGAAGAACAGAATCTTAATTACCTGGAATTTCAGAACAAATTATACTTTTAATACAAATATTTTAGAATACCTGTAAAACCAAACTATTAGAACAACCGTAGATGAAATTTATCCTATATCATATGACTTATGGGGTGATTCTATGTTGTGCGTTTTACTTGACTGTTACCTTGACACAGATAGGGAAATTTCATAATCATTCCCTGATTACATGAATGACAATGTCGAAAAGAAGGCCCAAAACATGATGAACATGCTGAACTGCATTCTGGAAAAATTTTATGAATTCTTGAAAGCCATGAGTACATTGCAATTTGTTACCATTTCTGATTGTGAGTGTGGATGTTGAACTTGCCAGTCATAGTCAAACACTTCCTCCCGTTATATCCCAGTGAGAAATATTTTTTACGGAATTTTTTTATTAAGTATGAGTGACTGATAGATCGCGACACGCCAAGGCGCGATCAATCTGTGGCTCATGCTCAGCAAAATAAAATTTCTTGTCTTGGATATATTCGAATAAAAAAGAAGGGAGATTAATAAAAAAAAATCTAACTTACTAGAAGCAATTTGTTATTCTTTATACAAGGAAGACATATGTTATAAAGTATAGTACAAGAACAATAATAAGACGACATTGACATCAGACAGGACGACAAGATCTGCTATAAAACCTTGGCAGATAAATGGGTGACGCATAATCAATCCAGGACGACACGAAAAACAATTTGTATGGAGTGGACCATAACACTTGATACAGAAGGGGTGGCAAGTCCATGCTGAAAAAATTTATCACAAAAACTATCAAAACCATAACAGAATTTGAGCAAGCCGATTTTCCATACCTATGCCAGGAGATGATAAACAGACTTCAGAACAAATAACACAGTGTTTACAGTGTTGTAATTTTTTGAACGTTTTAGAGAAACGATTCAAATACCCCAAGAATAATATATATTTATATAATATTACACTAATCAAGACAAGAAAAATCAATATTGATCGGGAAATGAATAAATTAATAATGGTAAGCACATCTGGCATATTTTGCAGTCTGTGCTGAATTGCCATCCAGATGTTATCATTAAAAATTCATCTCTCAATGGCAAATAGTTTATTCATGATAATAACCTCATCTTATCAGCAAAATCTCTTCTAAAGTCATAATGCAAACTCGTATTTAATAGCAATAGGTATTCAGATAGTAAGACAATCATCAGGAAACTGGAAAAAGGGTTCAAAATTATCAATACTGCTATGAAATAGCAGTGTTGATGGTTTTGAAGCTTTTTGCCCATCCAAAGGAAATGAAATAAAAATTTCGGACACCCAAATAAAAAAGAATCAATCACCTCGATTCAGGGAATCCCCAACCAAAATTTAAACTTAAAATATGCTATCGAACGAAACAGTTCCACCTGTACGGTATTGCACACAAAGAACTGTGTTTTTTAAATTCAAAAATTACCTTCCTCCTGACATTAGGCATCGTACCGGTACTGGTATGAATTTACAAATGTTATTCTTTCAATTGCTATTGATAGACGGAATAAGCATGGTATTCATAAAAGACAAAACCAGGTAATCATGCTGTTATCGTAATCCGAGCATCTGCTTCTGACCTTTCTAAAACATTCTGCATCACTGGTTGTTTGGCGTACACGAGACCGACCCTGTCTATTCTAGTTAAAGTGGTTGACATTGGGGAATTGAAAACATTAAATTAAGTCAACCTTTGCTATATTGCTGGCCGTAACAAATCCAGAAATCCCCAGTTTTGTTATTAAGAGATTAATATGACAATAATCGATCGCCTACAAAGATCTTATGAAATAAATAATAATAAAGTGGAACATATTACATGCCTTACGCGTAATGATATTAAATACACAGCAAGCTCCTGTAAGTAACTATGTGCCCGACACAAACCAATGAAGTACTTGATATAATGGAACAGGCATCACCAACAGCCAACCAACACAGCCCTTGTAAGACTCGTGCAGATTACACAAAACTCAACAAGAAAATTCAAGATGAATTAGAAATTACTATAGTTCCAATGTTCAACTGAAAATACTATAAACAATCCTTGCACATTCGAGAAATTCAGGAAGTCACAAAACCATGATATTATGCCAAACTAAGATATTTCTTATTAAAATTATATCAAATTTCTCATAATCCTTAGCCCAATAAGTTAACAAAAGAGCAATGATGATGAAAATAAAACGGCTACACACCTTCACAGGAATATGATCCTTCATTATTAGCGCAATATGTACCAACAGGACATAAATTTGATTTTTCAACACATTCATTAATATCGACGCATGTTATTTCATCTTCATTATCAATATTTTCTTCGGATCTGAATCCATCCATACATGTTATACATTCTGTTGATTTATTGCCTTTGCAAGATTTGCATGAATTGTGACATACTGGAAAACAGAAAAGCAGTTAGGGTTACATGTTGACAGGACAAAGCAGACTGACAGAATAACAGCTACTCTGCTACCCAGACATCTGAAGGAAGCGGATTCATTCAGAACAAAATTTGGCAAATGGGCACAATGGCCTCGCAGGCTGAAGATCTCAGGTTCGAGTGCCGGCGAGTCTGGCTCGCTTATCCATGCCCACCACTCAACCCAGTGTGCAATAATTTGGGTAGGCTAAGCCGAACAGGGAAAGATCATATCTCTCCCGTAATTGTAACCCTGTCCGTCTATAAGTGGCCGCTGTTACAGGGCCTTGGACAGGGTCATCCACTCTTAAGTGGCTATAAATAAAAAATAAATTTCAGGATATAACTCGTGCCAGAAGATTCAAATGCTTTCTCAGAGTGTCTGGTAATAACAAAAATGTACAAAAAGTTTTGAAGCTTTTTGGTCACCCAAAGATAACGAAATGAACGTTTTGGACACCAGAAGAAATACAAGAATTTGCCATTAAAATTATAAATGAACGAAATTTTGTTAAAAATAATATCACTCACAAGAACACATTGTATAAGTATCATTGTGATAAGTTTCAAAATGTTGATCTCCACATTCGCTACAAAACTCTCCAGCATAACCTTCATCGCAAACACATTTTCCTGATCCTTCTCGATCGCCCGCTCCCTGAAATTCAGAGATACCAGTGAACTGATAGCATTTGTCACAGATTGACGAGCCTGGTACAATTTTCTCAAACTGGCAGAAATTAATGATCTGTATTCGCAAATGTGTTATGCATGAAGCGGAATATCGAGACTAAGGTTGTCTTTATTAACTTCGTAAACGATACGATCAATATTCAAAATTGACTATTTAAATAGAAAATCGTTTTAATAAATTCGAAAAATTAAAATTGCTGATATATGACCTTGGCCATTTTGCAGCAAAATCATGATCGTTCCTATATGTTAATTTTTACAACATAACTTTTGGCAAGTATAACGATTTCACAGCGTAATGGATCAATTCAGGAATAACCCAACATCGAAATTACTTTTAATCAGAATTCTACAAAATCGGTCTATTTGGATAAGCACATCTCTAATCAAGATGACAATCAAGTTTCCTTTTCCTTATCCTAATAAAACAGAATAGAAAAATAGAATTATGAAGGAACGATGCTTACTTCACACTTTCCTCGGCCAAAGCAAATTTTGTCTGATGTTCCCTTAGGACATTCTTAAAATGAAAAGATTGTAATAACATAACATAAAACGACAAATAATATGAACTATGAATATTAACAAATACCCAACCATTTCCAAGAATATGATATTTAAAACAGCTTTTTCAGAACTTTAAATTTTGGTTATGAAAATTATGCACTTGAACCTAAAAAAAGTTCCCAGTTAATTTGCAGTTCATGAGAGTTTAAACAAAACTTTCTAAAAACGTAAAATTTAGCATATTTGCGGCTTTGCGGCAAAATAAATTAATTTAATGATAACAGAATAAAGGATATTACTTCTAATTAGAATTCAAGAATACCTGATCGCATTCATTAGAATACAGTTTAATTAGTCTATTAAAAAAGGTAGAATTAAAGTAGATTCAAATTAATCACATCAGAAAAGAAAGCCTACCTTCACATTCTTCTCCAAATGTTCCTTCAGGACAACATACTGAAACATTAAACAAATACATTAGTCGCCAGTATTAAATATAAAATGAGAAACTGCTTCATAGCTATTCAACAAAATTTGATAATAGTATTCCAATGAGTATTTAGGATCTAAGGGTATCGAAATAAATTTTTAACTCTGATGCAATAACTCCCTCTAACTTCAATAGCTTGTTCAGACACAAATGTACACCATCAAGGATATTTCTTCAACAAATCACCAACTATAGATATAATATTATTTATATAATTACTTAGTTATATAATTACATTACTTTATTATACCTTTAGCTTCGTCGACACAGAGATAATCAAACAAGGGTTGTTCATCTTGTCTAAAAAAAGGAAATTGTATACATGAACAGCCTCATATACACTAAATCTTTATTAAAAAATGTTTGCTATTTTAATTTCTTGCATAGAATTAGAGATATTAATACATCAAAATTTACATAGAACCATGAGTTGAGACTAGCTCATACATCGGTATCTTGGAAGATGCAAAAAATGGACAACACTCCGGCACTAAACACTGTTTGCGGGACCCTCCACCAGATTGAAAGAAAGTCAGCTACCCCAAAAAAATTGGTTCGATAATAAAAAAATATATTGAAAAATCAATCGTAATAAAAAATGTGCATATGAAACATGGGTTATTAATAAAGAAGAGTAAACCACAGGAGTCCTATACATGGTAAGGGCAAATAAATAAAACATTGGCGATACTATTAATATGTCCATATTAAATCTAATAAAAGCAATACACTTATACTATCTGACGCCAGTGTCCAAACATATTCTTCGATAATAATTTTCCTATGAAATTGCAGTTTTGATTTCAGATTGGATTTTTTCATTCGGATTTCCCTGAAATGACTAAACTTGATCCAAAAATACGAAACTTTATGAGGAAATAATTTTTGCAGAGGTCAGGTTTGTTTATTTTACTTGGTAGGCTCACCTCACATTTGAACGCAGTGTATCTGCAATCACTAAATATGCACTCGCATACATTTGCACCTAGATGATTGCTATATTTATACCCCAAATAATCTTTCAACACAAGCACTTATAACTTAGACAAGCCCATGGATACTATGTACATACAAAAGTATGTTAGTGCAAACACATAAGCGGGTGCAAATTCACATCAGTGCAATGTACTGCATTCAAACTTATTAGGGGAAGTGAAGTTGGGAAATAATAAAGTACAACAAGCATATGTAAAACATTTTTAAGCAGTTTTAAATAGAGGAAACAAATGCCAAAAATAAATGAAGGATTTTCTTACAAGTTTTTGTACCAATGTTCAATCCTATCTTCTTTTTCTTCCAAAATACTATTGCATCTGTGATTACTTTTTGAACATGCATTTTCTAATATTTCAACTAATCTTGTTTCACTCGTTTTATATTTTCCAAGTTTTTTCTCCTCCCAGTCAACATCTCCTCCTCCGAAGTTCTTTTTTTTCGTCTTATCCAAACCCTGAAAAATATATACATTTTTAAAACGATATCAAAAGTTGTTACATTTTGTCCATAATGTAAAAAAAATTATATAAAAAATAGTTAACTGTTAGCTGGACTGCCCGAAAGGCATCCACTCTTCTACCTAAATGCCCAAAGAGAATGGGTGGCATCAGAAGAGCATGTATCAAATGCACAATATTTTATAAAAAATGCTTAAACGTCCTTTATCTTGTAGCAAAACCAAACTGTACAAAAAGTTTCAAGGTCATCAGTACTGCTATGAAAGCTTGGAGGCATTCAAGCAAAACAAGATTCTGCTCCCTGTTGTTAGCTGTTGAAGTATTTGAAAAGGCATCATAGAAGGCGTCAAAGAAAGTATATTAATATATTCATAATTTTGCAAATACAGAAAGAAAAATCCATAGCTCACGTCTAATATTCCCCTCGATAAATCTCGACAACCATCACATTTGGATTTCTGTTCTTCTGCTTTACATGATGATGAAAACAACAATAAAATTGAAACAAGAAGGATTGATTTCACCATCTTTTTTTAACCGTATTAATATAATATATAAATATTCAAAATCTAAAAATCTGAGAGCACAGTACGTATTTAGCATCTAATACCATCTATAGGCCCTATAAGTTACTGATGCTATATCTCATCAAAATAACACTTTTCAAGTAAAAAAATATCAAAGTATTCAAACATGTGTAGTCTATCGAGTTTTGAATTCCCTAACTTAGCACTTTAAAGTATCTGGCACCAACTGTACCCAAACAATATTCATGTAGCCTGGCTAGCATTATAACTCAGAACTTGTGCTGCTTGTGTGACTTTAATTATCATACCTACAGGGGCAGGGATATTGAGCAGTAGAAGAAAATATGTGTGAGTGCGTTTTACTGAGGGATTTTTTTCCAAACATACAGCATACCCAGTACCAGGAGGTTCATTTGAAATCTTTGAAACACAGGCTACAAATCACTTTTCTCCCGCTCCCAGCAGTCAGGCCTCGGTCACAGATCGTTCATATCACTTCTTACTTTCTGCACGTAAACTCATGTACGGTAAGTTAAGATAACATACCGTAGTGCATAGGTACCGTACCCTGTACCGTAACCAGTACAGAGTACCGGTACCGGTACATATTTCCGTAGCATATTTCTTTTAAGGTTGCTCGCGACTAGAATTGAGGAATTCCAAATGAATATATCTAGTCTATATAATACGCAGCTTAACACTATCCGTAGCTAACCCTGGACCCTATCGGGCTATAACGTAAGCAAATCACACAGCATAAATCGTAAAATTTTAGGCTACGTGGATCAACAGTAACTAACAGAAGAACAATCAGTTTTGATTAGTGGAGCGTGAGAATTGCCAAATCACGCTCCATTGCGTTTTACCATGCATGAATGATTGAGTCACCAATCACCGTAAAATGACTTCTTGAATGGAATCCGGATGTGGATTCGTAGTTGTGAATGATTGTTTTGAAAACTGCCGAAGATCGTTTACTTAGTAGTAATGTGACACTTATAAATTGATATTTCTTTTCCGTACAAGCACGAATAGCCTACTTTTTCAAACAGGCTAAAAATTCATCCATGATCATCCAGTGTCTCCACCTTTTTAACTGAACACTGGCAGGGGCGATGTTCGAAGAAAAGTCTATTCTTCGTAAGTTCTTAGAAATGTCTAATGTAAAATTTCATCCCAAAATAGGGAAATAATATTTTTATAATATTATAAAGTTTAATTCATCCGCATAAATATATTTTGTCGTTGACATTGGCCACGTATTGTTGAGAAGGAGGACTGTCGACTGTACTGGCACAAGCTACAAACTAAACACATATCTACTGTCTCGTCGTCATCCAATGAAGATATAGAGACATTTATCTGAAAAACATGTGCTTTTCAATATTCACAACGTGGATTTATTGATTTTTACGTCATGAAGTGGACCAGCAGTACGCTACTTCACCGGTACGCGTTGCCAGTAGTCAGCCAATAGAACCTCGCCAAATATATTTTTACGTTCCCGCGCCGTATAAACATAAGTGACAAAGTGAATTATATCTGATCATACTTCAATTAAAATTTTTTAAGTATCCAATCGAATTGATATTGTCTGACTCACGATACGGTACTATTGAACGCAGATATCTTTTGTGTTTAGAACTAATGAATCTCACTCATTAAGCCGCAAAAACTGGTGGGTTTGCGCCACATCAGCATAATATTTTAGATAACTATATTTTTGCACAAATGCCTTAACTGTCTGTTATGTGAACTTTTTATTGTTAAAGAACAAAACGCGCGTCCCCGCTATTCAAAACAACATTTTAGTAGTGTACATGATAAGACAGAATATCTATCCCGAGAGAGAAAAACAGATATTTATTTTATTCACAATTCCTTTATCTGACCTGTTAGTAAAAGCATTGAGCCACCATCTACGAATTTTCTTGTACTACAAGATCTAAAGTTATATTTTATGCAACTACCGACGTACACATTTCGGGGTATATATTCAATAACTGTTGGTATGCTCAAGCTTCGAATCCCCTGAATTTCATTTTGTATGCGAATTTCAAGCAAAGAAGGCTACTGCGGCTACTACTACTACAGAAGCAATTTCGATGTTCACTTAAATGATTCAGGTTTTTAAATGTTAGTATAAGGGTATTCCGCCTTCCTATTTTTCCCCTGCGGGACCGGTGTGAACATTCACCCTATTGCCCACTAATTGTCACGTTAAGCCCATACTTTTTTGAGAACTATATTGATAAAATAATAGACGGTAAGGAGTTTTTCTATATTTTCCTGTACCTAAAATTTGAATACATATACCATAGAAGGGTTTCTCAACTAACCCACCGTGGACAACTTGTTAGACAACTTGGGCCGTGGCAGTTGTTTTTCATGCGTGTAAGATATGAAACAACGTCTTATCAAATCCCGAGCTCACTATTATTATTATTATATACATGGAAAAAAGAAGCACCCATTACTATCAATGGGAAAACTGATGAAGAAATTTGTGACATTTGAGGTTCCCACCAATACTCACCTAAAAAACTACGATATAGATGCGGACAGTTTGACCAATTTTTCATTTATAGTTCCGGTTTGTACGTTGTCATTATTTTTCACTATGATTTTGCGTTTCCGGTAATGAAATTTTGTTAGCGAGAAAGGTGGTGTAGGCAAGACAATTGCCTTGTATATTTTGAACAGGTCTACTATGTACTAATTCAAATTCTAAATGATTTATCGCACTCATAATATATGCACACGAACGCATTAAGTGAAAGAACACGATACTCCATTTCCTGTCCAATGCGAAGTGCCATTTGCAGAAGCTAGAATATCTTGTACAATTCATGCCAATATAATTATAACCAACGCAAAAAAGGTCTGTTCTATTCTAGAATGACGATTGGAGTTCAGATTAGTATTGGAAATTCTAAGTGAAAGTATCTGGTTTACCCAGTATACTCCGAGTTCCGGTTACCGAGTTCATTTAAAAAGTCTTTTACCTAGTTTCAAAAAATATATAACTTACATAGTTTGACTTTTACCGAGTTGATATTTCACCTAGTGAATTTACTATGTAAAGTAGGTAAATTTACCTATTTTACAACTAGGTACCGTGTATAAAAGTCATTATAAAAAAGCTTTCAAAATAGACTATTTGACAATTTTAAATAAAATCTATTAAAAATGCCCCAAATACAGTCAAACCTGGTTCTTAGGTACCTGGTTTTTTAAAATGAAATTAGGTTACCTAGTAATACTTTACACCTAGTTTTGCGGTAATTTCGTTTTACTTTACCTAGTTCAAGAAATAACTAGGTTGTCATCACTAGTTCAGATATGCAGAGTAGGGAATTCCAACGAGAGGCGGTTCAAGACACGCTGGAGTTGGTATGTAGACTATAATGAAGTTTTTGAAATAATAGATGATAGATATTCTGTTCACTATATGGAAACATAGCCTTCTATCAAATATTTTACTTGGCACTTCAACACACAATTTTGCTGCTGCAGAATGTTTCGATTTTATGTCTGAAGTAGAGTTTAAAATAAAAGGCACACTCTACCCCGCTTCAGCGAATACCAAAATTGTTTTTAACTTCAATCTTCTTTGTGAGAAATACATCTGTTCACACTTTTATGTGCTAACGTATTGCGTCAGAGCATGATGATGCCTTTTCATTATAGAACTCAGCGAACGCATTATCGCTTTTTAGGATTGATGAACGAAAGTGCGAACTCAGCTCCCAATAAAAGTCGAAGCAGTACGCCTCACCAAATTACTTCAGCTTCTGCGTTCAAGTATTACTTTTACAGTTCCGTTAGTGAAGGTTCGTATTCGTTTATTCATATGTAACCACTCGATGAATATAGTAAAAATGAAACTTAATTTTGAATGTTGGCATTGGTGGAGATCATTTTTTTTTTAATATACGAGACAGAATATTCTATTAAATAAATGTTTGGTCAGAATTTTCATATTGTACAAGATGAAGATGAATTTGTTTATTATTTTTCAGATTACATAACGCACCAATATGTCTGACCACGAATCCGAATACGAATCAGAGGTATGTATACGATTTATATATATTATACCTAATTTTAAACATATATTCTATCTTTAGAAATAACTTCTTCATAAGCGCAGTTGTTATCAAAGTATCACGTCGCAAATAAATAAATGAAGATTTACAAAGTTTAGCAATTCATATTTGCGCATTGACTTGAAAAACTTATTATTTGTTACCAAATCAAAGCTACCTCATGATCTTAAGTGAAAGGAAAAATTTCAATATATTCAGTATATATGTTCTTTGCGTTTGTATCACCATTTTCTTGATTTCCAGGTCGAAGAAGTTGAAGAAGTCGAAGAAGAAGAAGTGGAGGTATGAAAAAAAATTATTTATACCTTTTGAAATTCACTAATGCATTAATTCTATGGAGATGTTCCTTTCAGCTTATCTTTGAATAAAAGATTATGATTCATGATTCATACATCCCGCACAGCATGGAACATCATGATTATTTCTATTTTAGGAAACAGTACCTGAACCTGAGCCACAACCACAAGTAGAAGAACCAAAGCCAGAAGAGAAGAATGATAAACCAGCACCACCTAAGTAATATTCAAAGCTTTCATATTCAATATAATATAGCCTAAATATATCAAAAGCTGACTAAGACTTTTGGTCATGTATAGGAAGTTGTAGTTCCCTAGATTATTTCGTCTTTGCAAACAAATGAAAAAAATGATAAATTGTTTGGAAAAAACAATTGAGGTTAAAGGTCGTTGAACTTATTTGGAACATTTTTATCAGATTCTCTATGCCAAGCATGGCTCCACCAAAGATACCTGATGGAGAAGTTCTTGATCTCGAAGACATCCAACGTAAAAGAATGGACAAGGATTTGAGCGAACTTCAGGGTCTTATCCAAGCTCACTTTGAAACCAGGAAAAAAGACGAAGAAGACATCGAACAACTTCGAGTTAGAATCGAAAAACGTAAAGCAAGACGGGAAGAGCAAATGAGAATTCGACAAGAACGCGAAAAGGAGAGAATGGCACGCGAGAGGGTAAGAATACAGATAATAAAAATTAAAAAAAAATTAATAAAAAATTGAAAACGATATTAATAAAATCTAGGCCAATTGTAATTTGATTTGTACAATGTTATATGATATATACATATATATGTTAGCCACTGCGCGTTTCTATGTATAATTCACAAAGCGTATGTAATACAACCAGTACATAATGGGCGTATTTTGTTAGGCCACCTTTTTCATCTTTTGGTAAATAAGATGCAGACTTTCAGATATTAAGATACCAATTTATGTGCTCTTCTAAATTACAGGAAGAACGAAAGAGAAAGGAAGAAGAGGAAGAACAAAA
Organism: Styela plicata; assembly: GCA_963675895.2. Taxonomy (NCBI): domain Eukaryota; kingdom Metazoa; phylum Chordata; class Ascidiacea; order Stolidobranchia; family Styelidae; genus Styela; species Styela plicata. Next base: position 24,528,157 of record OZ023140.1, read on the forward strand.
GCGAGTGGAAGAAGAAGCTCGTAAGAAGGCAGCAATCGCCAACATGTCTCTTCACTATGGTGGTTACTTGGCAAGAGTAAGTATTTCATGAGATTTTTTATCAACATAACTGTTTTCGACTAACCACTGTATACAATGTTGAAAGCAAAATTGTATTTTTAAACTAAAGTAATTCTTTTTGACTGATTTTTTTTTTATTGATCAGGCTGAAAAGAACAAACCCAATAAGAGACAGACCGAGCGTGAAAAGAAGAAGAAACATTTGGCTGACAGAAGAAAACCATTGAACATCGATCATTTGAACAGTGACAAGTAAATATTCATTTTATTTTCGCCGTGCATATGATTATTCCACATCATGTCTTTGACAATTTTTGTTTCATTCAGACTTCAAGAAAAAGCACAAGAGTTGTGGGATTGGCTTTTCAAATTGGAAGAAGAAAAATACGATTTTGAACAGAGAATAGACCGACAGAAATACGATGTAAGTAGATATGTTTTAATAGAACTTCTTTTGAACTATTATGATTGTTAGTCAGCATCGTCTTAATCTAAATATCAAATTTTTATTATAGATCAACCAACTCCGTCAAAGAGTAAATGAATATATGGGCAAATTCTCCAAGAACAAGGGACGAGCAGGAGGAAAAATGAACATCGGACCAAGAGGTGGAGTTGCCGCTAAATCTGGAGTCTTTAAATAATTGTCATTATATCATCAAAAAACAAATAATCTAAATAACTCGTCTGGAATCTGTCAAAGATTAAGCGATCGAACACGTGTAGTGTCCGACTTTTTCTTTCGAGACTTTATGCACTATTTATGTTATACATAGGTTATTTTGATTATTAATTTGCTGTTATCAGTAGCGTTATTGAATTTTATTTATTGCAGATTGCAACACGTGTTTTGCCTTTATTTATATATGCACACTTTATATCTCAGATAGAATTTGTTATTTTTCTGCTGGTTATATTGAAAACTTTGCATAATAAACAGTTAAAACATGTGAATTTCATTGTTCATTACTAGGGTCTGCTATGAAACAAATAAGATTAGGACAGAAAATATTTGGTAAAAATGATTAATGCATTTTTGCCTGTTACAAACCACTTCACTTCCGACGTAGGGAGTCGTTTACAAACACGCTGTTGTTGCCATATTTTTAGCAATTTTTGAATTTCAGAATGATTACTTTAGCACAAATTAAGAATAGTGCCATCTGCGCTGTGTCCAGACGCTGCTATGTTTATCGCGGTGCGCGCATTCCATAAAGGCAACGAATTTCAATCTCAGTTGGTTAAAAGTGGACGGTTACTTGTAAATGAATTGCGCACTCTCGTTATCACGTGAGAATATTTTAATGGGCTGAAAAATGGGCTGAATGTATAAAATATACTGAATACTAAAGTCAATACGTGGATGTAGATTGATAACTGACCTAGCTCAAAACAAACACAGTAGTCAATCGAAACTACATTCTTGCGTCTGTATCTTGAATAAATTTGCAGAAATCGAGAAATAGCTAAGTCTTTAGCGACTTCATATTTTTTATTCGTATCTACATAAAATGTATATGGGCAAATTGTAAGTGGCAATGTGAGATTTCCAAGCCGCTAAATGCGCACATAAAATATTTTAGCAACCAACTAGGGCTGGGACAACCGAATAATTTAAAATTCGAATCTGATTTGAATATTTTTCACGAATCGGCACAGGCGAAGAATTTTCCCAACTAAACATACAGACAAATTTTACCATAGGATAAAAATATTAGTTGAAATATCGGGAGCCGGAATCGTCCAACATTTTATTCATTCTCTCGTGATTCCAGCACATTTTTTTAGTTTTTTGGGGTCTATGGGGGCGAATGTACTTCATATCACTCAACCTCTACTCGCGCCTGTGTTCTAATTATTGTGCGATTCAAGAAACTCAAATTTCGTTCCGGAGGTTTATTTACGAGGTCTTTATGCAATGGAAGCTTATGTCTTCATGCGACGTTGATGTGATTTATGCCAATTATGGGCTGCTGATGGACCTCGTTGTGAGTTACATCAACACCCCATAGTTGACGAAAAACGTCAATTTTGATTTTTTTCAATATCGCCAGACAAAATCACTCTCAAAGACCAGTGACTTTGTTTCATTTTTTGTTACAGTGCAAGAGAGTAAGAGAAGGAATAGAGAAAAACACGCTATGTCGAAGATAGGGTGTAGTGTTAGTATTGTTTACGTACTAGATTGGTGTTTGGTGTAATTATTATCTGGTCTTACCGTTCATCTATTGCAACGGCATTCGAGTGTTGTGTTTCGTAGCGTTAGGGCGTGTTTACGTTAATCTACTTTGTCTACCTCAATATTACGTTAACCCATATTAAAATACAAGTACATCTTATGCAACATGGTGCCAGGTGTGTAAATCTCAAATGAGGAATAAGGAAAATTCAATAAGGGATTAGATACAAGCAAGGCGAAATAAATTTACAGAATTATTTGCAGCCTATCGTCAGCATATTGAGGCCTGAAAATAAAGTTACGCTGTATGGTAGAGTCCGTACGGAGATAGACAATGGCTGATTCCTAAGTCACCCTCCGGAAAGTTTCGACTTCTCGAAGCCGGAAACATGGCTTGCATGGATTAAGCGTTTTGATTTGAAAGATATCGCTTGTCATCAGGACTGAATAAAGGGTCTCGGGAAATGCAAGTAAATAGATTAATTTATGCAATGGGCACGAAAGCGGATGAAATACTTCCATCCTTCAATCTGGATACAGATCAGTTGAGGAATTATACAGCAATGAAAGATAAGTTTAAAAGTCATTTCGTCATTCGAATGAACGTCATTTTTGAACGCGCCCAATTCAATAATGAGATCAAAAAGAAAATGAATCTGTTGAAAAATATATGACATGTCTATTTAGCATGGCTGAACGTCTACTATTCGGCGAACTTCATGACCAACTTATGCGTGATCGTATTGTTATATTTGTCGCAGCGTTTACAACTCGACGCAGATTTGACGCTCGAGAAAACCATAAATCAAGCTCACCACAAACTGAATCGATCAAACGCCAACAGAAAGAATTGAGAGAAGAACACATGCAAGAATCTATCATGCATAATGTAATTTGAATCAATCTTCAACTTATAGACCAATTTCCAACCAACCAGTTTCCGGCAAAGCGGCCAAAAGAGTAAAGGATCAAGGAAATGATCAATGTGCGGCAAAAATCAACACGAGAAAAGAAAAAGGTCCAGGAGAAGGTGTCAAATGTTACAAATGTGGAAAACTGAATCTGTTTCAATTGTAAATCTAATATTCTCAGTCGAGCTAGCGTACATGGGATAGATAAATCATGTTCAAACGTGTCATACTTGGGCCAAGTGAACGTGAGTCACAACAAGTCGTGGTTGATTGATTTATTGATGGTGCGGCGGACGTAAATGGTATTCCTGAGTGTATTTTTCCTCCCTTTGTGAAATTTCCTTATCTAAGTCAGATAGAATAATGATGGGACCTGGGCAAATTTTAGCTTAATTTTATAAGCGAAATTTTTGTAGGCATATTTTATAGCACGGGAAATTTGCATTGCTTAGTCGACCCGCGATTCAGAAATTGGGAATTTTGAAACGGGTGGATAATTTGTCTAAATGTGCTGGGATTAAATAGCGAATGAATCCGGCTATACGGCTCGGTACCCAGAAATATTTTCAAATAAATCGGGTGAGCTAAATGGTGAATATGGTCTAAAATTATCTGATAATGCCACCCACTATCAAATAAATGTACCTAGACGTGTTGCTTTACTTATGTCCAAAGTTAAATCTGAACTTGATTGAACTTCATGTTAAAAGGGGGTATAATTTCAGAAGACAGACTCGAGACTCGACAGACTGGTGTGCGGGAATGGTAATGGTTCCCAAAAAGAACAATAATGTGCGTATTTGTGTGGACTATACAAATTTAAATAACAGCGTCAAACGTGAGAAGCATCCTTTACTAGCGGAGAACTTGGAGATAGTTCCAAGATATGTCCAAGATACTTGGACAAATTTCTGACGCAAAAGTTTTTACCAAACTAGATGCGAAGTCCGGAAGTGTAACTTTCAGAAAAGTCAAAATTATTGGCCACTTTCATAAGTCCGTTTGGCCGGTTTTGATTTAATAGACTCTCATTTGGGATTGCCAGCGCCCCGGAGATTATCCAAAGAAAAATGCTGGAAATATTACCAAAAATTCAAGGTGTTGTCTGTGACATGGACGATGTTCTAATATTTGGCTCGAATCAAAGAGAGCACGATAAATTAGTGCACAGGGTACTGACCGATAATGCTAAATGTGGGTTGGTTTTAAATCCTGAAAAATGCCAATTGTCACGAAGTTGTATGAAATTTTTTGGGCGTATAATTGACGGCTCTGTAATACGAGCTGATCCAAGTAAACTTAGTGTCATGTAAGAAATCGAACCTCCTACGGATATTACCTAATTAAGCAATTTTTCGGCATGTTTAATCAGCGAGTAAAATTTTATTCGGCAATTGCGAGTAAATCGAAACCTTAAAGAGAATTGTCGAGCAAGGAAAATCAATGGATCTGGGGCGAAAATCAGCAAAAATCGTTTGAGAAAAAGAAAGATATTTGCAGCTCTACGCAAGTGCTAGCATTCTATGATCCTAACCGCGAAACTGGAGTATCAGTAGATTCCTCGTCTTATGGCATGGGGGCGGTAATACTACAAAAACAGAATAATGATGGATGGTATCCAATACCTTATGCTTCGAGAGTTCATAGCAACATGGAACAACGCTATGCTCAATTAGAAAAGGAAGCATTTAGTGTAACATGGGCTTGTGAACGATTTTCGAGTTATTTGGTCTGTATGCGTTTTACCATTCCTACGGACCACAAACCACTCGTTTTGCTTCTTGGAAGCAAAAGATTGCATGATCTTCCCCCGCGAATCCAGTGGTTCAGGATACGATTGATGAGATTCAGTTATGGTGTAAAGCATATGCCTGGAAAAGATTTAATTATAACAGATGCTTTATCCAGATCTCCAGTAGGGAATGCTACTACTGAAGATAAGAATTTTAATGACGCTACTGATGCATACGTGAATACAATAATTGATAGTCTGCCAGGTGCAGAAAAGCGGTTGGCTGAAATAAAACTTCATTTGAAAGAAGATCCGATTTGTCAGCAGATAATATATTACTGCGAAAACGGTTGGCCGAAGTTGAACAAGCTTAATGATGGCCTGAAGAGATATTATTCAGTGCGCAGTGAGCTTACGTGTCAACATGGTTTACTTATGCGTGGCAATAGACTTGTCATTCCTTCTACTTTGCGACCCGATATCTTGAAAAAAATACATGAAGGTCACTTGGGCATTGTGAAATGTCGTGAACGTGCTAGAGCGGCAATATGGTGGCCGCGATGGCCTAGTGGTTAAACATGTTGGCATCGCAGGTTGAAGATCTCGGGTTCGAGCCCCGACGAGTCCGGTTCGCTTATCCATGCCCACCACTCAACCCAGGGTGTAATAACTTGGGTAGGCTAAGCCGAACAGGAAAAGATCATATCTTTCCAGTAATTGTAACCCTGTCCGCCTATAAGTGACCGCTGTTACAGGCCTTGTACGTCACTCAAAGAAGTGGCTATAAAAAAAAAACGTGGGCAAGCAAATAGAAGAAATAGTCAGAAATTGCATTTGCTGCGCTGAACATTCAGAAAATAGAAAAGAACCGTTAATTCCAATTGACAGACCACAAAGACCATGGCAGAAAGTTAGAACTGATTTATTTGAATTTTGAAAGAAAAACTTTCTGCAGTTGTGGACTACTTCTCCAGATGAGTGGAAATAGCATTGCTCTCCAATTCTACTTCAGCAGCGATTATTAATCATCTCAAATCGATGTTCTCCCGATACGGCATTGTTGAGACTATGATATCTGATAACGAACCGTGCTACAAATCAGCAGATTTTATAAATTTTGTGGAAGAGTATATCCAATGAGCAATAGAGAGGCTGAGAGAGTTGTGAAAACTCTGAAAGCACTCCTAAAGAAATCTCGTGACAAAAAGCGAAAGTCGACAGACGATATCGGGTTAAAACACTTCCGAAGTCCTGGTGAAAATCTGTTCGTCGAAGATTCTTATGTGACCAGGAGCGGAGTCGTGAAATCAACACTCCAGCGGGATCCCTTCAAAGACATAGAAAGGCTCTCAAACGAAATCCCAGTCTTCTATAGCCGATAAGTGGTTCAGATATTAAAAAGGAATTCAATCCAAATTTGTATCCTGATCCAGTTGTTAGGATGAAATCAGGCCTGGGTTTAGCGATAGGATGGCGGAAGATAGCAGAGGTGTAGGCGGAGGAGGGGTTGGGGGTAAGAAGGAAAGGTGGGTGGGGTATGAATAGGAAGAGCAGGTAGAGATGTCGTGTAGCGGAATATGAATCCGGGGTTGGGAGGCAGAGCGAGCTGGGTGAGGGACACGTGGGCTAGGTTAAGGGTACGTCGGTTCAATATTGGATGATTAGGATATAAAGGCAAGGTGGGAGAGGGAAGGGAATAGAAACGCCGAGCTACCAGGCGGACCAGGCGAGATAGACGTGAATTTGGTATGTTGTAGACGAAAGGGTCGACTGCGACTGCGTTAAGGAGACGATGGATTGGAAACAATCTGGTTCATACGCGACCATGGCTTGACCGATTTCCGAACACTCGAACCAAGTACATCACTAGATGCTTAATAATAGAACGATTGTAAAATCACATATCAGTGGAGAGAGAGCTGAGTTAGGTTATGTGGGTGAGGTTAGACTGGGACATAGATGGATTAGAGGAAGTTAATTGATGAAACAGAAATTAAAATCTAACATGCCCAGTAACCTACGTCAGTCTGTTACCAAGCGCCAGTAAATAATGAATTTTCTCCCGAGGTCTCCGCGCGACTTCGGCTTGAAAATTTCCAGAATTTTGAATTTCAGGATTACCAAATCTGGAAATATCGTCTAAATGTAGTAAAATATGCCAAAAAGAATATAAAGCAATGTGTGTGTCACACGGTGCTGCAGATGATTAGTCATAGAAATATCAACAGTGACTTGAGGCGACAGAGATACGCGAGATGAAATATAGGAATTGAAACAACTGATTTGGGCCAATACATTATTACGTCTAGAATTTTTTATCAATATTCAAATAATTGCGAAGACTGAATGAATAGCTGTCCTGAAATATTCTGATCAAGATGTTCCTATTTTAAATATACTCTTACTCGAGAGACAACTATACCGCTAACCCCAAACTCCAAAACCCTTTTAAATACGTATACAATATTATCGTGAGGCAGACGATCTGTAAGTATATCTTATGTAGATTGTCAGATTGCGATAGGAGATAGGTGCAAAGATTCTCTATTGCGTGGCGTCTTTTTGGATCCGACAACAATTGGAACTTCTTTATATATTTTAATGCATAAAATAATATTTTGCAATAAAACTTCGGTAAACGGTTGGATAAAAGCAGTGAATAAAATAGTTAAAAGCTTCCAGAATTGCAAATCCAAGATTTGCAGAAATTGAGTGTTACTTCGGGTGGAGCAGAGAACAGAATGATAAAAAACTGAGTAAAATCGATGAGAAATAAAAGGATAACAATGGGAGCGGGCGGGCTAAAAATAGTGCGCACTGTGGTGTAAAATATAATAAAATAGGAGCGCCAAAACCACCCCGCTACAATATTTATATCTTGATTCGGCTCGAAATGAAAAAAATGAAATATTTTTTTCCGTCCTTTTTTATTAGTTCTTTAGTAGATTTTGAAACAATAGTGCACACCGAGCCGGAAAATTCACGCAAAATATATTTTGTTAAATATAAATCACCGATGGATCGCGCCGCTGAGGTGTGGAGTTGAGACAAAAGTGCATTTTTGAAATATGTTTGCTATGTGACTTGTATTTCCATACTTCCTTAGTTCATGTTCTTTAAACTTTGAACGTAAAATAGCGAACGTATGACATGGTAACGTATCAAATTCAAAGCACATGCAATATAAATATATACATATAATAATAAATATGATAAACAATTTTCAATTAATTTTTTACCGTCTAATAAAATATTTTTCTTTGTTGGAAATCCCCAAGTAATTCGGCCCAATATTGAACTTAAGACTCTGATTAAAGCGTCATTATCTAGTAAGTAAACCTCGTTTAGCGTTCCTCAAGCCCACCTCTTCAGAAACTTTATATTGTCATGTATGAGTCACTGACGGATCGCACCACTGCGGCGCGATCCATCAAGGACCCATACTTGACAAAATATGCTTCGTCAACAGATTTCTGACTGGGCATGGCTTTAGGCAATACAATTTGAATGATTAGCAATGGCAATCTAGAAAATTTTCGTTTGGCTGCATTTAGGGCATTTTTACTAGATTTGAAAATTAAAATCTTAATCTTGAAATGAAATAGGTAAATTTACTAGGAGAAATATCAAACAGAAAACTCAGTAAAAGTTAAACAATGTAACTCTTGATAACTTTTGGTAAATTGGTAAAAGTACTTGAAAAATAAACGTCGGTAAACTTCTTGAGTACTCGCTAATGATTCAGGTGTGAACGCCAGCAGTCGTCAGCGTCTGACGATGTTTTATCAGTTTATAAAACAGCGAACACATTGTCGCATCAGACGAAAACGAAGGTGTGAACAAGATTTGATATAAAACTCAGGGCTGATGAGTATAGGAGATCATTCCAGCTTATGTAATAGTTCTTGAGATACAATAGCAATCCAGTTAGCGTGTGTTTGGAACCTAAAAACATAAGTGTAGTGTAGTTCCCGACGGTTCATATTTGTATTGTAAAGTAATCATAATCACATTGTAGTTGTTTATCAGCCGCCAGTAAAAAGTAAATCTAATTTGATTGAATATTTGTAATATTTACGATTGTACTTCTTTTGCGATAGATAAATACATAGCTAATTTGCAATAGACTGCATAGAACAGTTTGCGAAGTAGAAACATATTTATTTTTAAGTCAATCTAATCCAACAACATGTCTGACCAAGAATCTGAATACGAATCTGAGGTTTGTTTATTTTACTATAATGTTCACTGGATATATCAGTTAATTTCAAATGCTAGACTTCAATCAAAGAGGAAAATTAAAAAAAAAAAAGTTTTACTGTGCAAGGCACATTTGCTATATACTAAATAGTGATGATGATATGTTTTATCATAAGTCTTTTAGGAACTCTTATTAATATCCCACATACGAACAATATATTATAACTGAGAGTCGAATATACATTGGACCTCATAGTGCAATTTATAGTCATAATATGAACTTAATTATGTCAATTTGCTAATTTATAATTTCAAGGTCGAAGAAGTTGAAGAAGAAGAAGAAGAACAAGTAGAGGTTTGTTAAACAATTTTCGATCTATCAGAAAATTCGTTTCGAAATTTTCGGATAAGCATTAAGAAATATTTGAATTATTTTTGGCAAATGCATTGAGATTTTCTTATTTAATTTAACAATAATGCGGCACAAAAATATTTAAATCTTATCGTTTTTTACCCTTGTTTGATCTGCCTTTCAGCTTACCGACTTTTATTTTAGGAAACAGTACCTGAACCTGAGCCAGAACCACAAGTCGAAGAACCGAAACCAGAAGAAAAGAATGACAAACCAGCACCACCTAAGTAAGAAGGAAATATTTATTCATTTAACTATATACACTGTAATATGAATCCAGTAAAATCAACGCTGTTTGAGAGTAATTTCAAATTAAATATTTAAATTAAAGTATATAATCAGCTTCTTAGCCAACTATATGCTGTTGATGGAGGCATCGCCGAGGCCCTTTTTGGCAGAAATCTCATCAACTAGGAAATTTTAATTTTGCAAATATTCAATTACTGCAAATAACCAGTAAATCTACCGTACATTAATAAAAGTGTATTTAAGACTGTAAACCATTTGAATATCACATACCAAAAGAATTCTAAAGAAAAACTATTGAATTTTTTTCAGATTCTCCATGCCAAGCATGGCTCCACCAAAGATACCTGATGGAGAAGTTCTTGATCTCGAAGACATCCAACGTAAAAGAATGGACAAGGATTTGAGCGAACTTCAGGGTCTTATCCAAGCTCACTTTGAAACCAGAAAAAAAGACGAAGAAGACATCGAACAACTTCGAGTAAGAATTGAAAAACGTAAAGCAACACGGGAAGAGCAAATGAGAATTCGACAAGAACGCGAAAAGGAGAGAATGGCACGTGAAAGGGTAAGTTTTTACGAAACGTAGCCATCTTCAATCTTTTTTGTAGTACAAAACTATTTTGACCACTTTGCCTTTCTCTGTTCTATTGCGATCCTGTTGTCTTTTAAATTACGCCACAGAGACTTATATAAGCGCTCTAATACCAAACCTCCTGTTTTGAGTTGAGTTTTTATCTGTTATCTAACAACATAATTTTATGATGACTTTGTGAGGTTTCAAATCTTATCAATGACTTGGCGAATTTGTTCGCTCGAGAATTGTTTAAGGTTTTTGTATATCTTGCGTTTGCATTAACCTTTGATATTCTAAATTACAGGAAGAACGAAAGAGAAAGGAAGAGGAGGAAGAACAAAAGCGAGTGGAAGAAGAAGCTCGTAAGAAAGCAGCAATCGCCAACATGTCTCTTCACTATGGTGGTTACTTGGCAAGAGTGAGTATTTCATGAGATGTTTTATCAACCCAACTGTTTTTCACTAACCACTGTACACAATATTGAAAACAAAATCGTATTTTTAAACTAAAGCAATTCTTCTTGACTGATTTTTTTTATTGATCAGGCTGAAAAGAACAAACCCAATAAGAGACAGACTGAGCGTGAAAAGAAGAAGAAACATTTGGCTGACAGAAGAAAACCATTGAACATCGATCATTTGAACAGTGACAAGTAAATATTCATTTTATTTTCGCCGTGCATATGATTATTCCACATCATGCTTTTGACAATTTTTGTTTCATTCAGACTTCAAGAAAAAGCACAAGAGTTATGGGATTGGCTTTTCAAATTAGAAGAAGAAAAATACGATTTTGAACAGAGAATCGACCGACAGAAATACGATGTAAGTTGATATGTTCTAATAGAACTTCATTGGAACCATTGGGATTGTTAGTCAGCATCGCTTTACTCTAAATATCAAATTTTTATTATAGATCAACCAACTCCGCCAAAGAGTGAACGAGTATATGGGTAAATTCTCCAAGAACAAGGGACGAGCAGGGGGAAAAATGAATATCGGACCAAGAGGTGGAGTTGCCGCTAAATCTGGAGTCTTCAAATAGAATGAAGACGTCATCAAATATACCAGTTTAAACTTTCCAATCATCGGGCAAATTAGTCCGAGTAATGTCTGTTTTTTTATATATACACTGTTTATGTTTGGCCCAAGTTGATTCAATGGTAATTTACCAAATACCTTTACCTTATTGATCTTGTTAAAGCACAATATTTGAAGGGTTCTTTAGTTTATGTTTTTCATTTTACTTTTAATAAAATTTTGCATAATAAACAATTGAAACATTTTACCAGTACTGAGTATTATTCTCGTTCAATCGTTGGTCGGAGTGGTTGCTAGCAGAAAATTGCTATTCTTATAGTGTACGTATGTTCAAATTTACTTATACTCATCCCAGTAAGAAATATAATTTTGTCAAGCATAAGTCACTGATGGATCGCGCTTTGGCAGCGCAATCTATAAGTGACTCATACTTAACAAAACTTGTTTGGACAATACATTTCTGACTGGGACTTTCGTCATTTCAAGATACTGTCCTTTGACGCCGTGCTGTCGATTTGACTGCTTTCCTTCGCCCAAAGTTCTGCGGAAATAGCGTTTAATTAAAGAAATAAAGCTTACAGAAGTAATCGTTGCTAGTGGAAATCACACCAACATTTGATTGTCGTCAGTAATTAAACGTCTCGAATCTTTCAGTATCAATGACATGCAGCAATGCAGGGCACATATTGTCATTTTTCTGAAATGTATAGCTGCTAGTCGGTGTGATCTTGAAAAATTTTGATATATATTATCAAATTTAGTTTCAAAATTTCATACGTTGGTTGGGTATGGGTCAATAATGAATGAGACCTGAACCATCTGTGGTTCATGCACGACATAATAGATCAACCAACTAGTATCCTAGAAATTACAAATATCATTTCACGAAAGCTTCAGGCTTTAAACTTGTTTTATTTGGACGGAAAAACATTTTAATCTATTATTTATATTCATTGGTTCATTGAACTCTTTCGTCCATTGGTTTAATAATTTCCTATGTTACCCAAGCTCCAACTTATATCTTAAATTCCTAAATTTATCTCATAATATATATCAAATATTTACGACTTTAGACATAAATATCCAATTTGCATTATGTAAAACCATTGCTTGATCTATAATAATTAAATTTACAGTGTATATTCACTAATAACTGAACAGCTGTGACGACTGTGCTCTCGTATCGTCATTCTCGGCAAGGGAACTGACCAAGCCTGATATGACGCGCAAATTGGAGTGATAAATGATGTATTTGGTTCTCACCTAAATTCGAGAGAATTTAGAATTATGTTCGATCGAAAATGTATCATGCATAAAATGTCTCGAAAATCTTTTATATCAAGCAATTATGTTGTCCATCCGTGGCTCAAGCTCAATTTTTTCGAGAAATTTTCGTCCAGAAATTGCTGTAAAAGTTGAATATATACATACCTGCGTACCAAGCAGGTATGTAAATATTTCATTTTTCACATTAATTTTAAAGCTATTTCGTGAACGCCACGCCGCAAGTCTGATCGTTTCGCCCAGATGCTCCGGAATACGATACTCGTCGAGTCTGTAAAGGTAATTCTGATAAAAACGATGTCAATGGATATCATTTCATTTCCTGAAATGCAGTGTATGGGATGAAAAGATTGAAAAAATTCAACAAAATTGGTATTACTGATAGATTAAATCATATATGAGGAGATATCATTCCAATTATTTATCATTATTCATACTTGTGACATAATCTTATATTCATAATTGATTTACATGTTACTTTTTGTAATATTGAGAATGTTCGTATTCATTTTTGTAGAATGACTTAAAGGTAAAGTTAAGAAATATGAACATAATGTCGCTTTGAACAGCTTGAAAAAGAAGAAAAAAATGGTTAATAATGCTGACAAGGTTTCTCAATACATTTACCTTCCCCAGTTACTTACATTCAAAACATGCTTTACATATGCTTTACATACTTTTATGATATTTTTGAATATTTCGACCATTTACCCAATATCGTCTCGTAAAATATGGCTTCGTCAAGTGTCCACAAATGGACGCACGATATATATTATTGACTAAAACTTGATGGAACAAGAATGAATTTTGATTTTCAAAAAGAAGGAACAGATAGACGATGTTCGCCTATGACAGACAGAGTTAGAAATTTCAACCCGGTAAAACCCTTGGGACTATATGCCATTACTTTGTATGTTTTTACTGTTTATATGGCAGCTGTTCATACGTCATTTCTACGATTATATCATGCAGCAGTCCCATACTCATCCGCAAGCTAAGAGAACGCCCTCAGTCGCCGGTAACTTGCGGAGGATAGTCGCTTTTTGTAAAACATGTAAGCAGTTTTTATACTAAGTAACTATATATGTATATATACATAAGCATAATTGAATATTCCGTGTTATTAAAACATATTAATCTAGTTCATCATACGGAATAAATTATTTTATAACATATTTGAACAAATGATAAAATTTATTCCGAGGTAATCACGCTGATTCATTGTTAAGAACTATGAATTTGGAATCATGATATAAACATAAAACGGTTCTGAACCGGATAAAACTTTGACTGAAAACGTTTATGTGTGCAATTATAAATAAAAGAAAAACACAACGCGTATGGGGAAAATTCACCATGACTTTTGAGCCAAATGTATTCGAATAAGTTTGGAAATAGGTTTTAACAGGTAACAGTAACGCTAGTGAGGTAGCAAAGCCAAGCAGTCTACTTATCATTTTTGAGAGGCTAGAGTTTGAGCATCGGTTAACAGCATTATTTTTGTGTTCCGCGTGCTATGTTACTATAAATCAAATCAATTTAATTCTTGAACATTGTTCAGATAAAAGGAATAAAAATCAAAATGTCGGACGTCGAAGAAGAAACAATAACTGAGGTTAGTTTTTTTTTTTCTTTTTAGTGCTTTTTTTAATTGAAAAACTGAAAATACCCATCGTTTAAAAATCGCAAAGTATAAAAATTCTCTTTAATGCATTTTATAGGTTTAGAACTGGCCCATTGTTCTCTTTAAAATCATTTAAATAACATGAATTTTCTTAATCTTTTTAAAGGTATTGATTCTGCGTAACCGTTTTATGTGAATTTGCGTTGAAAAACAGAAACTCTACAAACTCATCGCTGTGAAGATTTTGTCAAAGCTAGTCATGTCATTTTTTCCCAGAATGTAGGGCGTAGAGTTTGAAGGAAATGTAAATGAGACACGGAAACGGTCTCATGCCGAAGGCAGCGCCTATTCACAGCAACTCAATGTAAAAGATCCTTTGTAGTGGCTCCTAATTCAATAACTCCCAATAACCTAATTCAATAACTCCCAAATAAATCGAAAACAATACTATATGTATTAATCGAAGCAAATTTTTAATTTGCTAAATAAATTTTAAAATTTTCACATTTGTATTTATGCATAGGAAGAGGCACCACAAGAGCATTTGGAACCGCCTACACAGAAAGCAGTACCAAGGTAAATTTTTGTCACTTTATTAATTATCACTAGAATTTCGGGTCAATTTCAATCAAATTCAGAGCTTACGTTAACTTGACGTACCGAAATTTCATGTCGGAAAAATTCTTCAGACTTCAGCAAAAATATTTTCTTGATCATTAGTTCATTTTTTGGTTGATTGACTCTAATACATCATATGTTGAAATTTCTATCAATATTCGAAGAATTCATGCCCGAGTATCTCGGTATGACGTCATAAATTGCTTTGTCAAATCTCCCCAAATTGACCTTCGAGGTATTCTATTGAAACTCACATCTGGATGTTAAGCTTATCGAAAGCAACAAGACATGGCACAGCTAACTTAAGCGGCGAAGTCCATCAGTGACTCATGCCCAAAAAAGACATGTGTGCATACACTATTTGTGAATGGAATATGGATTCGAAACATTACCTTATTCAAAATATTACTTGAATCTACGTGTACAAACTGGTATTAAATTTTCAGGCATTCATCAGCATCTATCACTCCACCGAAGTTACCAGACGGTGAGAAAGTTGATTTAGATGAAATATCCAAAAAACGTCATCAGAAAGATCTTGAAGAATTACAGGCACTCATCAATGCTCATTTTGAACAAAGAAGAATTGAAGAGGAAGAACTGGAACAACTTCGATTAAAATTGGAAAAGAGAAAAGAAGAAAGAGCTGAAAGGTTAAGAATCCGCCAAGAACAAGAGAAGGAACGTGTGGCGAGAGAAAGGGTTCGTATTGTATCACTTTCCCAACTACGTTTTTACTGCACTGGACATGTGCTTAACGACAATGCACAGTGCCCAAACCTTTTATCGTTTCTACGATATGCTCAGTCAAATACCCTATCTAATTGATACGAACTAAGTTTTCAGGTAACATAGCTTCCAAACCTAAATCTAGCCTCACACTTCAGTCACACACTTAATTATACCAAAATTGTGATGAGGATCGATTCATTGCTTGATTTTTTCTCGAATATTATTGCTGAATTTTCTTGCTGAAATTTTGAAATTCTAGTATGACCTACATACCGATGTCTATCAAACGTCTAATGTTTAGGAGGAGAGAAAACAGAGAGAGGAGGAAGAAGAGAAAAAGAGACAGGAGGAAGAAGAAAAAAAGAAACAAGCAATCGCAAACATGTCTCTTCATTACGGTGGATATCTTGCCAGAGTGAGTAGATTTGGAAATTTCCTAACACGATGTCTCCAGAGTTGTGAACGTGTGGTTTAAGGGATTAAACACAATACATACGACAGATGTACGACGCAATGGTTGTTACCAACTGGCGACAGAACATCATGCTATTTGTTGTCTTGAACACCAGCCTTTGAAGTTATGGCCGAATATTCACAGGATACGGCGTATGGCTAGGATGCGGCAACCTCTAAAAACCTATTTGTTCCTAGTCGTTTTAGGAAGCGTGAGTGTTACTTGCTCATACGCACTTAAATAGGTTACTCCCATGGGATATTGACGCAAGCATGCGCGACACCGGTTGTGTACTGAAAAATTCTTTCAGGAGTGCGCAATTTCGCGTGGCGACGACAATATGAATTACGTAATGGACTTGCCAAAAGGTTGACTTCAAATATTTTCAAAACACATATGTGGCGTTTTATAACCGTATTTGTTATATGACATTATGAAGATAAATTTTATCTTTTTATGTCTATGTTTGAATCTCCACTAACGTATTTTCTTTCTTCAAGGCCGAAAAGAATAAGCCAAATAAACGACAAACCGAGAGAGAGAAGAAGAAGAAAATTCTTGCAGAAAGAAGAAAACCCCTTAATATGGATCATCTCAGCACCGAAAAGTAAGATCACAACCCTTGAACTGTTTATGCGTTGATAATTCATTATAAGACTCGTCTTTGGGAAGTAGGAAAGCAGCCTGTATTAAAAGTGTCACCTATATTTTTGTTTGAGTTTGCGTTTTTATACATATATAATCTGCAGTTGCAGAAATTATCTCACCACTACGGAATTACAGCTTTTAAAATTTGGTGTGCCGGTTAGTTTAATAGGTAAAGCGTTGGGAAAACGCTTCAAGCTACGCATCCTATCTTATGCCTATGCTATTTCAAGAAATTTTCATGCTTCCATATTCGTTATACATAAACATATTTTTCTAAAATTAAAGTATATCTCACACTTGCGAATATGTAGTTTGCATCGTGCTGCCAGCTTACAGTCCATTTTTCAATATTATTTCAGATTACGTGACAAAGCTCGAGAATTGTGGGACTGTCTTTATGCATTGGAGGAAGAAAAAATTGATGCTGAATTGAGGATAGAAAGACAAAGATACGATGTAAATAGTAAAATATTGTTTTTTTTGTGATCGGTGGTATGACATCAGGAAAACTCCTCAAGTTTTTTTTCATAACCACTCATTGGAATGGATCCCAATGAGCAAAGAGCGTGTCCATTTATAGACAAACAGAGTTAATGTCGTTGGAAAGATATGAATTTTCCCATTCGGCATCGCCTACTCAGATACTCAGAAAATGTGCAAATTTGCAAAAGCAAATTTCTGACCCTTTTCCACACACAAACTTATGCTTTGGTGAAAATATTTGCATTAGTGGCGTTTGCCATATTTAAACAACTTTATATATGTTGCTCACCCAATATTTAGGTAAGGTTACATTAGCATAGATGTACCCAGTGCCGGCGATTTTGTGCCCGGTTACAAATGGTACAAACTTGTTGCCCGTTTCATATTACGAAACGATAATGTAGATACGGTTAAATATTGAAAGCGATACGACTCATCACTGCGGTGTTTCATTGAGTATGTACAAGTACTTCATTTCTAACTATTTCAGCTCAACCAACTCCGACAAAGGGTAAACGAGTACATGGGAAAATACTCGAAAAAC
The DNA here is from genome assembly GCA_963675895.2 of Styela plicata. Classification (NCBI taxonomy): domain Eukaryota; kingdom Metazoa; phylum Chordata; class Ascidiacea; order Stolidobranchia; family Styelidae; genus Styela; species Styela plicata. The sequence goes on from OZ023140.1 coordinate 24,545,901, forward strand.
AAGAACAAAGTGAAGGTTGCTGGACACAGCGGAGTCGCCAAAACCGCCAGTGCATTCAAATAGTGATGTCACGTCAATAATTTTGTATTCGATTGCATTTTTCCTATTATCACTTGATTACTTCAACATATGTCTGGTCAGAAGAATAATATTCATGATTTAAAACTTTCAGATCTTTAAAATAAAAATATTTTACGCGGGAAGCTATCATCCTACTGAAGCCTATTTCTGTTGGGATGTGATAGGATTTCATTTTTAACCCACGGGGGAGAATATTTCTTAACCATATGGCTCATGCTCACCACCCCAATGAATGGATATGGTTGGTGGGAATAGCAAGGCGAGGTGGTGGAAGATGCACTGATACAAGTATTATCAACATGCAACAGAAACTCGAAGGGGTAGAGCGACCCCTCTAAAAATTAGCTGACTAAAAGTAAACTCTTTCCCAGCAGCCTATTCAGCTTTGGGAAGTAAGCAATCTGCTGAAACCGTGTTTTAAGATGAAAATATCAAGCTAACCTAAAAATTCATTATTGAATGAATTTTGTGCTTCCCAAACTCACCTGGTATCATCCTTTTGCGCGCCTTCCGCGCGCAGTAGGTAAAAAAGGGTTGGACAAGATAAAAAGACAGAAATATTTCACACACATCCGCGTTAAACTTTTACCAGAACAATTGTGAAATCTATATTTGACATAATAGAGATTTACAGCAGCTGCTGAATTTCATGAAAATTATGTGGCTATAAACCAGATTGAAACATCCAAGACAGTGCCGTTTACGGGAAAAATCGTTATTTTCCCTTTAATTTAGAGTAAAATGCCAAAAAATTGTATAAATAAAAGTAAAATTATTCAAATAGTAAAATAAGAAACAATAAAAAATTCCAACCGATTTTAGACACATGTTGTCTGAATCCTAAGTTTAAAACCCCATTAATATTTGGATTTAATAAATGACAAGCTTGTCAGGAATCTAGCTTCATCAAAAATGGTAACCCCGCCCTAGACCAACCAGATCCGATCCCGAATTAAAAACACATATTTTCCTTACCTTCACATATTATTGCCAGTTAGGCCAGTTGGCAAAGACAACGCGCTACCTATTCCTAACGACCTGGGTTCAAAATCCGTGCAGGCGATCGTTGGGGCACGGCGATTTACATAACCGATGCTTGAGGCTTCCTCCACCAACCATGTCCAGGAAAAATCTGTAAACGGATAGGCAAAACCTTACTCTTAAATAAATGTTATGCCAGGTTTCCCTCGGATAAAAATAAATCCACTTCTATATTGGACCCCTCTAATTGGAAATGGTGACTGCACAAGAGACTGTGGTTCACCACATGGAAAACCGTCTTCTTCGCTTTCCTCTAGCCCATGATAAAATGATATCCTATCTCATATCTTATTGAGTAATAAAGTATACGATGTAACATTGCTATGTATATTTAGTGAAATATTCAACATAGTGCATGCATTACCGGCATCCGGACCTCAAAATTCAGAAACAAATAAAACATTTATCACTTGGGAAACATTCAATATTATGATAAATTTAATTTTTTTTGAAATTCGCATCTCATTCTGATAATTTTTTTTTTTCAAATCTGATCAAATAGCTAATTATTTCTAAATAACAAAAGTCCCATTTTCCCTATTAAATTTTTTCTTATTATCAAATAGATAGCTTATATTGTGCCAGTCCTACCTCATTTTGCAATTTTTTCAAAAAAATTCAAAATTCAGTCAAAAAAAATTCGGAAAATGTTTTATTGAGCGTGGAACACTGATGGATCGCACCACCGAGGCTCGGGCCATCTGTGGTTTGAGCTTAACAAAATAAAACTTCTGGCTGTGTACCACCAGTTCACACCCTGCAGTCACTTACACTTGATAAAAGATATTCAAAATAGACCAAAACTCCTATTATTTACGAAAATCAAAATCAGTACAGATTGGAAAATATAACCTATGACGAAAATGCAATATCCGTTACTGCTGTAGCATTAGATCAGGATTGGCCAATCATCAATTCAAATAAAAATTAACAAAATACATTAACAAACAATTTTACAAGGCACCACATGTAATGATTATATTTTTTCAGTTCTCAGCTGAATAATAATCGCATTTATTTGAGAATACGCTGCTAGTTAAGATAATACGCATTTTAAAATGTTTAAATTCGTTTACATGAAAATATACCAAAATTATTTGAAAAAAATAGAACGAAATATAAATATCATTTATATACCATACGTATATAAAAGATATATATATATATATATATTCAACCATGTAGTATAACTAAACACTTTCTCAAATGAATTTTATCGACGTTGTACTAATTTATTATTATAATAACTTTGAATATATTTCATTAAAACAAGATTTATCATCACTCAAGAGATGAGACTTAAAAATGTTTCCCCCAACTTTGACATGAGAGATGGAAAAGTTAAATTTTCTATGTTAGGACTCTTGGGAATGTTGCAGCAATGATAACATTTTTGAAATTGAATGCAGCCAGGCATAAATTGTAATTTTTTTGAACATTGCTGTTTTATTTGTCCTTTACCCTTTTTGAAGAAAATATTAATTTAGAAACTAGATTAATCAAAAATGAGTATCGAATTGATTCTTGTATATTTAACAGGATATTGCACAACTGAAGCTGAATATCAAAAATCACAACAAAAAATGATTAAATGTGTTTTGTTAAATATATATGAGTAACTGAAATAAATAAATATATGCAGAGAAATTGTATCGCTTTTTCTGTTTTTCTTGATAGACCTTGCTTTTTGTCACATCTCAGTTCCAGAGTCAGAAAAAATTTGTACATACATGTTTATTTTGTCAAACATGACCCACAGATAGACCTGCCTCGTCGGCATGGTCTATCAGTGACCCCATGCTTAACAAAATAATATTTTCGCCAAGAATAAATTTGATAGAAAATCACAAGAGTTTAAAGAAACTACACAATACCGATATGTTAATGGTGTTCTATGACTGATTTAATATTATGATTGTTTAATACTGAGCGGCGTTAAATATATTAATATTTAAATAATACTACTCAAGGTATAATGTGCAAAGATACAAGAAATATAGAAAAGGAACTTTTTTACGTTTAACATGATTAATAATATAAATATCAATGCAATGGACACATTTATGGGGCAAATTACTTCGTTAACAGTTAGTCGAAGATGGCACGATGATAATAAATTTACAACAAGTACATAGAAAAGCTTAATTATATTTACAGAATATTTAAAAGTAAAACGATGATTTTTCAATCTTGATATATCATGTCTTTATACAAGTGCTTCTTCTTGCAAGCTTTGATCTGAAATGTTGTTGATAATATCATGTGATAATTACAAATTAGCAATCTAAATCCACGCATAAATAATACATGGACACTCACTGGACAGATCAGATCCTCATCCCAGTTTGACACAATTTGATGACCAAATACTGGCGGATTGTGCCCCTGAGGTACGGTCCATCTGTGGCATACGCTTTGCAAAATCCAGGCATAAATAATACATGGACACTCACTGGACAGATCAAATCCTTATCCCAGTTTGAGACAATTTGATGACCAAACACTGGCGGATTGTGCCCCTGAGATACGGTCCATCTGTGGCATACGCTTTGCAAAATAAAATTTCTGATTGGAAGAGCACACTAATCTTTGGTGCATATCAGACCAGCAGAATATGAGAAAAGACGTTTTTTAGATATCCTACATTCATAGTGTTTCAAAATAAATCTGTAACACAGATGACCTGGTGGTTCAGAAGTTGGCAACGCAGGAAAACAGTATCCTGAGAGTCAGTTCGATACCAAAAAAATCTTTCTGAAATAGGCTATTGATGGGTTCAAAAAAGCAATAACACCTATCACCTTATGAGTCCAGCCATGAGAGGATTGAATGCATAAAGCCAGTTATGCAAATCACACTCATTAGCAGCTTGCAACAGAAATCCTCGGTTTTTAGTACAAACAGCAAAAGTATGTTGGACCTAAAATGATATAGAAATAATAAGGGTTAGCAGTGGCGATGATAGATCTTGACATCTGGGTTGTCCAACTCACCAATTGAGAAGGGAGAAATTGGCAGTTGTGCGAGAAATTTGTGGATCATTTCGCAATTCAGCCCAAAAAAATGATAATGATTTTGCCTTTATGTAGCGAGAAAAGGAGGTGCCGGAGGTGTTTGAACTGAAAATTTGGCATTTTTTGGCAAACTTTTCCAGATTTAGGGGCCAATAGAAGCAAGATTGTTTGTCTGAATCTTCCAATGTTTTTAAAAACTAAATCATTCAGATACATCTGCCAAAGTGTCTTACTTTGGTTTGCAATAATCTTCCTTACAACAGTACTATCCGTTTAAAGTCATTAATGCATGCCCATATGTCTTTGATTGACATATGACTACTATTCTATTGAGAAATAACCAAGTACTCAAAAATTGTCCAGTATTAATTTGATTCCATAATAGAAACGTTGCAAAAAAAAAAAAATTTACTTAATATTAACTGAACTTGAGAAATCTGTGAAGAAAGTGGTATGAAATAAACCAATGTCAGATTGAACAGGAAAATTCTTTTTTCAAATGGCTTTGCCACTACCCAGTACCACTCACTGCACTTTACCATAGTGGTTCAGTTTCGTTCCGGATGTGTCCTGTCCTGAGTGTGTTTGTTGGTCCTACATATTGCAGTAGTTTTTTTGCTATATACCCACGATCAAAAAATTTGTGTCACAGAAGGAACGCGTCGACGAGACGCGATCCATCTGTGGCACATGCTTGACGAAATGAAATTTCTGTTACGATAGTTGTTTCCTTCAAGACACTGCTTTCAGCCTTGTGTAAAGCAAATATTGAAAAAAATGAAAAAAAAATAAATGTTTACCTTTAACATGATGTCTTGTTGTAAAGAAAATTCAACAGTGACAGAACCAAGATTAAGTAATGCACGAATGACGGGATCACGATGTGAATTGTAGAAGAAAACGTACGGACGTCGAACAACAACCCACCATTTAATCCATCTGTTACTATCCGAATCCAACATATTTAAATATCCTTGTCTTGAAATCACAGGACTAAAGTAAAGAGTAGATTGATATTTAGATAAAAAATTCAAAAGATTATGCAGGAAATAATGATGAGTAAATATTTAGTTTTTAATCGTCCATGATACATAATCAATGAGAATTTTTTTTATTTTTGCTATTATTCACTTGACTGCAATATTTTTCTAAAGCCAACACAATGAACTGAAGAAAGTATGACATAGAATCTTAATATTAATAAGCTTTTATACAGGATGATCCAGATCAAAAAAATTATATTCTAACATGTTTTGTCATGCTTGAGTCACTATTTTATTGATTGGGTGACACGGAAATGGTACTTCACAAGGCAAAACTTTGCCAAGTGACTCCACCAAATATCTATGCGCTTGCATTGCATAACACTTTAAATTCAAATGAATTATTTTTTTTTTTTTTTTTTATCAAAATTTGATCAAAGCGAGGTTGCACTTGTGTGCAGAGAGTTACATGAATGCAGGAATGATCCTTAAAAGGTATTTATTCACGTGAGTTTATGATGTCATTTAGGTCAGCACAGTAAGGAAAGTAATGAGACGATAATGAATTCTAAAGTTTAGAAGTTTGAAGATGCAAAATAGCAGCCGGACGAAGCTGCCAGAACTAGAGCAGAAAGCTCCTAGTTTGAAAGTAAAAAAACATGGAACACACAAAATGGAACACGCACCTGACACTGACTTCGGTGACATTAGCAACATAAGTTAGGTTTTTCCATTGCGAGTCTTCTTGTTCGGGTGAACTTGCAATACTGCTAAATGAACTAGAAGAAAATAGAACAAATGAGTCAAAGAAATATGTGATAACGTTAAATAAAAGGGTAGAAGGAAGCAAATTATTTACAAACGAAAACGGAAAAAAGTGCTCACATGACAAAATATTCTCTTGCACTTATAGCTTTATCAAGAAAAGCTAGCATTAACTTTGCTAAAATCTCTTAGAAGAATTATTTCCTAATATATTTTTGCCAGCCACCATTATGGGCCTGATTGAGCCATACAAAGCTTGAATTGTCTGGTAAAGCAATGTCCTCATATTTCATTCACAAAATAAATACATACACACATAGAATAGCATTTATCTATTTTTATGTTGAAATTCAATCAGAGCAATGCTGGAAGTAGTCGTAAAAGGAACCACCTAATTATCACTAAATAGCAAAGCTGTTTATGGGTGATGATAAAACCATTCTCCACTTCTTTGCTTCCTTTTAGTCGCCTTTTACGACAAAATGGAAATATGTTAGGACTATTCTAAAGCCTGTGCAACATACAATACATTCATATTATGAAATCTTGTCTTTTGGTCAAACTGACAATGTCGCAATCGGTTGTATAATCCTATACTTATCACAAGGCTGTTTATCCGGTCATTGGCTAGTGCAATAATTTCTCTCCATTCTAACATGTATGATTGTATATGCTTGGGAAATGGGTTGGCCATTTGGAAAATATATTCCAAAGTATTCATATCTCAAGTTCAAAGATAAATACCAAATTTCAAACGATGAATTAGCTTGATGCATTTGACTATGGTGTGATGTGGATCTGCTGTCGGATTGTTCTGGTAATCCACTGTCTGGAAAACTTCCATCCTGCAGAGTAAAGATGTACAATGGGCATTTTTCAAGCAACAGCATTGTATGGTTATCAATTTGACTGTCAATAAAAAAGGGGGGATTGGACACATACTGGATAAATTTTATATTATTCATGTTGAAATTTTAGTGAACGAGGGAAGGACACAACCTCAAAGGCCAGCTTCAACCCAACAAATGGTAGGACAGAAAAAGAACGATTGAAATGATATTTCAAGACTTCATTTGGATATTTTAAATTGTATTGGCCAGCAGTCAACACCCATCAATGTTTCAGTTTGTTTTTTAGATAACATGTTAATGATCAATACATGGTATGTTGTAGAAATTACGCACCACTTATTTTTTGTTCATGTTCATTCAGTGCAATACCATGTCAATATTAATGGTGATGATGACCTAATAATAATACTTATTTCATGTTTAAAGCATATGTTAATTTACACTTAACATTTATTCTCACATATTTTTAGGATGCAACCTTGCACCGAATAAACATACATACATCTGTAACAACGACAAAAAGTTTTTTTTCCAAAAGGAGAGATTCTGTCACTCTGTATGCATGTGTCTCAACAAGGGAAATATCATCACCAAGAGGAAATAAAAATCATTTCAATATTTCCATCACAAATTTCATAATGTTAAGTTTGAGCTACGGATTGGCATGAAGCAGTTTCAGAATCAAAATGTTTTGATGATTTATCATATTAGAAAACTAACATAAAAATCATGCAGTACATACCAAATCCTGAAAGTCGAAGATACTTGGAATTCTGTACTGCATTAATTTCAGGCACTGAAAAAATGTGAATATACATATGGAACACATAATAACAAGCCCTGCAGGTACGGGCTTTAGAATGGTCTAAACGTATTGCGTGCCTGTCGTAAAAGATTTTATTTTATAGCCACTTCTTAGAGTGGATCAACCTGACCAAGGCCCTGTAACAGCGGCCACTTTTAGACGGACAGGGTTACAATTCCTGGAGAAAGGGATGATCATTTCCCGCTAGGCTTAGCCTACCAAAGTTATCACACCCTGGTTTGCGTTGTGAGCATGGATAAGCGAGCCGGACTCGCTGGGGCTCGAACCCGAGATCTTCAACCTGTGATGCCAACATGTTTAACTACTAGGCTATCGCGCCCACACGATAACTAAAAGGAAGCAAAGAAGTGGTAGATGGTTTTACCATTGCTCAGAGCAGACTCACGCACTACTCACTGCGCTTTACCACAGCTGTTCAGCCCCATTTGAGATGTTTTCCATCCAGAGTGCAGTTGCTGGTACTACATCTTTTAGTTGTTCTTTGCTAATAAGTGGCCATTAGTTGATTTCTTTTAGGCATTGCTTAGATTGAATTTCAATGAAAAAATTTTTTCCATCATATAAAAGATAAACTCATCCAATTAAAAATTTTATCTTCCGAGTTTTGAAGATAAGGTTTCACTCAACTACTAGCAAATGTTTAATGTTCCGTTGGACATACATGGATGGTGCAGGAAACTGTAATTAGCCGCTATGCAAACCATGTACCGGTATTAGTTAGATGTCCCGCAATTTTTATAGACATATACTAATTCGTAAGAGAAATTTCAATCTGAGTAATTTGATCTGGTGCTCATACTACTTGTGCATAGCTTTAAACATATTTCTGACCCTACCAACTGAGCCAACCTGACAGCTCTATGTATGTTATGTAGTTTTTGTAATTAAAGAAGAAATAAGAAGCAGCATCTGCGCTTACCTTGCTTGCAAGCTTCTGATCTCTTGATATGTCGTCTTGTTTATCGAATTGATCTTGATCACTGAGTATTAATGTATGATTAATTAATATCTTCATAATTACTATTATTTGGTGCATGTACATGTTGAGGTTTTGATATTCGCACACTTGCCGGTAATGTAAATAAATTTAGCGCTGTTTTTAAATTAGTCTCAACCAATAAATAAATATGACCAATAAGGAACAAAGTATTTTTCTTCGGTCAAGGTGGTATTTTAAGGACATGATAAGATTCTGGATATGCAATTTCCAATAAATGCAATGGTCTAAAAATGCAAAAAATCAGTATTTTTATTTCCCCAATATCGTTAGAGGTTGTCTTCTTTGAAAATATCAGTAGAAAAAAGATTAAGCGTCTTCTCATAGGAAATATCAATGACTGATAAGGTAATATGACGAAACATAATGACTGAACAACTATGCTGAAAACTTGTCAAAATTGTAAAATGTCAACAGAGGTTCACAGACGATCCGTGATGCTGCTCAGGTGCACTTCATCATTAGGTTCACACCAGCGTAACGGAATCTAGTTTTTCTTTGAGTGTCCGAAATGTTTAAATCTTTTCTTTGAATGGAAAAAAAGTTTCAAAACTATCAACACTGCTATTTCACAGCAGTTGATGATTTTCAACTATTTTCTACAGTTTTACTGCTATCAGATACTCAATGAAAGATAGTTGAACTTTCTAGTCAAAGATATATTATAAAATATTATACATATGCTAAATTTTTCATCGTGAAACCCATTTTCTTCAAGTGTCTGAGAAGCAGAGTAGCTACCATTCTGCCAACCTGGATCACATTTGATAAAAACATTTGATGGAGTAATACAGCTGAACTCACCATTCTGGTACTTCCTCTTCTTTGTATTGATATAAATCTCTCATTTCATCATTTTCATTCTCCGTAATATTTTTTCTCATCATCAGAACATCTCGAACTTGCATCATATGACGAGACTTCTCAACCTTAAAAATAAAGAATTCCAGTTTAAACTAACATACCTGAGATTTTTTGCACTTGAAGCTACCGCTAACTCATTAAGCACCGGAGCTGAAAATGTGTATTTTTTGCAATTGTGTTTTATTTCATTATTAATTTGGTTTGAGAGAAAATGTTACTCAATGTGTTAAATAAGTAAAAAAGGGGCTAAATTTCCCATCACTTTGTTTTCACAAAAATCAGATTTGGAAAGATTTATTTCGAAATGGTGAGATTTGACATTGAATTAGTAAATAAGTATATGTGAAAGTTGCAGTAGTAATGATGAGGCTTGTAAAAGACATCAGAGTCAGTTCAAACACGACAGCCTAATCACAGAGACACTAGTAGAATGCCAGGGATTCAGACACCCAAAAAAATTGTTTTAATAAGGAAAAAAATTATTTATTTCCAAGTGTCTAGTATCGAGCAAACTGTAAAAAAGGTTCAAAATCATCAACACTGCTTTTTGGTCACCTGAAGATGAATATTTCAGACGCCCGAAGAAAATCAAGATTCTGCTATTCTGGTCACAGCTACTACAGTATTATTTTACTTTATACTGGTTAAGTATCACAAATAACAGAGCTCAAGCTTGAATTAGTATGCGTTAATTATGTAGACGTATACGGTACATAAAAAAAGATAAAATAAACAAAAACAAAACACTGGGAAAGTCACAAAGTCACTCATGTAGAATTATCCTTCAGAAAGGCCACTACACAAGGCAAAAGGGCTAAGCGTCATTGGGAAGATATCCACTTTCCAGTTTACTCTTTAACACTAGGGAATACTTGTAACGATTGTAGGAAACTTTCAGCTCATCTATTATTAATGGAACTATAGAAAAGAAACTGTATCGGAATATAGATTATGGAATAAATTTAAGTCGTGAAAACTGTGTCAGATTTCTATTTATAGTTTTTCCGATATTTAACAAGAAACCTGGCTATAACTATTAGCTGGATATGTTCAATGTATCGTTATCAGAAAGTTCCCATCAACGATCGTGCCAATACCAGTTGATACAAGAGTATCAATAGTGCACTCTTGAGTTGAGTGTAAATATACTTGGGCATATTTCAATCAAAATTTTGTTTTTGTCATTATGAGCCACAGATGGAACGCGCCTTAACGGCGCAATCCATCAGTGACCCATAATTGACAAAACAAGGTTTATTAAAGTATTATTGACTGGTGTAGTTATGTAGGTTGTGGAAGCGCTTTGAGTAAAGTAAATAGTAAATCATTGCTACTATCAGACTGACAGAATGTCAACTACTCTGATAGTCAGAAGAAATACCCGTAGAAAATGAATACCATCAGAAAAAAAATTAGTCAAATTCTCAATATATCATAATGTACATGTGACTTAAATTTCAGGTAGCAACCAAACTAGAAAAAGGTTCAAAATCATCAATACTGCTATGGAATAGCAGTGTTGATGGTTTTCAAGCTTTTTTAGTTAACCGAAGAAAGCCGAGAGGTAACGCAGAGTAGGTCCAATCATTGCTCATACTTATCAAAACATATTTCTAATATCTAAATATAATCTAATATGACCGGAACGCATTTTTTTTAGTTAAATTCACTCGGGAACACAGCGGGAAGCAGTGCCTGGAAGGAACCAACTAACAGCTAAATAGCAAAGAGCTACTACAAGATGTAGTACCAGCAAATGCACTCTAAAATGGAAAACATTCGAAATGGCACTGAATACAAACAAGTCAAACAACCTGCAGAACTTTTGAAAATTTCTCGAGTTGAGCTTGATGATCAAGAATCAGGCTATCTCCTCTCGGTCTCCATCCAGATAAATTCTCTTCTCCTCGTACATATGTTGAAGAAGTATCTACGACACGACGAAGTCGTCTCTGCATACCTGGACTACCTGATCTGCTATTGCAGAGTTTCAACGAAAGTTGATAGACTCCACTCACACAGTTGCTGGAAGGGAGAAGAGTGGTTAGGAAGAGAGAAGAGTGGTTATTGTTAATAAAAAAAATATTTGTTGGATCACAATGTATCTTTTAACGTTTTTTGAAATGATTTTGAAAATTTGATTCCTACTATAGAAGTAATACTGATTACTGAACAATTTGTCTTGATTTTAACAAACATACCTAAATACATTTCTGTAACAGTTCTGAAAATACTTGTTTGAGAAAGTGTGACCAAAGTGAGATGAAATGCCGTAGAAATAAGTTCGTGTTTAACTAGTATGTATAACTATAAAAATTGATATCCTTGCTTTATAAGAGGTAGTCTGAGATTACATTTTATTACTTACACTGTAATAAAATGAAGCAAAGACACTGACTTTTAGCAGTAATTATATTTTGTGGCAATGATATTAAACTATCAAATTGTCTTTTTCAATCAGTTATGGACTGTTGATGGAACGCACCACCGATTTGCGGTTTATCAACACCACGTACCAAATTCTAATTACAATTTCAAGTACCGATGGCATTAAATGATGTCACTCTCATTATAGCAGTTCAGTTTTGTGGGCTTATTCTATAAAATGCTTCGAGCACAGAGTGCAGATGCACATTTCGAAAAAATTTCATCGATTCAGCTTTTGTTAAGCATGAGTCACTGATGGATCGCGTCGATGAGACGCGGTCCACCTGTGGGGCATGCTTGACAAAACAAAATTACTGAATAGGGCTTGTTTTCGATTTTAGTAGAAAACTGATTAGGTAATGATTTGAAATGTTTATGTAGAATACAAAAAAAACCTATAATGTTTAAATTTATACTAACCTTTCCAATGCACTATAACAACCTCTGAATAAACTTCTCAGTGTTCTCGGTGATTTTAATTTTGCTTCTCTGCTACAAATTTTCAAACAGAGATCTTTTTCAATCATGATTGGTCGTTCACAGTTCTCTAACTAAAAAGAAAAATCGTTGTCTCATGAATCAGCATGAACCAGGATCCCCAAACTTATATAAGGACGAACACTCAAAAATGCTTTCTTGTCTGTCGTAGTTTAAACATTTAATGTGGAGAATTTCAATAAAATAAATTACTCAACCAAGCATATCCATTATCCCTGCATTTGAAAAGATAAAAGATCAGTTTTGAAAATCCAGACTTAAATTCCCAACTGAGAGAACTAATAGCTCATCATTATGGTTAACCCGTACTTAGCTTTCTCTCACCGCTAACTCAGAAATGATATTTTGAACTTACCCCGATAAAAGCTGTCAGTGTGATATAAACTTTACGATTTGATGGAGTAACTCGATTTAAAAGTGATGAATTGTGAAGAGAACTATCCCAGGCAGCTTCAAATCTGTACAATGTTCTGAAAACAAAAATTTTTTTTGATAATAACAAAAAAAAATCGATTTCTGCAAAAAAAAATACAATTTCACAAAGAATTCAAAATTTCTTCGTTAATATAAGAAAAAAAAGAATCTTATCAAAATTGTCGTGTCACCACAAAATGAAATATTCCTACCGATCACTGATAGTCGTTTTGATAATTTGTGTAGGAAGTGAACTGAGTGATAATGACGTTTCATCTGAATATAGATCTTCATTTGTATGTTTGTCGTAACGAATTCGACCTGAAAAAAAAATTACGACAATTAAACAAATTTGAAAGAGCAAAGGAAAATCTCATATCACTGATCATCTATCATTATTTCAAAGTTTAGAATAATGTTTGAACAGAGCAGATAAACAAAAATTATTGATATTTTAACCTATTTTGCAGCAAAATCATGATTTTACGTTGTAAAATTCAACATATATCATGATTTTACAGCAAAATAAACCAATTTGAGAGAAATCCCCCAAAAAAATGAATCCTCTAACCATGATAATAGGAAAAATTTTTTTTTATACCTATAACAATTTCCTGAACGTCATTCCATGAAAATTCGGCGGCAGATTCATGTGTTATCGTAACAGTGATACGTCGTTGTATTCCTTGGTGCAGAAGATAAGTGCTGTTGTTCATTATTTTACTGGAATGTTCTACAGTAGCTGGTGTATATCTAAAAATCCAACAAGATTTTTTTCAATACATTCAATTTAAGTTAATTAAAAAAAAGTTTCATAATTTCAGAAAGTAAAAATTACTGCATTTTAACAATATTTGGCGTATCGTGCAACAAAATAGTGAACATTCGAATCAAAATCAAATGTTGGCATAAATATATTTAACAAAAAAGTTGAACAACATGATCTGGTATTGCTACTGTAAGTCGACATGAAATAAAATGATTTTTTGAAATTGTTTCAGAGGAATTTGTACATATTGATTCACTATTAAACTAGTATATTCTGTCAAACATTAGTTGATTTATTGTGTCATATGCATTGGTGTAGTTGCATTCTAGATTCATTCATTAGAGGGCACGATGGCCTAGTGGTTAAACATATTGGCATCACAGGTTGGAGCTCTCGGGTTCGAGTCCCGGCGATTCCGACTCTCTAATCCATGCTAAGCACACCCAGGGCGCGATAACTTGGGTAGGGTATGCCAAACAGGAAAAAATCATATCTTTCCAGCAATTCTAACCCTGCCCGTCTATAAGTGGACGCTCGTACAGGGCCTTGGGCAGGGTGATCCGCTCAAAAAAAGGGTATAAAAAATTTAACAGTATTTATCATATTTTTTGTTATCAAATTATATTCGGAAAGTTTTGTTTCAAAAGAATTGGTATTTGAGCAGCAAACTTTGAAAGCGAATAGGTGTATAGTGCATTTTTCGAAATTCATTTCTCAAAATCTATTCCCACTTATAAACTGAGATTCCCAAAAATCATATTGATCAAGAATTCTACAAATATTCTGGATGTTTAGACAAAGAAAAACTCAATCATAAATGACTTTTAACTATGGTATAGAAGAACTTACTCTCCGCAAGGTTCCATCTCACAGATTTCAAACCAAGCTAACAAATTATACGAGGAATCAGGATCTTCATAAAAACCATCCATATCAAATCCATGATGAAACGATGCCGATGTTGAAACTGGAACTAAAAATAAAATGGATAACGTTTTCATGATATATAAAAACGATGTATAGAAACAGTCAAAAAGCACGAAATTTTTGAATGTTTTAACTTACAACAAAAACTTGCTCAAAGAAGAGTTTGACAACATCTTGGCTGCGAGCTTTAATGAAACTTTGCTGATCTGGTTTATTTGTACAAATCAAAACATTCATTTTGCCCTGTTATAACATTATAATCAATCTTTATGTCGCAGACCTTTTTCGTTTTGTCAAATAAGGGTCATTGATTTGCCGCTGGTCGCTTGGTTAACTCCTCTAGTTGTTTTCCAAAATGATGTGAAAAGACCAATCATCTAAACATTAGTTTTCAAATTAAAAAAATACCAACCTGGTTTTGACAACGGTGTGAGAGTGACAGAAGGTGGAATGCTTCTTTTCAATAAACTGTAAAAAAATAACAAAAACAATGTGAGATTCAGCAGGGAACTTCGGAATAGATTTTTTTATTCTTACATTGGAATCCTCCTATGCAAGATTAGAAATGGCAAAATAACTATAAAATATTAAAACGAGCGTGAAATATTCCATTAGCTTTCAACCTATACAAATAAATGTCTATTATTTAATTGCTTCAATCAAGTCGCCTTTAATGACATGCAGGAAATAGGTTAGTACAATCCTGAAGTCTGACAGATTAAGTTGAGTATATTACCTTTCCAAGTTTCTACTCTCATTATGCAGAGGATGTTGAGTAAAATGTCCAAATATCTCAAATAATATAGGTTGAGTTGCAACGTAATGGAGAAATGATTGAGTAACTTCCACTGAGAACTGAAAATCAACACACAGTTATTTCTTAGTCATAGTTTCAGCAGATTTCAAAATTACTATGACTAAAACTTTCGATGTACTAGCTGGCAGCAATTTCAAACTATTCCCCATGTTTTTTTTAATAATTGCAAATTTTAAAGTTTTGAGAATCACCATTACATACTCCTTGTGCAACAAAATCATGATTTGGTGATTGATAATAAGGGAAAAAAACCTTAAAAACCTATTCAACTTGAAGTGATGAATGAACAAGTTGTAAATTAATTTAATTTCAAAACCCTGGAAGATTTATTTTTTGTTTGTTTTTTTATTTAAATTCACTCTGAGCAAGGCTGGAAGGAGTTCCCAAAGGAAACCAACCAACAGCCACACAATAGCAAAGAGCTACTAAAAGATGTAGTCCAGACCAGCAACTGTACTTTAAACGGAAAACATTCCAAATGGAACTGAACCATCATAGTAAAGTGCAGTGAGTGGTATCCACCCTGGGCGATGGTAATCCATATAGACTTGATTGATTTTCTAAGCAATGCAATGGCTGGTTATGTCTAATATGAGAGATAGAACGATCATATCTTAAATCTTCATTTTATCAAGATATTTTAATTTGATTTTTTTATGAGAAAAGATTATGCACAATCTTCGTAGAAAAACAACACAAGAACAATGAAACATAAATACATATACATACATTTTGAACATGATAAAAAGCAAGTGGAGCTCCTTTCCTTGTATTATTTATTGGCTCTGTGGAAAATGGTTCATCTTTTCTGTTGATGAAGCTGAATACAAGAACGAAAATTTCTCAATAAAATAATAGAAAATTTTTGTGTACTGTGAACAAGGTAATCACATGGGAAGTAATGACGATAAGTGAGAAATAGTTTTACCATCGTCCAGGGCAGATGACACTCACTACACTTTACCATGGCGATTCAGTCCTGCATGGGATGTTTTCTGCTTAAGAGTGCAGTGCTTGCGGTAGCTTTTTGCCATCAAAGTCACCGTTAGTTGACTCTTTTAGGCACTGCTTTCGGTCTGAGAGCAAATTTTTATAAAAAAATAAAACGCATTCTACCATGCAAAATGGGAAAAACATGGTCAATATATCACAATTTTCTTCATTTTTGAAAGATTTTTCTATTTATACAGTAAATTTGAAATACTGCTTAAATTATGATGACAATCCCATTGTTAAGAAAGCATGGGCATGTTTAGATACTCATGTTCAGCATCCCAGGAATGATCAAACAGCAATAATTGTGTGAAATATATACCTTATATTCTATTAATAAATTTTGACTTACTTAAATTGACAGAATATGTCGGCATATTCTGCTGATATTCCAATAGCATCCAATATTGTAATTCGGAATTCAAAAATATCTCCAATTTTCGGACGATCATCGGTATACATGGATGTGTCAAAGTCTTTTTGAAGATGAAGATCAACTGAGTAAAAAAAGCAAATTAACTTTTTAGTGACGATTGCGAAATCATTTTAGCTCACAGTCTTTATGTTAAGAAGAAGAGGTGAATCATTGAATATATATTTAAATGAAACAATAATATCATTCATTAAACAGATTTTGGATGGTTTTCGTGAATGCGAAAGAATGTCTACCATTATTTGCATTAATTTCTAATATATTGAGATTTAATGAGGAGTTTGAAGATTCAGAGTATTTTATTCGTATTCAGAATTTCGAAATATATTAAGATGTCAAAGCCGATTTGCCACACATAGGCGGTCGTTTAATCACACATAGAACACATTAATAACACAAGTTTGTTTTTGTTTAGTTTAAACAGTCATGAAAATTCACAATATAAATACTGGCAGAATTTTTGACATTTCAGATAAACAAAATTTCGGATTTTTGGCTTACATCATGATTTTACTGCAAAATAAATTAATTAAAAATCATCAAAAAAAAAAAAAAAAAATTACCTAAAATCAGGATTATAGAATACTTTTCGGATTAGAACATCCCAAAACATGGTTCATGTACATTCAAAAAGTGATAGCGATTAATACCATTAGATATTTCTACTTACTATCTTCATCATGTGTTATGTTCGATGAGCAAAAAACTTCACTTTCATATCTTGATATATCAGAATCAACGTATAAGTTGTAATCTTCTAATGATTCATCGTAACTTTCATCATCCTGCATTAAATAGAGTAATTGATATTTGTAAAAAATAAAATAAATTCCAGAAATATTGGATAATCTAAGGACTTTCAAGCACTTTCTTTTCAATATCTGACAACAAAAGTATATTATATCACACTCTAGCAAATCATATCAGGTTCTTATTCATATGTGCAATATGGTAGAAAAATAGGCATTTCGGATGAAATAATACAAAATATTTTGTAGGTCCACAAATTACCAGGGGAAGTATCGTTAATAAAGAAAAAGAAATCATCAATTACAACAAACAGTTATACCACATAGTATAGTAATTGTATTGTTATTGTAAGATTTCTTAAAACTTTAACAAGCAGATAGAATTCCGTCTATCCATTTATAGATATTTCATCTTAATTTTTTTTATTTTTATGATTATATTTGTTTGGTTTAGCTGCATAGCTAGTTTTCAATTTTGATTTTGTTCTTCAGTAGTTTCTAAGATTTTCCTAAGAATCACTCGAAATCAAAGTTTGGGCAAATTTGTTTAAAAAATACTGATTGCACATTTTTAGTTTAACTTACAAAATGACAAGGATATGGTACATGAATTGGGCATAATATTACCAGAACAAAAATAGGAATAGCAATTTTAATTTTTATACTTGATTGATTTCATCACGAAATATCATTCGGGCAGTAGCTGATCTTCTTCTGCTGTTATATTTTAATTTACTGTCATTGATTGCATCACTCTTCTTTTTATTAGAAGCTGAAATATTACGAAAAGCATGATTACGGAAGTCCTATTACTCTAGCAACTGAGAAACTAAGAATTTGCCATACATTGTCTCAATTCCTTCAATTGTTACCAACAAAAACAACAACTTTGGTTATTGCCAAATCTAAAAAATTGTTTTAACACATTCGATATGTATGAATCACTGACAAATCACACGCCGAGAGACAATCTATCTGTGGCTCATGCTGGACTAACTTGAATTGCTGTTATTACACCAGCCTAGATATCACAGACGTATGGAATGTCTATTACTTGATATTATTGGTTTCGTATATCATGCATATTTATTGTTTATTTTAAAGTGGAATGGATTTTGTCATAATATTTTTAGTTGTAGAAATATCAAAACGTCTGTTTTGAGTGTATACCGAATGGTAAAAATACTAGGCTCTGCTCTGTTAATGGCTTTCACCCTTTCATTTTATGTGAAGAAAATGTCAAGACTTTTGAATACTTGATAAAAGATAAGATTCTGTACCCGTGGTGCATAGTTGAGAAACGCCTATTGGTGTTCAACTAAATATCAATAAGTTGGTGAAGAAAAACAGTACCTGATATGGCTTGGACAGCAACTCTCAAGTATCCTTCTATATTTCCATCCTCACTTATAACTGCCATTTTATGAACCAGTGATGTTGGTACGAGCAAGTTGGTCAGATACACAAACCCTCTGTGATTCAAGAGTAAGATTTGGGAAAAAAGCAGAAGACAAAAAAGGATTAGCTTTAATTTTTTTTTCATTTTGCTAAATAATTTTCATGGTAAAAAATAGACAAGGAGTAAAATAATGCTATGCCCACAGTACAAATAGATATATACAATATTAATGATAATTGGGAAAGGTAATTGAACAGCTATACAATGTGGATATATATATATTAAAATAATATCATTCTTCAAATCAATCATTATTCACCCCATAATTTAAATCAAGGTCATTATTTCATATAGGGAAACATAACAGACAAATCAGCCAAATACAATACACAAACATGTTTGGTTCATGCAATTTCCAACATTTACAGAAAGCTGACGTTGATATTATTCCATCGGTATTCCGAACAGAATTATGGCTACGATATAGTGAATAAACATTACAGCAAATTCATTACACAAATGAAATTAAATTTTCGGTTTTACATCCGTTTAACAAAAGGTATGACTACAAGTATTTATTCTGAATTCATTTATTGAATCAACGACATTCATCCAATTTTCCTTGATGAGGAAATTGAGTTTATTTTTTAAATGTTTATCATCTGAAATGCAAATGAGCTAGTTAAATTCGAAAGAAACAACAAATTTTATCAAACATGATCGAGTACTAAAGAAATTGAATACTTTATAAAATTTTAAATAAAATGTGAAAATAGTAGCAAACAAGTTCGATAAAAGGAAGGCCTAACCAGAGAGTCTCATTGAAGTGCCTAAAATAATCCAGTTATTTGAATACACTCGAAAATTGATGAAATTGATAGTGCAAAATTTTGATTCAGATATATTTAAGATCAATAGTTTTGAAAATTTGTGACTTGAGTACAATTAATATGTTGATAAAAATTTCAGTATCCCAATGATGAAACATAAAAAATTCGTATGCAACATTTTTCCTAATATTATTTTCATTGGAATTTGTGGTACAGTGAAGGTATTTTTCAGAATGTTATCAATAATAGCCATCTTTTAGACATGTTTAGTATACAGAAAACTTTCATATTACAGATGTTTGGTTACTTACAACAAAGTTCATGCATCAACGCCTTCGCACACTGATATTAATACCTTCCGACGATTGAAAACCATGGAGTCCGATCATAAAATGGATCTTGATGACTCAGCAAATTATAAATTGCAGATTCATACTCCAAATCTGACATCGATGAGGATTTCACAAACGTTGAAGCTTGACTCGTTGGCTCAGTCGGACTCAACTTTTCTTGCGCCACTGATGGCAAGGACAAGATTGACACAGACGGTGAGAGTTCGCCCACAGGGCTGGCAGCATAGCACGGTGGTGTCACATCGCCGGGACTAGGATGAATACAGGATAAGTGCATTCTTGGGGCTGGAAATCTGTTGATCAATTAAATTGATTGTCAACCTAGAGCTGGGTTCTCTAGTTCCTCAGCCATAGAAAATTTTAATTAGGCAAAAATATCAAAACTAAATAACGTACGTAATTTCATGGTAAAAAGATGAGCTAGAAATTGGTGCAAAAATAAGATTGCTGTTAATGAATAAGACAGTATTCTCCGGACTGTTTAGACTGGAGCATACTCTTCAAAGACCCATTTTCAGTGAAGAGACCTGCTGCTCCAACATAGGTTCCTATGTTTACTATATATTTTTGGTACGAATATACAATAATAATGATAATTCGGCAGGATAATTCAACAGGTATACAATGTGCATACATTTACATATGAACATGTGAATGGGTTCAAAGAGAAATTATCTAATAACCAACTACACTATCTAGTCCAATATATGTTCCTATCACCATGCTAGATTGGCAGAATCCTGGATACTCTGCTGCTCAAACGCCTGAAGAAAATGGTTTCTATCATAAGAAAATTTAGCAGAATGTCAATATTTCATGGTAAATCTCTTGCTAGAACATGAAAACATCTTTTTTTGAGTGCCTGGTAGAAACAAAACTATAGAAAAGGGTTCAAAATCATTAATACTGCTATGAAATAGCAGTGTTGATGGTTTTGAAGTATTTTCGTTCATCCAAAGACAATGACATGGGTATTTCGGACACCCGAAGAAAAATGATACTCTTTCCCCTAGCACCACATCAGTGCAAAATATGACACTGCCAGTGAAATAGCAGTGTTGATGGTTTTGAAGCATTTTTGTTCATCCGAAGATAATGACATGTGCACTTCAAACATCCGGAGAAATATGATAATCTTTCACCCTGCACCACGTCAGTGCAAAATATGACATAAATCACAGTTGTGTTGCCAGTAATATCAATCACAAAATATGAATTTTTGAAGCAAAGTTCGTCTGCTCTATCAACGGAATGAAAAATGTATGTTTAGAGTAAACACACAACCCTGAATAGACATGTTGGCTCGCGGTCAAAAACAAAAGAGTTCATCAATGAGAAAATCATCTATATCGATTAGAATTCACGATAATTATTCCTACCTGAACGTAAGATTAAGCCATGGAAATTTTTCCGAAAATGTTTCACGACGTCCTTTTTGTGAATTATCAGTTAATGCTGAGGATGCTTGGTCATACATTTTACGCATCAGATCAAGTCGTTTTCTGAAAAAAGAATTACTGCATGTAAATCAAAAGTCCTGACATATTGTTGGAGACTATGTCAAAGTGTTTATCACATCGGTATAGCAGGTTAAAGATCTTGTGTTAGATCTTGTGTCAGTCCAAGTACGGTAAGTAATTCTCAGAAATCCATAACCACAATTCAACCCAGGGTGTAATAACTCGATTAGACTCAACTAAATCGAAAAGCTCACATGGTTTCAGCAGCACTAACTTTGACAGCATATAATTCTATATCGTAAAGGACCTTGCTCAGAATGATCTAATAAATAGGTCTATGTAAAGCTATTTCAATTGTGGCATTAAAAATTCTGGAAGTAAATAGCTTTAAATATTTCACACAACCATGGCAGCACTTCCATGTCTATAGTGAAATACTGAGAATGGAAAATGCAGTAGCTTGTACGTAATGTGTTTTTATTATGTTACGTACAAACCTATACTGTGAAATAAAGGAATAGTGATGACACTGAAAAATTATGCCTGTCACTATATCAAATTTTCTGGAAATGGCAATTAGGAGTAATGGATAAAAATTGATTTTCAATAGCCGACATAGAAAGGCATTAAGCCGATTCAATATACTCCAATGCTCTGCCACAAACAGAATAACATACAAACACAAATTTGGTTAGACATCAATTTTGAAGAAAAATGCAGAAATTAGCACGAAAATATTACCAAAAAAAAACAATTACCTTAATTTAAGCAACGACCAGTAATGTGTTGCCCCATTTTTCAAATCAGATACTTTTACAGCAACGATAGTTTTGCTTCGTTGTCTTCCAAATTCATCCAGGCATGAAGGTCGAAGTTCCGCAGATAACGGTGAAAGCAATGTGTCCGTCAAGATCGTGAATTGAAACATAACCTGTTAATTAAAAAAAAAATGGCTGAAAATAGGTCAAATATTGGTATTCGACTGTATTCTTTTTAAATTTTTAAACACAAAATCACTTTTGTTGGTAAATGTGCTAAATATGCCAAAAATTAAAAATAATCATTAAACATTATATTGTGATATCTAGATTTCTACTTCTTCACAAAGTAAAAGAAACGTTTCAACTCTACTATGCTGAATTTATATTTTAACAGGCATGAGACACCTATCACCGATCAGTGTCCCAGGCTCGATAAAATAAAATCTCAAAAATGTGGAGCACAGAAGGTGAATACTGGCACTAAGAAATTGAACAATAATAAATAATTCATAGCAAATGTCTGGCGAAGCTTTGAATGATAAAATATATATGAATCTTCAGGATATCCATTCGTTTCAATTAGAGATGAAAGACAAAAAGCAACAATAGTTAGTCGTATTCTCAAAGTTCACGATAAATCATAAAAAAAAGAATTAGTTTTGGATGTAATTCTCAGTTCCATAATTGAACAGCAATTATACAATGTGCATACATTTACATATGAATATGTGAAGAGGTTCGTAGAGAAATTATCTAACAACCAACTAGACTATCTAGTCCAACATATGTTCCTATCACCATGCTACATTGGAAGAATGACAGCTACTCTGCTGCTCAAACACCCGAAGAAAATTTAGCAGAATGTCAATATTTCATGATAAACCTCTTGCTGTTGTTTCATTGTTCAATCGCTTAACAATTGTAATGAAAACTTTCTGGCATTCTGTGTCAACTTCGTATATGCATATTTAATATCAGGCTTGAAAACATACATACACTCTAGCAAAATAATGCATACAAAAAAGGAAATTAACAAATAGTTCAATAATGCGACCAATTACTAGATTAGGGCTGTCCAAACAATTCGATTCATCATTCATGTATTTTTTTTACGAAAATTCACGCAAGGCTTCGAAGCAGTGTCTAAGGAGCCGACTAATGGCCACTTAATGGCGAAGAGCTACTACAAGATATAGCACCAGCAACTTTATTTGATTTAATTTCTTCAGCAATTTAAAATCAGTGGAATCAAAAATGTATATGTGAAAACGGAATTATTCAACAATTTCTTGAAAAGATGTTCCGATTGTTTATTAAAAGGCATTGGTTTGAATATTCCATTGGCAAAAATGACTTGATTTGAAACCAAAACATAGTAAATTTTGGCCACCACTAATTATAGACGTATTACATCTAAATACGTTTTTAATAAGATTTAATATTTCTTTCAAATCGAACTTTTCTGAAGCTTTCAAAAGCAACAATTACTTGTGTGAATTCACATAGAAAAGCAGTATAGTTTCCAAAAGTTTACGCTTCAGGAAAACAATAAATCACCTGCTTCTTCAGTTCAACACTGATGGCATTTGCTTCTTTCAATAAAATTGCATTCCCCCACAAATCATCTCGTAGTGACGTGAAATGATAAGACTTCCACTTGATCCAAACTTTTCTTGCAAGATTAAATTCATGTTCAGTCCATTGGATTTCTTCTTCTTCCTCATCTGAATATGTGCCATTCGATTATGACATTGTCAAATACAATTGAATAGAGTTTTATCAAGCATTGACCAATGATTATGCCTGGACAGTGGATCAGAGTGGGGTAGAAAATCGTCCTAATGTATTTTCTGTGTATTGTGATAGGCGACTTAAAGGAAAGTAGTAGTAGATGTTCAAACTATCAACCAGGACACTGCATTCTACCATAGAGATTCGGGTTCATTTGAGATGTTTTCCGCTTTTTAAGTACAGTTTCTGATAAATCTTGTAGCAGTCCTTCGCTATTGAATGGCCATTAGTTCCTGGTCAGTTCCTTCAGCTTTTTGCTTCTGGCCTTGCTTAGAGAGATTTCAATATATAAAATAAACTAATAGCTTAACCTACCATTTCTTCCAAATCAGAGGATTTTTTGCTTTTTCCCTTTAATCATTAATAATTACAATTAATCAATACTGAAATCAAAGACAACATGCAGCGAACTATCGGCCACTTTTCTTTGTTTTCTAACAATTTCGGATCTGTACGTAGATTACTCTACAAAGATGCTTGAATATGATAGTATTAGAATAATGAAACAGATTGACAACATCTCATTTCACGAAAGAAATTCGTGGAATGAAGATGTTGTCAGTCTGTTTTATTTCCCTCCCGGAACAACGTCTAGCTCTGGCAAAATCACTTGAGTGTGATTTGGCCACAGTATCTAATTGGGGTGACACTTGGCAGGTAACTCTTAACTTGGAGAAGACTAAAGTTTTATCAAGTAATCGTTACACTAATACGAATGCAACCCAAATTTGATTATCTGGTACTGTTCTGGAGGAATCCTTAAATATTCCTCTTGTTGGACTCACACTGTCTAAGGACATGAGTTGGAATGAATATGTAACTAGTATTGCTAAACAAGCCTCGATGAAAGTCGGTTCTCTATATCGAGCTCGCCATTATCTCACTCCCGAAATCATTCTCCATTTGTACAAATCATTGATTCGACCCTGTATGGAGTATTGCTGTCACATTTGGGGCAGTGAAGCTGTCACTGTTCACAGCATGCTCGATCGTATTCAACGGCGTGTGGTCAATATGATTGGTCCTAAACTTTCCTGCTGTCTGCAAAGTTTGACACACCGCCGCAACGTTGCCTCACTATGTTTATTTTACAGATATTATAATGGTCTTTGTTCAAAGGAGCTTTCTGCTCTCGTTCCTCAGAACAAAATTTTTAATCGATCAACACGATTGGCTACCAATTCGCACCTATTCACTGTGGAGGTTCCACAATGTCACAAACAGTTTTATGCAAGAAGCTTTTTTCCAAGAATATCAAAACTTTGGAATTCCTTGCCTTCTTGCTGTTTTCCTGATCGTGTTGATCTACAAGGCTTTAAAACTCGCGGTAATAGACATCTATCAGGGATGGGGGTTCTTTAGTTCCTGCTCCTGCATTTTATGTAGCTCTTTGCACTTTAGTGGCTCTAGGAGAATTTTCAAGTTTGATTCTTCTTCTGTGTCCTTGCTCTGAGCGAATTTCAATGAAAAAAAAAAAAAAAAATTTAATAACAATGTTGAAATTTTTTCAATCATACATACCTAAAATATCATCAAATATTCCAGATGATCTCAATGATTGTGTTTCATATTGTTTCTTCAAAGCTTGTAATTTACTCTCATAATCCTTTAAATAACAATATCATAAATTGAATGAAAAAAAAAATTAACTTACGAAAATGACAAAATAAAATTTAGACCAGATGCCATCGGAAAGCCAAATAAATGATGTAGATTGTGAACAATTAATATATTCTGAAAATGATGGCTTGTCAACCTTTTTTTATCTTTTCTACTCAGTCAATGGGCTTATGATTCCAATTAATTTAAACCACAGCATTTCAACTAGTCCAAGTAATATGGGAAAAATGAATACTTTTGGTAAGTACCGGTATGTTCATTGTACGTGGAAAATGCATATGCGATTGCCTGGTCCATGCCATATACAACGGATGTAATCTGATTATTCAATTTGGGTTCTATAGACTATATTGATTGATTCATTTAATCTAATTAACTTTTAAAAGATGGTTTCACGGACTGACTTGGCATAAGGCAACAAAAACAGAGTCCATGTGTCGATAATCTCGACGCACTGTGCTTTTCATAAGTGCTGCTTACGGCTTTCTCCACCAATCGGGTCCATGTACAAGAAAAATGTTAAGGCAAAACCAGTTTGGATTTAAAACTAAGGTCTGCCCGAGGTCGTGACTTGCCATATGATTAAGCCTAATTCTCAGCCTTTGTCACCCGTAGAATAAAAATGAAATCCTATCGTATTCCAGATTTGTGCAACAAATAGGCGGAAGAACTATGAATATAAACTTAACAAAAAGGACTAATCTAATCTCAAGAATTTTGCAAAATCATATTATTTGTCAGAATCTGAATCATTGACAAAAATCATGTTTAAACATTTGCATTTATTAACAAAACCTTCAAAATACAAACGTTTTAGATTTATGATAGAAAAGTGTTCCCTGCAATTACATTATCAAAAAATACTTCGATATAAAAAAATTTCATTCGGCTGAACCAGCAAAGTTCCAAAATACAAAAGGCACAACTTCAACAGAACCGCATGTGACCATACAACATAAAATACTGAATCAAGCATCACGTTAAACTTCTTAAATTTTGCATACAATCTTTTGAAACGAGACATAATCGATGATATTCCCTCTTAAAAGTTTCAAATGAATAATAAGCTTCATACACTTGATATACTTTGTCGTGTTCAAACACACCATCTAACTTAAGAGATAAATTAGCTTTCAATCACAAACACACCGCTTGATTTCTTACTAAAGTTCTTAAGTTTCTAATAAATTCCATACTATCTAGCTGATATTATTTTGCAAGTCTTGTATGGCGTGATTGGGCAAGGTTTCCCTGAAAATCCTGTATGTTTATTTCTGTTTGTATGGGCGAAAAACAGTTTGCTTGCTAACAAACACTTAAATTTGACACTTTGCTAAATTTTTTTGGGTCTCATCAAGTTTAGTACCATACATCCAATTATCAAAAACATTTTCCATGTTGGAACAAAATCATCTTAACCTGGGAGACAGTGCCAGATGTTTGCAGTACCCTCTGGTTAGGATGAGAATATTCTGCCAGTTTTTATTTTGACAACATCCAGGAATATGGTGCTAAACTTCACTAGACCTATTTGTTTCTGTGGAACCCAAATTATTTCAGGTGTCTCAATAGCAGAGTGACAGACATTCTGCCAGTTTGGTGTCCATTATCCTGAAATAACCATTTTTGTGGGCGTCTCAGTGCTCAACTTTCTGCCAGCTTATCAACATTTCTCATCACAAGACTTGACTTGTAAAAAATACATTTTCAAACAGCTCGATCAAATAATAATAGAGCTCACGATCAAATAAAACAAACAATATTTTCATGTGTAAAACAATGTTATTAAAATTACAGTTGAATGTTTGATAGGTAAAACAACAAGGCACATAATATGAAAGAAAAATTATCATGCTGAGAAGGCAAGAAGAGTAGTTCAATGGCACCACTAGGAAGTACACTATTCAAGAAAAAAAAAGAAGGGATCGATAAATACAATCTCATTTCTCAAAAACTGTAAATTTATCGTTTATTAAAGTAGGCACGAAAGAATAGTTTTTGTTGACTGTATAAAATATAATTGGTGAAAAAATGTGGAAAACTTAAAAGCAGTTATAAAATTTATAGGTAGAAGCGAGATAACAGAATCAAATTATTCTAAATTTAATTAAAAATTGTTAATTATAATTTGATAGCCAATACGAAACTAGATTTTGTGAGGCACAAGTCACAGATGGACAGCATCTTGTCGGAGCAAACCATCAGTCTCCCCTACATAATAAAATATGTCGAGATAAATTTGTTTGACTATATACTAAGAACATTAAATAAATAAAGTTATGATAACAAATGTATTATCGTATGTCCCAATCGAAAAAATTTCCCAAAACATATTTCGTTAAATATGTGTCGCTGATAGATCAGGTCTACGAGACACAGTCTATCTGTGGCGCATGCTTGACAAAAGGAAATTTCTGACTAGGTCAAAACACAAAAAATATCAATACTTTTGCCTGTGTGGTGGTCGATAATACATTTGTGTCGGTCTAGCGTAGGGTTGTTGAGAAATAACTAATTGTGGAACACTGTTGAATCTGATATTTCCATTCATGCATTGATCATCAAAAAACATTTGTGGTTGTTGATGAGTGATGGGATGAAATTGAGGGGGAACGTATTTTTGATTCCCGTTGATATAAAAATTTTGTCTTCGGAAATCAGGAGCATCCTCCATGATATCTGAAGTTGGGCGACGCCAGCTTTGATTATTGTAAGATGTTTTTCTACGATATGCTGTATATTTTTGACGCTTTCCTTTTGCTCTTTCTTGGCTGTCACCTGTTTGAATTCTGAATTGCCTCTCATTTTGATTTTGACTGAAATCTTCACTCCATCTACATTTTTCGTCTTTTTTAGTCGATTCATTCTGTTCATTTGATTCTATCTCCTCCAAATCCTGACCACAAGCAATGGTTTGTCGTCTTGTTCTGTATTGTCGTTGATTGTTCCAGTTTTGGCCATTTCCTTTGAATTTAAATCGAAAACCAGTATCTTTTCCATCTTGCTTTTTCTTTTCCTGTTCCTCTCGCTGAACTCTGCGTTTTTCTTTATTCTGTTTTCGTAATTCAATATTCTTCTCATAATTTTTCTGCTGCGCTAACCATTGTAATCTTCCACGTCTAAAAGCTTTATCATTTTCCATCAACCAAGCAATCTGTTCTTCTTTTGATTCAAACTCATATGGTAACACAACACCAGGAGAAGGACAACTGAAATCATTTGATCTGATATATCTTGGTGATAAAGTTTTATCATTCTCTAATGGAGATTTCATGCGATTTTCATCGATACTTTCACTATCTTTCCCCTCGCCAATCACAGAATCATTGTTTGATCTCACATCATCATCTTCTGCATGCTCCAAAATCATCTTCAATATTTTATCAGACAATTCATTTGACTGATCCGGTGAAATATTCAACTTTTGTACAAGATTTTTGAGTTTATTTATAGCATGATCAAAATTTGCAGTATCTTTCTCATCATAATTTTTCTCTTCAATAATGATTCCATTTTCTAATACAGGATTTACATCATTCTCAACTTCTTTGCAAACATCATCAATCAACTTATCGATGACAACTTTAACATCGACGCTGACATTCACTTCCTCCGAAGTTTCCTTCACAACAGATTCACAACTTCTCAAATCAACCATGGTTTCGCTAGGATGTGAAGTACCAACAGTATCCATGACATCTTTAGCAACTGAAAACCACAAAGCTTCTTCATCCGGATTCTTTTTACCATAACGATCACATAATACTTTCATTTTTATTTTAGCAAGAGTGACAATTTCTGAACTGCTGTAGCAAAAACCAGCAAGAGCAACCTCATAACAAATTTCTTTCACAGCTTGAACTTTGATATCAGCCATCGTCAACCATCTGACTGGAGCTTGTGTGGGTGCGGGACTTGTGAAATGATTTTGTGTCAAATTATCAGTCGTCGAACCAGCCGTTGGCAAACCACATTTCTTTACTATATCTCGTAACGTCTGTGGCGCAACCTTTTCCCGCAATCCAGCGATCAGCTTCCAACTTTCTTCGCATGATCTCAATTTGTGAGTTAAACCATCGTCATCACCCTAGGTAGAATGTAAAACATCTTAAATAAAGCTATAAAAAGGTAACACACAAATGAATAATGAATATTAAACAGTGAAGTGTTTGGCAAACTAATACTCTTGATTGTCATATTGTATAAGTCAAAAATGAGGCGGAAACACAAGTAATCAGCTCATTAAAGAATGGTGATAGCCTTAAATCTTTTTTAAAGTTAAAAGCCGCAAAAATGACAACAAAGTCATCGATTTCATATTGGACTAGTCTTATTTTATATAAATAGGTGAATTAAAACACAATTAGCAAATTATATATAAATCCATTATCTCAAGAATATAAATAGATTCATGCAGTGAGTGAAGTTCTAGGTCTACAAAATGTAAAAGTAATTACCAGAAATTGAGTAGCAGCATTGTAGAATATGAACCATGCAGATTGTCATCATTCATTCATGATCCACCAGATGCAAAAGCAATGTAGTGTATTAACATGCAGAAATTTTATCAGAATTATAATGAAATAACTTGAAGTTGGATTTAGTATAGAATGAAATTGAAACTAAACAATATTTTCAAACCACTTCTGATAAAATCCTTCCATAGTAAATTATGCATGTATGTATCCTGTACGTTTTAAATGTCACATGAGGTTTTCTCCAACTGCCTGACCTTTCTTTGATGTGATTATATTCTTTAATGAGGTGCTTATTTACTGTACTTTTCTTGATTGCCTACCATGAGGTTGGAATAAATATATTTATATATGTACAGAACTATAACATAGTCTTTTTTATAGGTAAGTCGGGAGTAATGCTTTAAAAGATCACTAACAACCATAAAAATGATAAAGAGTTAAATAAAATGTAAAACCAGCAAAGGCACTAAGTGGAAAACATTCCATACAGACTGAAACACCATTGGTAAAGTACAATGAGTGATATCTGCCCTATGCAATCAAAAAATCAATTAGCATTTTTTTTTTCAACACAATAATGTTACAGATGGTCTCAATGTTAATGGATAATTTAAAAAGATTGATAAAAGTTGACAAAATTGACCAACTTTGTTATACGGATTTTCTGTTTCTAAATTTTGAAAAATCAAATAAAAAAAATGTCATTTAGAAATTTAAAATTCATCTATTGTGCAATACGATAATGCCATAACTTGAATTTTATAATGTAGACCTTAACATAAATCATGATCTTACAAGGCAATCATTCAATTACAGCTCATATATGTAAAAAATAAGGTTTTTAACATTTTATTTAAAACAAATTTTCTGTCAATACCACCTTCTAAATAGAAGCATTTGCTCCTCTTCTGCTACCTAATTTTGACCAGTGCATCAAGTGCAATACTGCCTCTAATTCTACACTGACTGCCGAGCATACAATCGCATTCATTACTAAAAATATTGTTATCAAAATAAAAAAATCTATAAAGCACTTTTTTATGAAAAAGTTCGTCATCCTAATATGCATTTAGCGATACATTCATTAATGTGTTCAAAATAGTGAATGCGTGAAAGATTTGTGAACAATAATTAGGAAAATTGATTAGTTTTAATATGTAATTACCTTATATTTGAACTTACAATATTTTGCTACCAAAAAATTCGTCAAGCCATTTTAACCTTGCCAAAATGTTCTTTTACAGTATTCTCAATCTGTTAAATTATGACTCCCGCATTTCTCAAAAGTCAGTCTGGTGTTAATGAATGGCTCCAAAAAATAAACCAGGCATGCAAATTCATATCTTCAGCCATTTTGCTTATTCCTATTTAATCCAATATAGATTGCTCGTTATCTAGGACATTCCCCTGGAGATGATAAAGAGAAAATGTAATCTCATACTCAAGCACCATCTGTGGCTCATGCTTCACAAAATAAAATTTCTGATTGGAATACACCGTTCATCCATTTTCATATAACATAGTCAACTATGCATTTTCTGATAATGTATTGTTGCATTGGCATATTATACAAATTGCAACTGAAATAGCATAGGTCAGGCCCAATATAACTCTACCTTGATCTGGTCGAAAATAAGTATTGAACATGCATAAAGAGGATTAAAAGTTTCAAGCAGCAGAAAGATCTAATGTAGTAACTACTGCTACACATGCAAAAGACAAGGAGGTTCCTTCGAATCCTTTTTTTTTATTTTCGGGATAGATCAACACTATTCTACTCAATTATTTCTATGTTTAGAAAGATATTTATTACTCAGTCATCACTTGTTTTTTTTGGCCCGAGTGAGAAAAAATGAGTGAGTCAAGTGCCTAAACATGCAAATTCTGCTGTGAACATTCTACGATGGCAGTAATAGAGGAGTAGTTTTCCCAGTAATTTCGTGAAGAAAAATCAACTACCTACTCTGTTTTCAAACGGAGGCAAAATTAATCGTTTTCTTAAAATAAAATAAATCGTATAATGCCCTTGATTGGGACAACTTGGGTCTAACTATTTGCCCTTCTTATATGCCTTTGCATAAGCGGATCCATATACTGAAAGTAAGGATAAACTGGGCTTGCAAATTTCACAATATTAGGAAATACTAGAATCTCACACAGACTCATGTGAAATCCTTATGAATCCATGGTGTAATTGTAAAATATTTATCTCAAGGCAAGAGATTGATTCCTTCAGGTTCGTTTCGCTTATTCCATGCGTAATATAGTATTGGGTTCTTTCTGATCTACTATTCTATACGCTCCCTACGAGAAGATAAAAATAATTTGGAATCTCACAAATTGCAACGCACAAATTTGCAAGAATGCAAGAGATTCGAGAGTCTTTCTACACACAGACACAAATTTATTTCGTCAGAAATAAATTTGTGTATGCGTGTAGAAAAACTCTTAAATCCTGTTATATGAAAATATCAATACCAATTTCAAGTAGAGCCATAATGCATGCTAAGCATTATCAAGTCAAAATGCTGTGATAAACTACTAAGCATCTAAAATCCGTGCTATGCCAAGCATGATCGTGTGTAATCAGCATTTATTTAAAAATACCTGTCTTTGATTTTTCAGTAAAGTATCCGCTTCTTCTTTTTCTTTTTTATATTGATTTTCCATTTCAATTAGTCTGAAGGTCAAAATCAATTATGATTAAAATTTAATAATGAAGACACCGTATTAGTGAACAGTATATTCAGCAGCTCAGGGTACGTGGATGGTTTTAAAATATTGCACTTTACTTTGGGCAAACGTTTAAAAATCGAATATAATATATTCAATAATATTTTAATAATTTAAAATAATATTTCACCTTCATTAATACACTGGCTAACTTTTGGAAATTTGTGTAAATTTCCAACATATTTAAAAAAATTTTTGACAAAAAAAATTGTGGTATCATAAGAGTAATTAGTTAAATCATCCAAATCATACATGTGTTTGAATCGAATGGAATGTTGATTCTGAAAGTAGTATTCCAAACTAAAGGTACTTTCAAATTGATACCGGTATGTAACACCCTTAGAGAATACAGATAATAGTATTTAAAAGTAGAATGACACATAAAATAGCAAGCACTGAGGCATTAAAATTGTCGTGAACATGAATTTGGTCTTGTGTTTTGCATTGCTTCAAAATTTTATCAGGTAAAAAGGTTTCATCTTAACGATACCTTCTCTCCATTTCTTGCTTCATATCAATTCCTTGTTTATCAAATAATTCTTTCTGAGCAAAATTCCAATCAACAAGTTCTGCAGGACTCTCAACTATAGTTACATCACCTTTTTCACGAATCGCTCGAGCTAAGATTTTAAAAGAAAAATATATTATCAGCAGAGTTCAAACATTGCTTTAATAAGCTACATATGGATAGTTGACGGTGGTTCCCGTACAATTATAGATGACTTTTTCCATAAACTATGTCCACGGTTTTGGAAGTATATGTATTTGCCATGTAAAAAATTCCCTTTTTGACTTTGACAAATTTTTATGATCAAGTAAAAATTACCTTGGTCAGGATGCATGAATCTGAACACATGGCTTTTTCCAATAATAATACGATTTCCAGAGAATAGTTCAAGAGATTTTACAACTTCTTTTCCATTGACAAATGTCTGTGATCCTTCACATGGCACGATCATAACAACAGCTGTCAAAGTAAAATATTCATAACTTCATAACTTGTTTTGGACAAATTCATCCAAGAAGTGAAGTGAAAAGCAGTATTGTGTTCCCCGAAATTTCAATATGCCCAATAGATACGGAAACAGAATGAAATCTTTTTCAAAAAAAGAAAGTGGTAGATGTGGAAAGCATATAACTTCATGGTTCAGTCAAGCACGGCAAAGGTACTTCATCCTTATAGATTAATTGTCTCAAGAATTATCATCGCACTCAGAACGACTTCGTAAAATATTTGCATGACAAGATAAATTTGCAGTTAGTTAACCCGGTTGGTAGTCGAGTACATTTAATTTGAAACAAACATTCAACTTATCTATAGATTACAATATTTCATTATGTTATCGTGTAAATATATGAAGAGGATTTTCATCATAAATCTATCTACAGTATATCAGATTTCAGGACCTTTTCAACATTAAGCAAGTTAATATCGCTATATTCGTGAAAAAGGTATAAACAATAAATGAAAAAGATTTAATGAAGACTGAAAACAGAGTGATTCTCTCACCATATCCATTCTCGGATATTTGATTTTGAAAAATACAATGTTCATCCATAATAAACTCCCCACTTAATACAATATCTTGAGGCACTTTGGCTGTTGATAAACCAACCCTGGAATTAAATAAATTCACTGGATGAAGATAGAATTAAATCAATACTTAAGATCAATAAACAGAAATCTGTTTCAAACGTCTAAATTAAATGCAAAGCTGATGGTATCGAAATTGAGATTGCTGATTTTGGATGCACGAATCTAACATGAACTTCGCTCTGAAATTTTATCGAATATTAATATAAGGAACCTTAATCACTGAGAATTTATTGAAGATGTCGTTTTCAATCAATTCATTTTGCAGTTAAATCATGATATATGCCAAATTTTATGCTGTAAAATTTGACATAAATCATGATTTTGCTGCAAAATGGGTAAATTATTATCAAATATCAACAATTTTGTTTACCTGAAATGTTTAAACATTAATCTATTTTTACAGCGAAACATCGCTTAAATCAAATCACAAAGCAGCCCTATTGGTGACATACATTTGCAATTGTTCATAAAACGAAAATGCTCAACAGATTAATACATAGCTTCATCAATCATCTTTAAATAAGCAATGAGGCAATTCAGTTAACCCTTCTTTTTAGCACTAAACCCAATTATCAATAAATAATACATTGCATGATTGAGTACTGACCTAGTAATTCCTTCTTTGATATAATACAAAAGACACTCTGACATGAGTGCATCCTCATTCAAATTTACAAGATGAGGAGTTCGTTTTGGTGAAAACACACCAAGAGTTCCTCCATCTTGATGCAATGAAACTCCTAATTCCATAAGTGCATGTTCTCTGTCAAAAATAAAATAATAAGAAGAATAATAAGAAGTTAGAAAGAGAGAATTTGTTACTTTGTCAATCATAAAAGCAACCCATGCCCACCACTCAACCCATGGTGTAATAACTTGGGTAGGCTAAGCCGAATAGAAAAAGATTATATCTTGCCAGCTATCCTAACCCCACCAGTCTATAAGTGGCCACTAGTACAGGGCCTCGGGCAGGGCGATCCACTCTAAGAAGTGGCGAAAAGGATAAAAATACATAAACTTGTAAGTAAATACATAAGCTAATGTAAATCGCTAAAGACTTGGATGGTAAAGACTGGTGGTTGGTTGGCCAGCCGGTCACAAAGTCTGTATCACCCATTTGATCGACTACAACTAGACTGTATGTGATTAGGGGTGGCCAAAATCCAATATCTTCTGGTTTCAGAACAGAATCGAATAATTTTTCCGAATCGAATATTCGAATCGGAAGTCATATAATAACAAACAAAGTCATTTCATCAGCTTATAATTTACTAGAAAATTCACACTTGTTTTTAAAAAACAAGTGTTTTGTTGATTTGGATTTGGCAGAAATGGAATCGAATAATTAATTATTCGAATAATTCGAATCAAATCAAATATTTTGGACAGCCCTATCTGTGATTAATCATATTCTCAAGTTCGACAGTGTTTTATTTTCCAACTGCCAGCCTATCAGATTCAACGGTGCTCCATGTATTTGTAATCGATGTCATACCTCTGTTGTCTGATAAACTCTGTTTTCTTCAATTTTTCTTCCCAGGTTTCGTTCAATTCAGCAATTATTTTTTCGGATTCCTGAAATATAAAAAAGAAATTAAAAAACATAGCAAACAGAAATTTCATTTTTTGATGCATGAGTTCAAGTAACAAAACGAAGTAAGATATTCTTGTTTTCCTACAGATGTCTGAAAGTTTCACATAATTTGTTTCAGAATCATTGAATACTTCACGAAAATCAACTTCTGTAAAACTTTTATCAGTTATTATATAAAAGTCATAAAAAAACATTTATATTTTAAATTCACGCAGGTGGAATATCTCAAATAGTGTTTTTCTAGAAAACTTTTCTTTTAAAGACCGACATTTCCTTGTGGCATTCCATCAGTTCACTAAAAAATAAATAAAATTTTGGTTCAGAAAGGGAATTTCTGCCTTGTGATGTTGATAAGTTTTCGGAAATCAATGCTTTAACTTTTAAAAGTGAAAAACAGTTTTTGGCAGTTTGAATGAATAATTTACATCCCGTTCATTTTCGGTGTACCTTCAACTGTTCCAATGCATCTTTCTCTTTACCATACATTCGAACTTCTTCCATTCCATATTCAGTCATTTCACCTGTTGAGATGGATGTATATATTGTAATAAGTTTTGAAAAGTGGGAACAAATGATGTTAGGCCTACTATTTGGGGGTATAAGATTTCATAAAACACTTTTTCAAATAAAAATTTTGTATACAATAAAAAGCAAAGAATATGTATTATTGCATACACTGTAACTTTATCGATCACTGATAATAAATACAGACACTTTCAAAAGTAATATCAGAGCTCATACCAAAGCCCTATAACGTTATGACAGCACAATTTCAAAATTGAAAATATCACAAATATGTGGAGTACAGTAATCTGAGAGATCAAGCATAATCGTTATCAAAATTGGGTTATTGTTGAGCCTTCGAATTAAATAGGAAAATTAATCAAATTGTCCAATGATGGAATGGGTTTATATAAAAAAAATTGTATCATCGCATCAGAGAAATGTTCAAAGAACAATCACCTTTATCAGATGATTTCTTGTTGATAGAACTTAGTTGTTGCATGCTTCGTGATGTCATAAGATCTGACAATCCCTCAGCTCTCAGTACTTGTTTCAATTGTTCAATTTCAGCTTTCAATTCTCTGATTAGTTTGGCATTTGGATCTTCGTTAACCACAGCATTACACTTGATTTGTTTTGCTCTGTCCGCATACCTTAAAAAAGAGTCGTCACCAATTAAATTTCAACTGCAACCATATTCAAATTATTTGAAAATCAGTTAATATTGTAGTCACAGGCCATAATACCATTGTAAACAATTTAGTGTTATGTTATTTAAAAAATGACGTTGATTACAGCAGGGTGAATTTACAACCATGAACTGCATTGCATCAATATTGTACTTAGAATATCATTCAAATAATAGAACCAAAATAGATTTTGCGAGGAATAAATTACCATAGTGAATTTTTATATCCAGAAATCGTCTACAAATAAAAATGTAAATTTCTAATGTTGTTGTTTAAATTTATCAATTATTGAAAATAAGCAAACCTAGGCCTTCTCAACTTTGATCTGCCTTCCCCTAAACACTGAACACATAAAATACCTTAATGTGCTCAAAGATTCATCGTAGTTAATATCCGCAGGACTGACAGCAGCAATCATAGCAGTTTTAGAATTTCCACCAAGATTCTCTTTCAATAACCATGTTAATACTGAATCACGATATGGAACATATTCTCCTCTCTTTTTCTTGCTTTTGCCCTGTTGAAGAATGTTAAGGAATGTTTGAGAGTTGATTTCAAGTGAAACAGCATTGAAAGTTTTGCTTATAAATAGCAACAGGGGGTTATTATTAAATAAAATTTCACAACGGGTAAAACATTTGTGAAGATATCCAAAAAATTTGCAGACAGGTCTGATACAAAACAATATTTTTTAGGATTATAAATAATCATGGTAAGAGAAGAAATTGAGTATCGAGATATCAAATTCAGCTAACAAAACGATATAATTTAAAAAAAATGAACATTATTTCACATAAATTTAATATATCACATTAATAAATAATGAAATAATTGAAAATTGAACATAAAATACAAGGAATATTTGATTAGGAAGGAGTGATATGACATCATTAATAAACAACATATGTGTGAAATAGCAAGTGGACTTCAACATATGCTCAGATAATCATATAATCAATCTCATTCATTAAATACATTATTTGTTATCAATCCCAGGAGAGTAAGGCAGGTTCATTATATGAAATTTGAACTTCGCTGTTTACTTTATTCACAAAAAGATAGAACGTGACTAGCTTCATGTAAATATACTTACACATATTACTCCGTTATCCTATGTAAGCATGGGAAAAAGATAATTTAAAATATCAATAAAAAAACGTACATGATAAAATAAAAAAGGCAAACGAGACTTAGTATTAAGATCCTAACCTATTTTAGCATTTTAAAAAATAACCTCAATATGCCATCTCACATTACAGTAAAAAGATTACTTTGATAAAGTCGGATTTTGCAGAAATGATACATCAGTCAACAAAATGAATTCTATTAGTCTATATACAAATTTGCGATTCAATTTCAGTTTCATGTTTGAGCTGAAGGCTCAATGTAAAGAACATTTGGAAAAGATCAGTGTTACATCATAGTGAATTTTTTTATAAAATTTCAGATAAGCAGCAAGTCATATGGTAAGCAATACCCATCATTACAAAAATTGTCATTAAAAAAATATGATTAATTGCATTCTGAGCTTACTTCAAACAATGTGTATGATATTGAGTTACACAACTATTCGAAGAATTAATTCAATTTTGAAATTATTGAGTATTTATGAATGTACAGTGCTCATAGGGATGTTTTTTTCTTATTATAATTTATTTGAACATGCATTAATTAATAAATTAATAAACATTAATTATGCATAATTACAGAATGAATACTGTATCAAATCTTTCGCATTTATATCAACGATGACCAGGAAATTAAAAAACTGACATTCTCATCATTCGGATGAAAATTTTAAAAATAAATAAAATAACCACAATTCTCCTGAAAGTTGTTGGCCAGGGTTTGGTCCTTCATGACCTGATTTTACTATAAATGATCCAAAATTTTGATAGTGAGGCATTCAAACTGTCCTTGACATTGTGCAATAGATATCAAATTAGTTATATAATCTCACCTGTTCTGCCAAAGCAGATATAACTTTTCCAAGTGTTGTCAACGACTTATTAATATTTGCTCCTTCTTTCAATCTTTTACCTTTCGCACCAGTTGATTCAGCACGTTCACTTCCAGCAAGATCAACAAGACTGACTTTACTAACCTGATTCGAAATGAAATTTTAGTGACTTTACATAACGGTAAAAGTGAATAATTTTTATTATATTTTACCAGTATATAATTTTTATATTTGTATAGATATTTTCATATTTGTAGTCTTGTTGATGCAAGATAAGAATTGATATTCAGATGAAGACATCTCTAACACAACCGCAAAACATGGTTAGAAAAAGCATCATTCTGTAATGTATATGATGGTAAGATAAGTTTTTGAAAAAACTATTACTTTTTCAGTTTCCAGACTTGTCAAAGAATCGACTTTCTTTTGAGTGAAAATTATATTAAAAACTCCATGAGATCGACTACTCGTTGCATTCATGTTTGTTGCTGCCACAGTCCTATAAAACAAGAAAAAAATTAGATTCTTCAAACATGAGGCAAACCATAGATGGATAATATGATTCTCACTAATCAATTTTTTTTATTTTAGTACAATCTGTTGTAATATGATCAAAGGCATATTAAAACAAAGTTCGAATTAAAAGTTTGAATATTTGGAGAGTTCAAATTTTGAAATATTTGTAAATTTGGTTAAAAATGGATAAAGAATCATATGCCAGTAAACAAAATAACTTTAAATTTACATAAATTCCCAATGCTTTAAAATTACGAGTTGAAATTTCGCAATATTTGTGAAATCTATAACAAACCATATGATATTACCACTAAATTACTACTGCCAAGGCATATTTGAATTTCTTACATTTAATTAAGAAATTAAGCATTTAATTTGAACTCTGCATGAGAGATGCCGCAGATCCATACCAGTTCACTTTCCCCAAAAAAAAACAGTAAAATATAGTAGAAGCATCCATATTAGCATTGTTAAAATTTGATATACTGAAAAAGAGTAATTTTAATCAGGTCTGGCAGCAAATTCAAGTCATTTTCTTTTAGTGATGTTTCAGTGTGCAATAAAAACATGATAATTATATATAAATAATATGCTGTGAAATTTGAATAAAAGATTGTTTTCACTGTACATATATACTCAAAATAGAAGTACCGGTATCGAACACGATGGCAGAATTTTGTTTTTTCTCTGGGTGCCTCTCACAATATTATTAATAAAGTCATTTTGTTTCTGTGATTTAAAAAGGCTCAACATCATTAACACTGCTATTAAATAGCAGTGTTAATGATGTTGAGCCTTTTAGACAGATGATGCTAATAACAATAAATATCTAAAGTCAGTATATTTATTGTTTTGTGATCAATGCTATCACTTGGGAAAAATTTTTCATGTTAGGAGCCATTTTATTTTGGATAGCAAATTGTCTGACACTCGACCATTGCGGTTTTGGCAACCTTGGATTTGTTTAATTTTTATTTAGGGTGAAATTACCTTATACATTCCAAATAAACTCGTCAAAACAACCTATTGTAATTCTTTTGTCTGACTTGGGTTTGAATTTTGAATCCTGACAGACCTTCCATGATTCAAACTCAATATCTCTAACTCACTGTGATTCTAGATATCTTTTATTTTGAATATTTTAATTGAATTAGAAGAGAAATTTAGAAGAAAATTATTTCAATTTCAAGGATTTTTTGATTTTTCGACTTAGAATGGAACTATTTTCTTGATTTCCTTATTTTTTTGATAAGGAAATTCAGGCGTTCTGATATAAGAATATATATAATACAGTATTATGAAATGCATATACTTGAATAACCAAATGTCAAATATTAGAGTAATAGAAAATCCTAACTGAAAGTTGTTGACTCAATATGTTGAATTTTACCTCGCTTTGTTCCCTTCATCCATTAAATTACTGATATCGCAGTATGATTGTACAGCAAGTTTTGAGAGATCCTCAACATAAGGTCCCAATAAAGGATGTTCTCTCACTCTCAAATTCTTGTTGTTCTTTGGATTTAGCAAATCACGAACTCTTTCGCAATATATTTCCATATAACTGACTTCCACAGAATATTTTAAACTTTGTTCTTCATGACCAGATACTCTGCTGAACAGTTCTTCACATAGCTGAAAAAGTACAGTATTAGTACGGTAT
Organism: Styela plicata; assembly: GCA_963675895.2. Lineage (NCBI taxonomy): Eukaryota > Metazoa > Chordata > Ascidiacea > Stolidobranchia > Styelidae > Styela > Styela plicata. The sequence continues at coordinate 24,587,298 of OZ023140.1, forward strand.
ATGAATATTATTGATAAAAAATTGGATATCATTTTATCGTACTATGGAAACCATACAACATCTTGTACAGTTGAGAATAGATTTTGCAGCAACTCAAGAAAATCATTCAGATTTTGTATCCTACTCATAAAAAATGTCCAAGACTTTAAGAATAAAGATTTCCAAACAAAATCAAAAAATTAAGCAAGAGACATGCTCATCGTAAAATGTTGTAGGATTCTTGTATATTTAAGCTTTCGAGTTGTGATGGATGGTACACCAATTAGTATAGATCCTATAAAATAAAAATACTACTATGGGATATAAGGACATCACAAACCAGAGTAAAAATCAATATTCTGTCTGAGGTTTAGAAATTTTACATTTTCTACATTGTACGTCAATTAGGTCACAGCGGTTTAGATTTAGTGCCGATAATAAACCTAAAAAACAAGGTATTGTATAATTTTGATAAAAAGTAATGTGTTTTTCTAGATTGTTCTTGAATTGAAATCATGATGCAGTGTAATCATGCAGATACGTAGTAAAATTTGAAATAAATAAGAATTTGCTGCAAAATTGGCAACATAGTCAAATATCAGAATATTCACTTATCAAAAATAAAAATGTCCGTACCTTGTTCTATTTACAAAGTGAATTTTGAATATCATTTAAACTGAACTATAAAGTCAATTAAAAGTAGTGTTAATAAATTTAGTGTTCTAGTTTTCAATTGGTTACAGGCAAGAACCAAAATAATTATCATACTCTCTTGCAACTAAATCCGATTATCACTCCGGGGGTTGTGTACAAGTACTGAGTCTGTTTTACATCAAACTCACAAGAATGTGACTTATCATTTAACATTCATATTGGCATTTGTGTTTTGATTTAGACGAATACACGATTCTGTCTTTCACTCCAATAACTATTTCTTTTTATCAGATAGTGAATTACAAATAAAGTTGAGTTATATTCAATACTTGCATTGAAAAGATCTGTTGGATAATAATATATTAAACCTTTCCAACTGCTAATTTCAATCACACACAGGTGGAGCTTGTAATGAGAAAATTATGAATTAACAGTGGAGGGAATAAACTGACAGAATATGATCCAATATAATTATGTTAGAATTCTAAAATACTTTAATATTCAGATAAAGAAACCCCAGACTGGCAGAATGCCAGCTACTCTGCTACTCTGACATCCGAAGAAAATAGGTCCCATCAGAAGAAAATTTAGCAAGTGAGCAACATTTCATGATTTCTATGGCTAGAAGATTAAATAGAGGTCTCTTTGTGAGTGTCTAGTAGCAGCCGAACTGCACAAAAAGATTCAAAATCATCAATACTGCTATGAAATAGCAGTGTTGATGGTTTTGAAGCTTTTTTTTGTCCATCCGAAGAAAATGACATGAACTTTTTTCTGAAAAAAATGCACTAAAAATAGATACGAATTGAAGCATCAAAATATTAGAATATGTTTTGCATAATAAAATCATTTACGTTACTTTTAAAAAACTTTATAGGATGAAAAAAAATTGTATTTAAAAGCCCCATTACTTCTCAACATTTCATACTGGTATTGTACTCCATTTAACTATTCTTTTAGGATGGCAGTGACTATTTGTATATTCTTAAGTTTGTATTCCTTGAAAGAGATAAAGCTGATTGAAGGTAATAAGTATCAGGATACAATTTGCTAGTCATACCTGTGGAATAATTCCAGCTTGATCACCACCGTCTTGTTTTCCCATCATTGTATATGATTTCCCAGCACCAGTTTGTCCGTATGCAAATATACATACATTATACCCATTGAATGCATGTTGTAACATTTCTCTGCCGAGGTCATCATAAACTTTTTGTTGTGATGCATAATTTGGTTCAGAATTCTTGAAATAAAATGAAATTCTAAAGTGCATCAAGCAATATATATATTGAATATCTTTATCACTTCTAGCGAAAAGATCATTTTTCTAAAGGTGTATGAAATTTCCATGTCCTTAACTAAAAATGTCTTTCGATATCATGTGAACATGTATATTGTGAAGTGCTCATAGTTTATTCATCTAGAGCTTCGTTCTCAAGATATTTCAGATTGATCAGGCAGGCAGAATGTTAGTTACTCTGCCACTCAGACAACCATAGAAAATAGGTCCCATCAAAAGAAAATTGTGCACTATTCTACTATATATCCCTTGTTAGAGGACTAAAATGCCCTTTTTCGAGTATCTGCTAGCAACCGAACAGCACAAAAGTTCCAAAATCAACAATACTGCTATGAAATGGCAGTGTTGATGGTTTCGAAACTTTTTGATTACCCAAATAAAATGACATGTACTTTTGGACACACGATGAGAAACTAGATTCTGTCATATCATATTGGGCATAGAAAATCATTCATTAAACAGAAATGAGGAACAAAAAAAAAATTGGAAATCCGCTATGATTCACGTTCAGGTTGTTTCAAGATAAATTTAAGCAAGCGGCACAAATCAATAAATTATTCATAACAGTGCTGAATCGAATGTTGTATATTACGCTTTACGCATTCAAAAATAATAGCCTTTTCAATTTCCTTGCACAACTTGAATTCCAGATTAAAATTTTAGAAGAGCATAAAAAGCTCTCATACAGGCCGAGAGTAGAATGCTTCCCTGGCAATTGACATCTCCAGGTAGTTTCTTTCTGCTTCTGCTTTTGAGTAAAAAAATCTGCTCTTTTCATTAGAAACGACAGAAACACTATGTTTTTTATTATATGGCCTTTGTATTCAAAATAACATCCACCAATTTAAACAGAATTTAGTTAATTCAAATTTTTAAGAAATTATGAAACACAAATCAAGTTGTGTCATTTTGACTATAAAATTGAATATTCCGACGATCTTCTATTATTTTCGGACCAATTCGCCATGCATCATTTTTCGTCATTCTGAAAACCATGAATTTTTCATGGCAATCCATTTTTGAGCAGTACAACAATGGGATAAAAAATTACGTCATCTTCGAAAAAATCACTGGATTACATTTGAATAAGCATGAACCACGAGCAAATAGAGAAAAATGGATCAACTTAGATATGGCTCATACATAATCAAACATTTTCAATAAGCAAAGTCATGGCATGTCTATTGTCTTACCTTATGGTGAATCATCACCAGGTAAAATACTAAAAAGAATACTTACTTCACCAAAAGACCAATAAGAATGATCGTAATTGAAACTCTTCGGATTATCTTGAGGTTGCTTGGGGTTTCTTATAACTGAAATTAAAAAAGGTTCATATTGGAGCTATCATTCTTATAGAAATTAATAAGGACATGAGCCCATAATCAAAATCTTATACTGCATACGATCTGTGTTGACTGATATAATGGTATTTTCCAGTTGTGTGCAAATTAAACATATCACTTTAAAAATAATTTTGCTGTTAATGGACTTTTATTAAAAATACGTGCCTTTCAATTTCGCATTAAGGTTTTTAAGGTTTCTTGATAAAATAAGAGGGACACAAGAATCAGAGAATCTTGTAATGGTCGAAAATAAAAGATATCGGTACATAAAATGAAAAAAAAGATAGAAATTATCTCTTATTATAATAATTTATTTGTACAAAACCGGTATCGGCACACAGCGTCACACAGAAGAGCTTGAGCATGTGCAAATGCTTGATATTTTCTACACCGATACTTGCGACTTAAAATTATCAAGTGCCATCCATATAAAATCAGGAGAAACATTTACCAACATCTGATCGTTAATATTTGATGGCACAAAGTGTGAGTATATAGAAAAAATGTCAGTAACCTCTATAAAGATATCTCTGGACATGCAAAATGATGTTATCGCCATTTGCAAGACTGGCAGAATGTTGCCATGGGTTCAATGATAAGAAGATTTACCAATAGAATGATATTTCATGATCCATTTATGATTAGGAGATTTAAATAACCCTTTTTTAGTGTCTGGTTGTAACCAAAATGTATAAAAAGTTCAAAATCACCAATAGCAGTGATGATGGTTTTAAAGCTTTTTTGTCCATTTGAAGAAAATGACATGATACTGCCACCCAGGACATCGCTAGGTCAAGTTTTATTAACGTAATACATGACCTGCTGTATAAGAACCAAACAATATATTAAGCTGTACTTATAACAATTGACCAGATGGCTATAAAAGAAAATCTCTGCACCTTAATCAAAATATGGATCCTTATATCATCGACAAAAATTACCATTAGATACTATTGTTTATCAATATATATATAATAAACATGATCTAATGCCCAATTTCCTATTCGATTTTAGAAGACGCAAAGGTTATAAAATATTGGACCTGGAATTTAAAATATAAGTGGGCAGTTTAAGTTCACAGATTCAGATAAAATGTAAAGAAATTATGTTCAAACTTTAGTTTCCAAATTATCCAAGGACAAATATTTCAGTAGTCTGTCATCATCGGACCATACATTAAACAGAAATATCACAATAATTTATGAATCACCAAATTAGCTACCGCTATGCTAAGAAAAGCCAGTCGAAACATCTCGATTCATCAATGGATCACACCTGGTATGCATAACTTTATATGAATCATGTGTTTCAGATTGACGCAGATGGTAAGATATATTAAACTGTCCAATATTATACAATCCCCCTGAGAGAGGGAATACGACAGTATATATTTTGGTTGATTAATAATACCCTTCAGACTCGTCAATACATCACAATTCCCAAATGTGGATGATATGCAAGCAGTTGTCACTTGCCAACCAGTTGCATACAGTAATGATTAAAAAAAAAACAAATAGACAAAAATTTTGTTTGTTCAGAATTTATCTGTCTCTTTCAGATGCTAAATATTACGGCTCCATTATTTTACCGGATATTTTTGTATCAAGATATCAACATATAAAGTGCAAATTTCCCTTGTTATTATTAAAATTTATCAAAATGGTATATTGCCAGACTGGCGGAATATCAGTTACTCTGTTACTCAGACACCTGAAGAAACTGGGTCTCACCAGAAGAAAATTTAGCAAATGAGTAATATTTCATGATATATCTGTGGCTAAAAGATTTAAATGTCTCTTTTCGAGTGTCTGGTATCGACTAAACTATAGAAAAATCTTCAAAATCACTAACACTGCTATGAAATAGCAGTGTTGATGATTTTTAAGTTTTTCTGTCAAATCGAAGGAAACGACACGAACATTTCGTACACCTTGATGAAAAACAAGATTCTGTCACGCTTGGCCATTATGCTATGTGACAAAATTATTCCATATCAGGAGAACATCGGCACATCGCTAAAGCATGTTTTGTCAGTATGGGTCACTTGAAGAACCACATGGTCTACATATGACTGACTTTTGGGCACTGTAGCTCATACTAACCAAAATACAATTTTTGATTAGGATACTCCCTATCAACTTCATTAAAGTAATGTAATTTGCCATTATCCTGGAATAATTCTTTTCAGTCCCTGACAAGAAAGAGATTGCACACCAGAACAAAAATATCATCAACAATATTATAAGGGATCTAAATGACTACCGGTACTGGTAATTATATCTAGGGTTGTCGTGACTATGCCGATATTTGTATGTATTATTTTGTAATCTTGCTGCAAAGGCATAATTTTTGTCAAATTTTACAACATAAAATGTGCCATATACATATATATATTTATATTATGATTTTCACTGGAAAATGGATTACTGTAATTCAATAAAAGTCATCAAAACTACATACTTTAAACCAGAATTCTAGCATACTCATAACAGGATTCCTATTTATATCAAAAGTTTCAAAAAAATGAAAAACTTACTAGTAGTGGCATCATTCATTTCAATAATACACTTTGCATTTCTACTTTTCTCTCGACTGTTAAATGGTCGGACCCGAACTGCAACTTTGACGGAAGACATCCTGCTGGCCTAGTTTCTCCTATTTCTATTTGTTTCCCAGTTCCAACTACATTTGTTACGTTGATCCAGTGTATTATATTTTAGCTTTTATAACCAAATTATGCTTAAGGATTTGTAAATTTTCATTTTAAAATGTTTAACCAGTTTCTACCTGAAATGAATTTAAATAAAATTGGTTAGAAAGAAATACAGGCATCAAAAAAAAAATCTTACAACGTATATGTCCTGTGTACTATTGTCACCCACATTGGACTTGAAAACTTGGCAACTTGTCGTTACTGGTTACTAATTACTATTGAGGATAAGTGGACAAAATTAGAAATATACTTTACAATGATGAGACAGTACAACTATTACCAATGGATGTTCAGGTACAAGCATAATACTTCTAAACATGGCAATGCCAAGAGTGCAACTGGTATATCAACAATTATATCATTAACAATGGAGCTCGGGGGTGCCCGGTTAGCTCAATCGGTAGAAAGCGTTAGGAATACGCTTCGAACTCTGCATCTCTGATCTTCATGACACAGGTTCCGATCCTGTGAGGCCTCGCCAGTGCGTGGTGGTTCACGCAAGCGCTACTGGGGCTTCCTCCGCCAACCAGGTCCATGTACAGGAAAAAGGAGAAATTCGATAATCCAAAAAACCCTTCACCCCGATTCCGAACTGGTATCTGCGCGAGAGGTTGTGGTTCACCATATAGTTAAGCTGTATTCTCTATTCTCGACTTTCCTCTCCCGTGGGATAAAAATGATATCCTATCCTATCGATTGAACACTGGACATTTGCATATTGTTTGTATTGTTTTATTTTATATTTACTGTTATGCAAGCTAATCCAAGTAACAAGTCTGTTTACAACGGCCAAATAATTGCCAATGTGATAATAGAGCGTTTTAATGTTTTTGCTCGAGTGACTTTATTTATCGCACTTTCAAAATAATTCCCAAATATTTGCATTTGTTTTATAGGGATATTGGGGTTTGATTTACGCATTGATCTCACTTCTCTGGGTGAATCAGCTCAAGTTTACAATATCAACTTTTCAGTTTTAGGTTTTGATCTTTTTCCTGGTTCTCCTTTCATATCCTCCTTTGAGAGTACTGTATTGGCAGCAGAAATTTAACAATGAAGTTATTATTATGAACGGAAACAAAAAGCAACTGTACATCCAATGACGACCAATCTTAACCCAAGATGAAATGTCTTATGTTTGCAGCATTGGCGCCCTCTATTAGGATGAGAATAACTTGCCCGTTTTAATTTTATTGAGATTCGGGAGTTCCTTTCCTCAGAAGAATAAAAATGAAAGCTATCCTAAAACCGAGACAAGATGACTGACAAACTTTCCCCAGTATACTGTACAACTGTACTAAACCTTTGCATTTTCCACACTTCTCTGCTATTCTGCCATCAAAGCTGAACCTATACCAGTACCCTTATGTTTAAAGTGACTGTATACCATAAAACTGGGTGATTCTGAAATATATTTCCTCATTTCCGATCAAAAATAATCTATATTTGCTGAACGCTTGAATCTTTTTCAATACTAATACTGTCAAAGCATACTGCCATATTTTAAGTAAAATTCGTAAAACCATTTCAAGTAAACTATGTAATGGGGTCAAAGTGCATGTAACGATTGAACAAATGATTGAATTGTGGGAGGAACAAGTCCCCCTAGGTTTTGGCAGGAAGGAACAGTCCTCCCAGGAAGATTTGTAACTTAAACAAATATTTTTCCCACCATTTTGGCATGCAATCACATATTATAGAGTCTTATAGTGTATGCCCCCAAAAATGGTGTATTTTTCAACAAAGTGGCCAATATTTTTGCGCACAAGTTTTGTTACAAGAAAATTTTAATATTATTTTTTATGTTCATGTTAAGATTTTTACACCTCTGATAAGAGATATGGATAGATTGATTTATTTATCTCGTCGTGACAATAGTATCAAAAAATATCATATTTACATCTTAGAGTTACAAGTAAGGAGGATCAGGCAAATGGACAAAACCTCAAATGAAGTCTGAAAACACTAAGTATGCTCGACCGATAGCTTTAAAATTAATTTACCTACACAAGATAAAGTACAAAAAATAATTTGCATGCACGAACGAACAAAGGACGGATAACAATGGCCAGGGGCCTCAAAATAAATATACAGTAAACAATAGAAATTGAATATGTTCATGCGAAATCATAAAGTAAAATGCAAGCACAGATGTCAATATAGTTGCACAATATATATAAAAAAGGAAATCAGAATATTCACAATGTTACGCAAACAAATAGGTAGATGACAGATAACAATAGCAACATATAACAAAAGAAAAATATATGTGAAAAGAGGAATGAATAAACGACAAGCATGGACCACAAATAAACTATGACACCGAGGCGAGATTTATCAGCTGCACATGGTTGGAAGAAATAAATGTTGCTCGTCTCAAATCTTGAGTACAGCGCATCCTAGTAGCATTTGCAACTTACGCACAAAAAAAAACATGAAGATTGTTGTTAAGGAAATAATTATTGGGGGCATGGGACATAAATGAAGCGCAGATGGAGACGAGTTTCATTGATGGCTCACTGCCCAAGACAAAAATATAGAAATAATGTTTAAAATTAGTTTTTGTATTTTGCAAATTATGCGTCTAATTAGAAGTATTTATTCATTTAGCTAATCACAAATATTTTCATTTAAGAAAAGTCAAAGCACGAAAAGGACCAACCTTAATTATCAGCTGGAATATTTTCATCAAAGTCACCAAAAATATCAAAGTCGCAGGTTTGCCATAGGTAATCATTAAAAGAACAAAATAAGATCAGAAAAAAATACTGACTGGCTGATAACTCGATGAAATGAAAGTGCCCGCGATTAGGATTTGTCTGTTCCGTGTTTGTTAAACGCAGAACGGGAGAAATGCTAGCTGACCATTCAGCATCTAAACAGTAAAACTCTGCTAACATCTACTCTACTGTTTAACCAGAGTTACCAGGGCACAATGACAGGACCTCTACTCTGCAATACCGGTACAGACTATCCTCTACTGTCTATCTCGGCCAGGGCATTCAGCATTGGAAAGGGTAGGTCCTTCCTAGAATCCGGGATTTCCCCAACATTTTTTCGGTGGACTCATGATCGCTCAGGCGTGATATGACGCTAGAAAGGAATGAAAAAAGAAATGAGCGAACTCATTATCAGCGAAATGAAAGTTATATATGTTCTTTCAGGAATAGGGTGATTATCTCTTTAATAATTACAACGATTAGGTTCAACAGCTGCAAATTGCGTTCAGTCAGTATTAAATTGCATGCAAAATAATCTTGCGGACTTTTATTTTACTTAATTATGAGAAATATCCTCTGGCGCACATTTCATACATGTAATAATGGTCACGTACATTTTTTCCGATGAATTGGGCCCCCTCCTCAATGTCGAACATCTCTTTTTTGCTAAATTGAATTCCAGAAGTCAGAATGGGATTTTTAATATGTATATATATATATATATATTTGGATGTCTAAATGTTTCAATTTTAATCAAATTACCCAATTCATGAGTTATTTCCCAACTACCGCAATCATATTCTGTGAGCTTCAGTAAAATCTGAAAAGTAATTGCATATATTGAAATTAAAAATAAAAAAGTATCATATCATTACCATGACAATCGTTTACACATATTGTGCCAGCACTGAGCATGTCGAACATCTTTTGCAATCGCTGCTAACCGGGTAGTACACCTATATTGAGCTGGGTGCTGCCTGCCTAAAGATTTCTGATAATACCAAAACCTTTAGACGCGTAATACTTTTTGTTGCGTTTTTTCTGTTTCGGACAAAATACAACGTCCGGTTTAATACTATAAAGTTTGGCCTCCAATAATTATTTTTATACATTTCACTCAATGCGACTCACGGGCAAAAAGAATAAATGAAATACGCTGTAGAATTTTGCACCGAAATTCGGAACACTGGATTAGGCAAAATAGTTGCCCAATTTGGGTATGCATTCACATTTTTTATAAATTTTTGCTTCTATAGGTTATTTTTGCTCTGAAAAAATGTGAACTACCCTAACAAAGGGGTCAAAATGATTCGCAAAAAGTTTCGTTTGGGGAAATCGATTTGTTATGCTTGCCCTTTCAAGATTTAACATTTCCGCTACCGCTTGACGAAATGATTCTGAATATATCCAACCCCTTGCATTAATCTTAATTTACGATTGATTTAAAAGAATTAAATCTGGTGACCAGCTTCACAAAATTACCCATTTCTGACTGCAATTGCCTCAAAATATCTTCACTTTTCAACGCTTTAGTTAGGCCTTTTAAAGCTGACAACAATTTTCTGACAAAAAATGCCGCGATCCTAAAAATCGCCTCTGTTTCAGATTCAAGGTTCGAACGATTCGGATATAATTGGAAAATCGGATAAACAATTTAGTTTATCTGTTCTAATCAAAAAAGTTAATGGGAAAGTTTATATTAGAGTTGTTGCATCTCAATTTTAATTCTGGCAATTTTCAACAAATTTATTGAAATCTTCGTTCGTGCAATTTAATTTATCTGGCTTTACTATCGGAAAAGTACGACATGATTCCGAAATCATTCCCAACCTGATAAAAAAAATTAACCTGGATGTTACCTGGGTGTAACCAGTTATCGGTGTTCGCGACTTCTATCACCATTACTAAAATTACTCCACTCATCCTTTTTTTTATAATATTATGTCATTGTTGTATATGATGATGAAATAAACTTAACTGATTACTGTGCTTTTAATACTATCTCTTCGCACACTCTGATAAACTGATAAACATAAAATAACCTATTCGATCGAACTGGGTGACAATTCAGAGTTGTCTGCTACACTGGAAAGTGAAGATACAAATGGATATAACTTTCATCTGCTCGCGGTGGCGTTATGAATATTTTAAAGTGGCTGGCAATGGTATCTCTTCTCCAAGTTACGAGCAATGCAAAATATCGATCTCCAGAATGGCACAAGAAAGTCCCTTCGCACACGTCAACAGTTTTGGGGTTATGAATAATTTAACATTATTTACGGCCGACCATAAAAATATAATACCGTTTCAGCTAAGTGCTTTAGCATTTAGTATCAACCCATCTAACATGGCCCTAGATTCAAATATGCTAATCGATTAGCTATGATGATCTCCGTTCAGCGGTGGGACACGCTATTGGACGGACACAATGTTTAAGCGTTTACAACAAGCTAGCATTTTAAAAATAAGTTGAAGTAAAATTGATAATTTTCACGCGAACTTGACTCTGTAAATGAAGCTAGTTATTCGGGAGCGAATTAGGACCGTGCAATATTGGATGCTCAGGGTTACAGATGGTGTTAGAAAGGATAAAATAAACCTCACCGAAAGACCACAATTTAACACATGCTGTTGGAAAATATGACTTACAATCAGGTAGCATGTCCTCTTTATTTTTTTAGGGCACATAGACTTGATATTCAAGAGAACGAAGAAAGGTCAATACCATGGTTCAACTACTTGAGCAGTAGAGAGCTTCGCTTTCAATCACGGATATCGCTCATATCATATGAAATATATCGGAGCATAGTTTTCTTTGGTATTGTTTTGTTTTAGGTTGCGTCACTGGTCTTTAATTAAGTCCAAGTTGAAGATTACACAAAAACAACTTTCTTCATTTTTTAAACATAAAGTTTAAGAATATACCTAACAATTTATCGAATTCAAATCAAATTGACATTTTTATACTAACAAGGGGAAATTTAGTCATAAAAAGGCCGAAAAACATATTCTAATATTACAATTTGATACAATTTTTTCATTCCACTGTTTTTGTTATTTTATGTCGTTTTACCTACCAAGTCAACAACATTTGTTTATCACAGTTATTATCATCCCATGATTGGCTTGGCAGTTTGTTGTGCTTTTTGTTCACTCCCAACTGTTTTTTACATCTAGCGATGGCGCTTTTGTTTCAAGATCCAATTTTGCTTGCTGTTTTTACGATGATTTGTTTCGCTACTTTCATATTTCAAGTACAAATTTTATCAATTGTAAAATAATAATATACGGGCGCTTGAACAAGAGAGACTGTTTAAATCGGTTGTCGTAGTTTAGACGGTCTCGTTCAAATAGGTAGATCACAAGTGAACTGCATCATCGTCCAACAACTAAGGGGTCAACTCCACCTAACTTCAACCAATACCACCTCAGAGCAAGATGCAGAAAGGGTGAACACCGGTTACTTGATCGAACAACGACGACTTTACGAGTACAATAACGCTAGTACGCAAAATGCTCATCCGAAGCGACAAGAAGTTGAAACCTTATATTTAAGAATCTATTTTAAATATTCAAAGACAATAAAGACAAGGCTTTTATTGGGCGTCAGGAGATTGTGAATTTCAGAAGTGTCATTTTTAACTTTATTTTGGGATTTAATATTTGAGCACTATTGGGAACGCTAATTTCCAATTTTTCTTTTCATTTCGGTAGTTTTAATCAGAGCCATGCGTGTTCAGTCTCGGCGACTGAATCGTTATTAGATGTATTTATTTTACAGGTAAACTGGGGGGGGGGGGGGGGGGTCGCATGCATTCCAATTTTAATTATTCTATATCAATTCAGACGAATTTTCACTGAACTCAGATGATCTGCGACGGATCCTGGCAGAATCATCTAACCTACAAAAAACGTTTTAAAAACTCGCTATAGGCGCTCAGTTCGAGTTCCTGGATATTTGCTAAAGAATTGTCAACTGAAGCGATAATAATTTTGAAGCACGCATGCGTCAATAGGTTACGAAATGGTTTTGACATATTTTTAGATTGATCCCCATCGACTTTTTCCGCCTCAAGGTTTTCGGTAAATGCTGCGCACTGAATGTATATTCTATGTGCAATTTATACTAGTTAAACACGGTATAATCGTTCACCAAAACCAGGGCTGGGCAATTCGATTCAGTGATACGAGTCGATGAGAAGCACAATTTATTCGAATCAATCGTGAATCGTTCATAGGAATAAAAACTTGCTAAATAAACTCGGATTTTCATTTCAACGACAAAATACAGTACAATCTGTTTCATTTTGCCGTTAAAATGTGAAAATTTGTGCTCTTAGACACGTAGTTTGAATTGAAAATACACTATAAACTATAAAATTCTCGATTTTCACCAAGGAGAAGAAGTTGTAACAGTAATGATCGGATATTTGTCATTTAAATGGATTTAGTGAATCGATCCGGTTCGAAAAAAAATATTCGAATCAGATCCGAATTCCGAATGATTCGGTTTAGCCCACCCCTAACCACAACCGCAATTTCGATAAAAACGCAATAAGACGCCCTTTTCATGGGTCATATAAATTTAATCCATCGGAATTTCTACCAAAATACAACAAACTCATTCCCAAATCCCGCAGCTAACGCTTTGTTCCAGCATTACTCACATACGCTATACGTCTGAACAAGTAACTAGCAAATTCGAGGTATTCACTCACGTACACGCAATCTGACCACTTCCTAAGCCTGGAAGATCACGATAGTTCGGACTAATCTCATGATTGATACTACAAATGCAGCAAATTGAGCCGATTGCGAATTCAAGTTATTCACGCACACACCATCTGACCACTTTCTAACAGGGGAGGGTCATCTTGTTATTCAGTTACTCTTTAGCAATCGCGAATTCGTTTCCTATCATTCGAACGATTTGTCACGAGATTCACTAAACTGACTTCCTAACATTGGAAGAGTTAAGAGTCCAGTTGAAGTAACACGATGGAGTCATTCTTAAGACAAGTCGCAATGCTTCAGCGTTACGCAAAACTTTGCAGAATGTAGAATAGCCCAACGTCTGAACAGCTCGCATTTGCTTATTGCTTAATAAAATGAGCTTCGCCCCTCCTTCAAATAGTCTTTTACAAAACGCCCGCCTGTGCGCTTATTCAATTAATGTTCATATCTCGATTGCATGTCTAGTGTTTTATTCGTTTGACCTAACGTCGCTGTAGTCTAAATTGCCCCACGGATCGTCCCATTTTTGAAATATTTGCTGCTCGAAGTCACTCGATGGATTGTGTCCATTTTAACAGTTCCATCATATTTGCGAGGGTCACATATTTTAAATAGTCTTCGGATCAATTCAGCTAAATGTAGAAATTTAAATATTAGGCTCCAATAGCGTTAAACCACACCGTTATGGTTAGGTGGGGACTATCCAAATATATTTACCTGCACCTGCTTGTTATAGTGCATTACAACCTAAGTTCCTCGTTAATTTATTTATTTCCCCAAAAATATGCAAGCCTCTGTATTTGATGTATTTTCCTTCTTGCTTTCGTGCTGATGGTTTGTGCTTTTGTGATTATTATATCTGAATTTCATTGTCAAAATATTCTTAGCTTCGCTTCACCTCCAAATAAACCTACCGTATGTACTTTTATCAAATTAACGCCTTGGATTTTTTTCAACGAATAGTTAAAATCACGCGCTACAGCAAAATCCCTGGTCTTGACTATTTTCCCCGTCAATTTGGCACGTTTTTCATTTCAGAAAATGCTTTTTATTTTTTGGTTTTGGGCCTAACGAGTGATTACATTCGAACAGGGGAACTGTATATAGCGTGTGGAACTACACAGATTTTATTTCGATGTTTTTATTTTTCTTCGCTTCACTTGCCGAGCCCACAGCCCTTTTTGATTATTTATCACAGTAATCATTAACCCATGATTGGCTTGGCAGGTCGGCGACGGTCAGTTTGTTGTGCTTTTTCGTTCACATCCAGTTGTTGTATCTAGACTGGACTGTTTAATTAGGTTGTCGTATTGTTGAAGGCTTCATTCGAAGATCATCGACGAAGCACCATCTAACTTCAACCAATTTAACTCCAGCCAGGCTGCACTGGTAAGCACTAAAATAGCGAAACTACGTACACAGAAAAGAACTGATCCTTTCATTCTCAGTATTCTGCGGGACTATGGCTATCGGTTTCTGTTCAGGCTTGTGTTTCAGATTGCAAAGAGTTTTTTCTTGTTGACGATACCAAACGAAATCCAACTCCGCTTTATATCTTTTGCGCAACGTCCAGCGTTGCACAGCTGAAATAAATAACCATTTTCATTGGTGGTAACTCCAGGTATTATAACGCCCAAGGAAAATTAACGATGTCGGTTAAAAGGTAAAAATTTTTAGCAGCATCTGGACTCGAAGAACCTAACAAGTTTTGCATTTACTTCCAAAACAAATATTAAAATCTTTGCGCACAACTAATATATAGAGCAATTCATATTCACCTCGTACGAAATCATATGCACGAATCAGTAAAAGAATCGAGTGTTTGATTAAGCAATTTTGCTTCCATATTGATCAATTATTGAAGTTAAGATATGTCACCTCGAGTCTTAAAAATAGTCTTACACGCATAAATATTTTAGACTCCCAGTGGATGACAAATAAATACAAAAATAATTATTAAAATAAACTGATAGAAATCGAACTTTCTACTTTTTCTTTTCTTTCTTTTTCTTTCTACTCAGTTTTTGTCATTATCCTAAGCTAATGCGACATGGGCATTCGAAAATTTCGCGCGATTCGCCGCGCATTCGTTTCTTTACAGGACATTCCATAAAGTGTGCGTTGGTTACAACATAGAATATTATTTTTTAATTACTCTATCAAATATCAACGCAAGATATTCACTTTATTGGCCCTTAAATTATTTTAACTTGAAGCGCACTACAGGCAATTAATTAGTGCTAAAATGCTGAAGAATGTGTGCAGGTAGTATTATAAAGGATGAAAAAAAGTCGTAGCCTAAACTGAGGAATGGTATTACTCACCCGAATTTATTGACGGGTTGGGCGTCACTTAAAAAAATGAACTTCCGCCTAAAATGTTAAATGAGTAACGGGGAAGGCAGCGGCGCTGGAGCTTTCTTAAGATTAGAGTTAATCAGTCACCACTTTTTAATTCGGTGCAATATTTGCACCGAATGTCGATCACGTGACCGTCGCGTCAGCGTTTGTTTACTTTTGATTCAACTTTTATTACGTCGAAATTATGGGGCGCCAAACGTAAATAAAACGTAAAAAACGACATTCAGTTTCAACTTCCCATTTAGATATTTTCGCTCTTGCCAGCTTGTATTAATCTACATAACCCGGAATAACCAAGAAGCATTTTGGCACTACAAGAGTGCGGGACCACTAGATGGACTGTTTGATAGAAGATGAAGATGCAATTTTCCACTTTTATATTTGTCAAGTCGAGAGCACGGGCTCTGTTTTTTGTTCAATTAACTGCCCGCTGAATTTTGCTGTGTTTTGTTTTAACCGTACAAAAAATGACCGACCAATAAAACCCGATTACTACGTTATAAACTTTTTTCTAGGTTCCTTCCAATTTCCTCATTTCCTCACCAATCTGTGTATACTATTTCGAATTCCGAAATTTTGTTCCATCATGCGTGGGTCACTGATAGACTAGACATGCATCCCAATCCAACTGTGACTTCGTGATTAATATAAAGATCAATGGAATTGAAAGATTCTGACAGGGTTTGTTCACTAGCCCAATCAGAAATTTTATTGTATCAGGCATGGGCAGCAGATAGATCGCACATGATCAGCGTGGCTCATGCTTGAAAAAACAGCTGCTTTAGGTTAACGAGACTTTGTGTGTGTATCCTGTCATCCATTATTGTACATTTTGTTAGTGCACTATGCTCCTGTGTACAATTTTGTAGAGTCGAATAAACATAATACATATTTTTCTGGGTTTTCGAGAATGGGGAATTCAGAATAAATTACATCATCTTGTGAAAGATAGCATTTAGCAGGTCAGTTCCAAGGATTGGTACTACGGTTCTTTACATACTACGTACGATTCAACCACCGCGTCTTAAATGCACATTTCTTCTCACCCATTTCGATCGGAAACTTTCATGTTTCAAATACTGACACCAAATTTAATATGCATAGGCTTTATCCGAATACTGTTCAGCTTCAGTCCTCAGAAATTCTTATACTGCCTAAATCCGAGTCCCAAGGCAAAAACGCCGTTTCATCGCTCACTCTTTCATTAATATTTTAATAACACAAACATTAGCAGAACAAAACCGTGTCAAATAAATTCATCTCCCAAAACTATTCAAGCCTAGTTTATGATTACAATATATCCAACATCCATCAATTGTTGGGACATCAGCATGTAGCTAGCTAGGCTCTTCGATGCAATCAGCAGTCTGGCAGTATGTTAGAACAGATTGCCACGTCTACATAATATCTTCACGCTGAACAGTCGGTCACGCTGAGCCCAGACTATTACAGTTTCTTCGTATCATAGCGACAAATTGCTGATAAGTGCCCGCAACTGGTTAAATCCTGCAGCCACAGTCAATGACAAACTTCACTACTATAATAACTGCGATAGCCTAGTTCATTTTATATTCGATTTATAAGCTTGCTTAACAGCTGACTTAACTTAAGCTAAATTAACTGACTTAAGCTGTTGATAAGCCTTGGTAACCGTTTTTTGAAATCTTCGCCACTGACCGTTGGTGAACAATTCAAATATAAAAATCCGTTCATTGTTCGAATAATCTTTCCGGTGAAATAAAAACAGCTCTAAATAAAAATCTTCCAAATTTGTTAGGACTTTCTTTTCCAACAACAACAACGTATGTTTTTCAAATTAAGAATTTATATTTTATTCGAGAATGAGCAACCGTTGCACATATGTTTCATATTTGACAAAATATACTTTTATGATTGGGCATCTATTAAATTTAAGATTCGAATACATACCTAGGTGCATACCACAAGTGCTAAATATTTCTATGAAAAGTTGATTACTTTTACTCAATTATATAAGTATTTCATTTTCCTACTTTGTGTATATGGAAGAATTAACTAATCACCGGTGGATGGGGTGTCGCGAACATTGCATTCCTGTAAACAATTCATTATGTTGAAGTGTTTTCTGGTTAAAGTGACATCATCGTTTTTTAATCCTGGATAGCCTTTTTTTGTTTATGTAGAAAAACTTTTTGTAGAAAGCTTGATTTTAATGGTACTAATTTTACCAAGAAAATGCTTATGATTCGCTTCAAAAACTAATAATACGCCACTAAGTAATTTTAACCGTTACAATAACATATCCTATTTGACAAATTAATATTTTCCTCGTATGTTACAGTAAATGCAAAGGCCAGGAGGACGATAGCAGTTTGGCTCATTCCACTTATTAAAAGTCACAATAAGAAGGTGATCCTTTCCCATTTATTCTCTCCGCTCTTCACTTTTCCTTTTTTGCAACTTTTCAAGAGCCTTTCAAGAGAAACTTTCGTTTGAAATATTGTTTCATGCCGTATTCCGCCTACAAAATTGTTGTTTCATTCACATACCAATGGAGTGATCAAAAAATCGCTTCAATTTGCAGTGAAATATGTGATTAAGATTTCCTGGACCTCCAAAAATACACATAAAACAATTATTTTTTAAAAAGCCATCGAACACATATGCATTATTAGTACTAACCTGGATAAAAATATGCTAAGTAGCTTTAACAATAAAAACATTACTTTATTAAAAAATATCATGCAAACAACCAAAGCTCGTATGTGATTTTAGGAATAGTGGGCTCAAAAACACTGACAAACTTGAATAGCAAAGAGCTATTTCAAACATGCAGTACCAGAAATTGAACTCAAACACCACCATTCGAAAGTGCAGTGAGGGGTATCTGTCCCGGGAAATGGCCAAACCTTATAAAACTTCTTGACTCCTTGAGACTAGAGTTAATTTGACAAATGCATTCATAAGTACTTACACAAAGATAACTGTCTTTGCACTGCTCAACGGAATTTTGATTTCAGGATGTGGTCCAGGAGCGGCATTATGGAACATATGTGTCTACTAAGACAAACCTGCCTCGTAAGTTTGATCGACAGGATTGGACAGGATTACGAACTTTGGTAATTTGGTATTATGGAAACACCTCGTATCGGCGAACGTCATTTACAACTTACCAGAAGGTGCGTGAAAACGACGTAGTTCTCTTGTTTGTTATATGCACAATCGTGTATAAGTCGTTATATGTACAGGATTTCAATCTCAGCTCATTTGATCAGCGATGGGCGGATGGAGTGCTTTCATTTTCCCACAACTCTGTAGTAGTTGTATAATACTGATATATGTAACAATGCTACCAAACATTCGCATGCTATGGTATACCATAACAATGTGCCTATTTGCTTCAATCATTTATTATTTTATATCCGTGCAGTCATAATTTTTTTGATCATCGACCGAATGCAAATTATATATTGGGGAAAATACATATTCAAGTATTGAGTGAGAAATATTTTGTTAAGTTCACTGATAGATTGCGCGTCAGGACACGGTCTGATTCTGACTTGCTTGACAAATTAAAAATTTCTTATTTTCTAAATCCCAAGCAAGCGATCGACGGTCGAGTTTAGGAAGCTACGTGGCAGTGGTACAGAGCCAAAAATATTGGGATCAAAATTTTAGACCCTTCATCTAAAATATAACGGGAATACGATGAATAAAAAAGGTAAATAAAAAAAACGTTTTTGTGTCCAGCATAGATTTCTATCCTTTGAGTATCGAAAACAATTGAAATATATTTTTAATGCAGTGTAAATTTTTATTTTTTTATTTTTAATTTTTTCAAATTTGTAAAGGATCCAATGATACTCGGGAAATAAATCAAGAATGATTTATCGTTGGTATCTTAATGCTATTACTGTCGCCCTCGTCCTCAACTGAGTTGTCAGAATGTGTCGAAATATGCGCAAATGTGACGAAAATAAAACTTTCAATAAACTTAGTAGTACAGCGTTGTACTCGTGACTTTACCAGGTGGTTTACTAGGCGGAGTCGCTTCCATGATGGCAACATCGACGCAAAATGCGTCTGGCAAGTCACTCCAGCACGTGCCCAGCAGACAGTCCTATGCAAGCTTTTCATAATTCGAATTATGTTTATAGTTTTATAATTATTTTTATTACTTTTTTTTTATAGTCACACAACTAGTAGATGGCCCTTACCAGCTGGCAAATACTTTCCATGATGGCGCTCCAGGAATATAATTTTTGTATATTTTACATCCAAATTACAAACACGTTGGACCTATTTCTGAAAACATCAAAGATACAACCATTTATTGTGATATCAACTGCTCCCATAAAGCGTATTACCAGAATGACTAGAAGTGGGTTAAACATAAAATTACTAACATTAAAGCAAAAAATAGTTTCTTCCTACACTACAACAGTAAATTTACTGGTCATTTGCAGCAACTGCATATTTCCAAAGTTAAAAAAGCCATGTTGACAAGATTTATGTCAAAAATATGGATGTTGATGACCGCACCTTCGCTGTGCGTTCCATCGGCATCCCAAATTTGGTCAAAAAGTTCAATTTTAAATTGTTTTCAATACTGTCAAGTAAAATTACTGTCAAAGACTAGTGATTTTGTTGTTACAGTGTATTTATTCAGTGCACGGTTAGCTTAATCGGTAAAGCGTTGAGAATGCGCCCGAGCTATACGCATCTATGTACGCAGGATAAAATGGAAACCTATCCTAATGTGAGTACCAAAGCAATACAAATGCATTGCATAAAAACCTGGAGTGTTGACCAACAAGGTAGTGTAAAATATTCATAAATACAAAGATATTTTAACTTAGACGTGGTTGTCCTACTATAGAGATTGAAAGCTCCGATTCCTATGAGTGAAGAGTCTCCTTTTTACTGCTCTTCTTAAATTACAAGTGCGGTGACTGGGACTATTTCCGTGACTTCCTTCGCTAGATGGCGTGGGGTGATGTCTTCTTGACGTCCACTAATGATTGCACGGTGTTAAGTAACAAGGCCTTAGAGTTGATGGATTTATTCCTCATCGAAGATTGCAGATGAAGCCCCTTCTGCCCCACGTTTTGTACCAAATGCTCAGTGGCAATAGAAACAAGGGATCATCACTTCCACTGATATCGTAGACATTCCAACAGCGGTAATAGAAAACTTTACAAAGTTGCCAAAGCACGGTACACAAAATCCACGAAATCCATAATTTCAGAACAAAAATAGGGTTGTACATATTTTTGGAAAATTATAAATAATGTAATCAACAGGGGCAAATAAGGTATCCTTCCTCCTTATAAATGGCCTTGAATTTTGTGTTCTTCTAGCGACAAGGCGTCGTTGTTTGCCAAAATGTCCTTGAACCAGTTTCTATACCTCTTCACCGCACCGGTGTTACGTGAGAAAACATGTCAGTCTAGTATTATTGGCAAATTCGATTCGAATATATCTCCTCGCCCCGACTGTGTTCTGTGATTCCGCCTATCCTTTCACCTGAGTTGTCCGCTAATGTCTCTAAGAATGCACCTTCCCCAATACATGGAAATGTGCAATGATTGTGGGGGAATTCAAAAACGGTGACGCTCGCAATGATCCCAATAAATGTCGTCCAATCAGCCTCTCGACAATTATCAGTGCAATTCTGGAATCAACGTTTAATAGTAAAATTTCGAGACACCTAGGGTCGTTTTTTCTAGTCACTGACAAGCAATATAGTTTTTGTCGTACCGCAGCTGACTTGATGACAGTAATAACTGAACGAATATTTCGTGCTCTTGATCGTCGTAGGGAGTCAAAGTCGGTTGCTCTCAGGGATCGATTCTTGGTTCAATTCTGTTCTTGATTTATAATAATGACCTACCTAATAATTTGTTATGGGATATGGTAATTTACGCTGCACCATGCAGTTCTACATTCTTTTCTCAACGAAAAATCCTCCTGAAAAGCAGTACATAAAAGCGAAATTTGAGTTTTATTTCCGTTGTTGTAACGATTAATTGGCAAAACTTCAATCTATGCCAAATTAGGAGTTAGGTGCCAATTGTTACCCAAGTCAGATATTCTGGCTAACTCGGCCATTTTGCAACAACTAGACGTTATTCCGTAACAGATTTTATTGAGATGAGAAGGATAGATCCATGAGGAACACAGTATGAAAAGAGGGGGGGGGGGGGGCTACTTGACTTATCCCCGTTAAGAATAATGTTTAGGCCTAGTATATTCTAGAATTCTTTGTAACTTAATTTCGCCTCCGCCATTTTGCTTTTTCGGTCTTTGCTGAATAGTTTTTTGTTGCTGGGGTGTTGACGATAGCTGTGGAGGTGACAATTTCTCGTCGCATTGCCGCTGAACAATTGGTGAAAACCATGGGGAAACCCATTTGGGCTTGTTGTAATTATAAAAAGTGGAGTAAAAGGTAGAGTTGTTGCCCGTATGGGTAGGCAAGATAACGTGGTCGGAAGTACAAGAGAGGGCTGGGAAACCAGGGAGGATACATTATCTGGATTCGAAGTTGAACATGGGCCGACAAGAAGGGTGAGTAGGGAATCTGAGTCTTAAATTCCACCATCCGAGTCTGTGACTCCGTAATGGCGAAATTACGAGTTTTAATTTCGGCAACGCTAGTTGCAGCTGAATTTAACCAGGTATTGTGATGGGCATTAAAATCTTCCATCGCGAAAAATTTAGTAGATATCAGAATCTTGTCCATCTGCAAGAATATACCGTCCATGACGGAATAACTCTGGGTTGAGAGGGGGTATATCAAGAATAGAAACGACGTTAATGCCAGGAGGAACATTCGTAAGCACAGATATGATTGTGGTGAGGACTCGTAAGCAAAATAAAAGTTGAAGGCAGCGAACGTAGACAGCAAGTCCGTCTATATGCGTGAGAGAATCCTTACGAATGAGAGGCAAGTAACCTCATTCCAGAATCTGAAGGTAAGAACAAAAACGTTCGGTCCGTTACGTACCATATGTTTGGGGCCATGTAAGTAAGTTTATTTTTATTTTTCATGAGAAACAAAACATATACACTATAATGAGTCAAACAAATGAAAAAAGTCCGAAGAATAGACAAAATCTATATTAAGATTTATACCATATGTATGGGCCTACCCACACTCCTTTTTTCTATAACAAATATTTGATGAAAAAATTGGACAACATATTGTCTCCCAATCATACACTAAATCACACTTGAAGGATTGATATTACAGATATTCAAAAATGGATTCATTAAGGTTATCATAGAAAGAGGAAAATATTTCGTTTCTTTCAGAACTCCCCAATCGCTTCAAAGCGCTAATTAGTTTACATGATGATCATTCATTCATATTACGAGGTCGTGAGAGGGTTCAAAATTCTTCCCAACTTCCAGTGTATTAGTACGGTTTGTTTTTATTGTTATTCTTTGCTATTGAGCGCTTTTCATTGCGCAAGTGATGTTGAAGTCCAGTAATCCAAACTATCCATTCTGTAGTCGAGTTCGCAGCTTCGTTGAGTTTTTAAAAACTGGTATTCATATTCTCAGCTCTCCTCTCCCACTCTCTGAAGTTCAATGTACCAACCACGTTAAAGTTTTGTTAGCTATGTATACACTTGTTTCCCTTTATAATATAAATTGGTTACCGTAAATAGCAAAATTTTATGTTTAATATAAATAAAAATTCCTCGCCGGATGCGCTGAAGGATGTGCTAATGATTGCCAAAATTATTATTATTCCTCTGGCAACGCAATTCCTGACTCTAAGTTCTCTTCTTCCATTGGCTGATTTTGATCACGTGATGCATTCATTGACTCTGCCACTGCCAGTTCCGAACAGTCATGTTTCTCCTCCCTGTAGACTTTGGCCCTATTCGCGGTACAGTTAAGTTGCCGGGAGGCATATATCCCTATCAGCCGGTGACCCCGTCCCAACAGGTTAACGCTATTAGACGACGATGAAGAATGGTATATACCGGATTCTAGTAAAGTTTAGTTTCACACCGTATTCCCGAATGTCATCGTAATTGAAACGGGCAGAACATTCTCATCCTACTGCCTAACCACAGGCCATGCTGCATGCAGGGGAGCGCGAATGCCTGAATGCAAAGATTTGACATTGTATCCCGGGTTAGAATGAGTCGCTTCCAACATGGGGAGTTTTAATGACATCGGCAAATATTGTACTAGGCCTAAGTTATACTTCATGAGACCCAGCTAACTTATATGATAGCTTACCTCTAATTACCTTGACCCTTCTTTCTATGATTTTCACTGGACGGTTGTATGTTAAACACACAGGAAATGCAGAATGGTTGTGTACCGGTACCGTATATATTTTACCTTCTTTTGTGCTAATGCAGAATACCTGCACGGTATGATTTCTTTGGGGTTTGGGCAGTTTAAATATGAGTTACCGTACTGTATAGCGCTATCAAGCCTCTGTCTATCAGTGTTACCTGATAGACAAAATAAAATTTATCTTTGAATTTTAAGTAACTTCTCTCACTACAAATTCCCATTACTGTGCTTTTCATTATAATTGTGCCCTTTTTCAAATTTTCATTTTATATACTTACCAATGGATTGTAAAGTACAACACTGAACAGGGGGAAATGCTCATCAGAAAAATATATGTTGATAAGTGTGATAAATAAATAAATAATCCATTTGATGATGATAATGGGTGTATTTAGTTCTATATGAGAGAAAAATTGGCAGTCAATTCGTACCAGTACGGTATATCTGATATAAATCTAAAAAGATTGACTGGTCTATTCGTACCTTCAGACCCCTGCCGAATGATTGCGGGAACTTACGGTACATAAAGATATCACAAAAGTACAATAGCCTATTTCTGTATTGATAAGGAGAAAACTTTCAACCATACAGCATACACAGTACAGTCATTAAAGTCAATTCTTGCCAGCATAAAACTAACTGCTGTTAAGAGCGATTGATTAATTCATACCCTGGAAAAATCGCTGTTGGTCAATTTGTACCCTTGCCGAATGTTCACGGAAACTTACCTGTTTACGAATTTTGGGGCACCGGTACCAATGTGGTAGCAGTAACAGGATGAACTAAAAATTCACGGAAATGGTGATCATGAACGCAATATTCAATTCGTACCGCTATTGTTTCGATTGGTAAATTCGTAAATTTTGCAATAAATATACTATGAAAAATCTGGGCTGCCTGATTGTTCCCGTCAATTCATACCATTATTTTTTAGTGGGTCAATTCGTACCCGAAAAAATAGCACATACGTCAATTTCTAACTTGATGATTAACGATGGAATGACTATCTCGTTTTTATTGACCATTTTCGAGAATCTCACAAGGGGGCCACAAATTACAAAAATTACGGGATACAGGAATTTACCGGGATGAAATTTGCAATGGATCGACTGTGAAGTGTCAGGAATGACTGAGTTTTCTTAGAATAAAATTCAATCTTAACCCAGCAAAGCAGAAATTTTAGTTCAAATCGGAAAACAGGGCCGAATTACAAGTACCTATTAGCGATTGGAATGACTATCGCGTTTATATTGACCATGTCCGCGAAATATAATTTGAGCCACAGCTTACCAAATTTATGCGATTTAGAGCAGCGCGACTATTTTCGTGAATTTTTATTTGATCCTCTTTCTGCTTCTGCACTGCTCACTAAAATTCGTAAACATGTAAATTCACCTGAATATCTAACAAGGGTACAAATTGACCAATGGCAATTTTTTCAGGACACGAATTGACCAATCATTCTCAATAGAGTTTTAAACTTGTATGATCTGCCTGCCATCGGGTGTTTTTCTCCCATAAGAAGTTCAATCCTAGCCTAGAAGAGTAGGCATTTTAGTTGGAAACGGACCGGATTTCAAATGCCTATTGTAAATGATGGAATGACTATTCCATTTATCGGGGTACAAATTCACGAATCGCTTTTGGGGTAGAGTTTAATACTGGTACGAATATAGTGACCTGATGACTGCTTTATCATTAGTCGAGTCATAACAAGACAAAGAACAGGCTGAAAGAATCTTGCTTTTCTCAGAGTACCTTGTAGGTACGGGCTTAATAATAGTCCTAATGTATGTCCTGCGCGTCGTAGGAGTCGACTAAAAGGAAACAAAGATGTAGTAGATGGGTTTGTCATTGCCCAGGGGAGTGAATTTCAATAAAAAAAAGAAGTTCAAACTAAGATATTAGGTAGCAATTGTTTTTGGGCGTCTTGAATTATACGAAACATTTTTGAAGCATATCATCTAGTTAATACGACATAATATATAATAAATATTATAATAAACACTGATAGAAGTTGTAAAAGTATGAGGTAGTAAATTTTTTTTATGCTTGAGTAATTAGCACTCAACCAATATGAGTATCCTCAGTTTGGTTTATATATTATGATTTTACTGTGTAATATATTATGTGAACTAATGTTAGTATTTATCGATTAGATAATTTGGCATACCATATTTTGTGGACTATTAGTCGCCATGACTGGGTCAAAACATGCAGTAAACAGATCATTTAATGTGTTGCAGTTAGCCTATATCTATCTGTCTCGCCCTGCCAAGCATTTTTACCATTTGGACAGTTGTGATGACCTGATCATAAATCATTTGTAATCCATGCTCCCTTTTTCCTATTAACGGAAAAGGGAAAATTCTAGAATTGTGGGATCGAAGAATATATTTTGTATTTATTGCAAGTAATCAATAAAGCGAAATTAAAAGTTTGAGTTTTAACACAGTGATACTGTTTTGTAGTATTGTGGAAACCACTTTCATCAAATAGGCTTTGTTTATGTTCCCGACACGATGTATTGTGTGGTTATCTTCATCCAAGAACAAATAAGCAATTTTGCATTGGCACTAATTGGGCAACACCGAATTCTTAAATCACAGTTTTAACATAAATCACTCGTAATCGTTTTTAATCGAATTTGAAACTAAATGTATCCATTTTATGGATATCGATACACATAAACAATTATTGTACATTGTAAATTTGTGCTTGATTTGCTTTTGTATTGATTATTGTTCGTTCCATTATTATTAACCTATGATCCACAACTAGTCTATGACTCAGTATGCATATTTTTGTGTTTTGCAATACGGTATGAGTAACCATTACTATCATCATGTGCCTGTAAGTATAATTCGTGTAAATACATAAAATAAAATTTTGATAAATTCGTGTTTAGTGGTAGTGCTAATGTAAATGTTTGTTTTAGTTCAATTTGATAGGTCTTGTGGACTAATGTAACATATTTTAAAAATTTTCAGGCTTATTAACATTTTCAAGTTTCCAGAAATCCTACCTTAGCCTTTACAAGTTCTGTATGATATATATATGGAAGATATTGCGTGGTGAAATTGATATTCCAATATGTCCGATGTTACTTTGAATCAGGTAAAGTTTGCTTTTATAGAAAATAAGAAAACAGGTAAGGTAATTTTTCAGTATGTATGTCCAATTATTCCTCCTGACACTAGCACTCTTCAAGCTTTCTGTAATTAAAATATAATAGTTCATCGTTTTACCAAAAATCAAATTATAATTTTTGACACTTGTTATGCTATAAGAAATGTACCGGTAACACAAACGAACATGACAAAAAGTTTGACTATTTGTTGTTGCTTAAACTTCCCGATGACAGAAGGATTGGTTATTTACCAGTTACCATAGCATTACGAACATGTATTAAATTAGTAAGAAAATAAAAAGTTGGATAGATTAGTAATCAATACTCTCATGTTATTGGAAATCTTTATATTAGATTATGTAGAGCATGAATAATACCCATATGTTTATTTTCACACACAGTTGAATCATATGATATCATTACTTGATGTGAAAAGCTTGCTATCCTAAATATTTTTGAGCAATCTTATAAAGACCCAAAATCAAGAATCCAAATGTAATTATGCTGCAAAGTTTGCTGTTACTTTCTTGTGTCCCATTATCAATTGAGGTTTAATTTATAAGAGCTGATAAATAGATTATTATTATCTGCAAGCCACTAATACAATGCTTCCCGGTTCAATATATTGATTTAAAAATCTATAAGTTTAAAAAGAAAAGAAAAAATGTATGTGATATGGATATATATTATTTGTTTCAAGACTGCTGATGGTCTACCTAATGGACTTGACGGCAAAGACATGGTGCAGGAAGGATTTTCATCAAATTACTTGCAAGCATCTCAGGTTGGTGGTTGTAAAATAGAATGTTTGGTTTTATTCTCAGAAGTATTGAAATATTTAGCTTATCAATGGGCATTCAGAACCGAAGATTTTAAAGATTATAAAGTACTGCACATCTGCATGTAGTTTTTCACTTCAGACGTGCATTAAATTGACTTTGATCATAATATTTGAATACCCTTTTTCATGACCAAAAAATCTTATTTTTTTTAGCTTTTTGTATTCTTTTTAAACAACCTGTTATGTATTTTCAGCAACCAAATTATGGTCTGCCTCCGAATGACCAATACATACAAAGCTATTATGGACAAATGGCTTTCCCATCTTACATGGGAGAATGGTCAACAGCTGGTGAATCTGTTCCATATTTGTCTGGTTATAATAACATTGGGAATGGCGAACCTCCTCACAGTTTTATGCAGGATGCCATGTTCGGTCAGCAACCTAATAGCCTGGGTAATGGACAACCATACTTCAATGCACCCATGTTTCGGCATGGAAATGAGTTTACTGCTTGGACATCTCCAACTGGGCATAGCACTGGCTTGGACACTGGGGTCGGACACCAACCGTCACCAAACGCTTATAATGGTGACTTTTATCAGCAAATTATGCCGCCAACAATGCCGCAGGATTATTTGGGAAGAAATGATATAATGAGCAATCCGACTAATATGGGAAATATGCCAAGTCATACCAATCAAGGTGGAATGATGCCTGGTGGAATGTCCGGTGGGGATGGTGGAAATAAGATGCCAACCTCTCCTAACTCCATTAATGTAATAGAACATGGAATGCACAGCCTTAATGTTCATGGCATGGGTGGTGATGCTGAACCTGTTGTTGGGAAAAATACACCAGTTGGTATGGGGGGTGGGGTGAATCAGGTACCTGATAATGGTGCAATACAGAATAATTACAATAATTCCCAAGTCCAAGCCAAGATGGCACCCCCTAATAATGTTCAGCAAGCACCTTCTGTACCCAAACCAATTTCATGGGCTGCTATTGCTTCGAAACCGGCAAAGCCTCAACCAAAACCTAAACCCAAAGCTGTTGGATTACCCCCACCTATCAAGCATAACATGGACGTTGGCAATTGGGATGCGAGTAAGGTGCCTCCAAGAGTGGCATCAAATGTTCAATTTGGCCAAGCACCCAACAACTGGAGTGGTTCTAAAGCATCTGGATATAATTATGAGTAAGTCAAACTGTTTATTTTGTTGAATTAATTCAGTTGTTATTATTTGCGGTGAGCATTTTGCGGTACTATGCAACATGTCAGTGATAATGATATATTTTTGTTATTGCTCTTACCCGCAGAAAGAATTCAAAGATCCAATGTCTAACACTCTTGAATGTTTAAATTAGTTTGTTCTGGTGCGATGGCAGAAACTTGTCCATTGTCCCACTGTAAATATATTTGTATGCGGTTAATACCTTCCTGCCTGAGTTTTGCTAGTCACTTATTATCCCAAAATCCAATTGTAATGTGTGGCTATTTCAGTGGTGAAAAATATTACATATTGCAAAAAATATTGATTTGAAATCTGTTTAAACTGAACTTTTGCAGGGACTGATATCACGGAGCCCTATTTTCGGATTTACAAATTTGTTTTAAAAAATTTTCAGCACAATGTCCACATTTATTATAACTTTTAGAAATGGTGGTGAGGAGTACGAAGCGGCAGATTCAAATTCTGAAAAAGATGCTCAAGATGGTAAAAATAACTCTCCATCGCCAGCAGTGGCTCATCCTGTTCTTGACAAGTTGAAGCTTCAGAACGAGTATAATCCGAAGCGACTCACTATGGACCTTCGTAACGCTCGGTTTTTTGTTATCAAATCGTATTCTGAAGATGACATTCATCGTTCTATCAAGTATAATATTTGGTGTTCCACAGAACATGGCAACAAAAGGTTGGACACTACTTTTCGGGCGCAAAAGAACCGTGGTCCAGTAATTCTACTTTATTCTGTTAATGGATCTGGACATTTCTGTGGTGTTGCAGAAATGAAAACATGTGTGGACTACAGTAGTCGCGCTGGTGTTTGGTCACAAGATAAATGGAAGGGCAAGTTCCAAGTCAAATGGATCTATGTTAAGGATGTGCCCAACACTGTATTGCGCCATATTCGACTTGAAAATAACGATAATAAGCCAGTTACTAACTCTCGTGATACACAGGAAGTTCCAGCTGAAAAGGGACGCCAAGTTCTGAAAATAATCGCAAACTATAAGCATCAGACAAGCATTTTTGATGATTTTGGACACTATGAACGTCGTCAGCAGGAAGAAGAAACCCAGAAAAATAGAGCAGCTCAAGCAGCGGTATGTACCTTACAAATAATATTATATTTAAGATTGGTATCAAATATACATGCAAGTTTTAAGCTTTTCAGTAGTTATTTAAATTTGTCGTTTTATAATTGACAAAATGATTTTATAAGACTTAGCTCATGTAAGTTGAGTTTCGAAATAGACTCCAATAATATTATATTTAAGATTGATATCAAATATACATGCAAGATTTAAGCTTTTCAGAAGTGATTTGAATTTGATGTTTTATAATTGAGAAAATTATTTTATAAGGCTTAGCTCATGTAAGTTGAGTATTGAAATAGACTCCACAGTACGACATCATGTTTCCAAACACTTGCCCCATCGAGGAGTACGATTTTCAATTTAAAATTCCATACCTTTGAGCGTGATAACTGCTTATTCAGTGAATGTCTGAAAAAACGCTTACTGTACTAAGAAGCTGTCACAGAGTATAAAAAAAGATTTTATTATTTTTAATACATTCTGAAAAATAATTCTAAATCTGAAATACCGAATACATTATAAATTCAGCCATGATTTTGATGAAAATCAGCATTCTAACCTTTTTAAGAAAAATATTAAATGCAAATTTGAAAATGTTAGGTGTACGCTTCCGTCAAATTGCGAAACTACATCAAAAGAACAAAACCAGTTTGGCCTACATGTTAACTGTGCTTTGCTAAATTATAAATTGAACAAAATAAAAAAAATCGATCGGTATGCATTACTCGGCATTGTCTAGTATTTCATGATAGGCCACCTTGCATAATATCAGCCGGTGAAAACACATGAAGTACTATGGATTTTTTAACTTGTGCAGCCGAACATTTTTTACCATAAATATTCAAAACAATAAACAATAAATTTCCCTGAAATGATGAATTGGCAAAAATTCCCCTTTTCTCATATTTAACATTTGTTAGAATATTGCACCACATTTTATTCATGTAAAAATATTAGTAGCTGGTTCGTAATGAACATATCAGCAGCAAACTGTTTTTGGTGATGCGATTAACATGTTTCAAAATTTTAAGCTGATTTAGGGTTTAATACTGAGTGTTAATCAGTGGCTTTTGGTAATTTATCGATTTTACCATATAATGGGACAAACCTCACAACATTGCACACACACAGTCTCCAATTCGCACCCTCCATGCCTTACCTTACCACCGTTGGTAGTGTATCTGCCCATAAATTAAATGATGCCTATTAGTTACGAACTATTTTAACATGTTCAAGCTTCACTGCCAAATGTCAGATAACATGGAGCAAATACCTATAGGCATAGATGCACTCACTCACCTTGTCAACCTTTTTCTCTTAATTTTTTTTTCAAGTTTATGGCATTTTTTTTCTAGTTCCTATCGGTCAGCCGGGTCTTTGTTTATCCATTCGGTCATGGTTACTATCTGGGACTGGTTAGAATCCATCAATATGTTGACTTGATTTTGTGTGTACAACAGCGCTGGGCAGCATGCGGTATTTTTGTAGCGGTATACCACGGTTAAAATACCACTATTGTCGGTTTATTACGCTATTTTTGGCCAAAAATGGATTTAGGGCCACTCGCGATGATCACCAGCATCAAACTAGATATAATGTTGCTTCTACTTTTCACTGCGCTAGTTCAGACAAGGCAGGTAAGCATGTGTAGGTGTGCGAGAGGTGGTAAATTGTGCAGTAGCTATCATCAAAGATTTTGCGCCGATCAAGCCGTAAATACCGGTTTCATGACATATTGGCATTGCGAATATTAGCGCGGCACGGTATTTTAGAAAGCAAGATACTGATGTTTATCATCCTACCGTGATGTCGCCCAGCTCTAGTGTACAATAAAGAGAGTCTAAATTTTATGAATGATTTTTTATAAACAGATAATCTCCATGCTGAAATTGTAACCCAGCCAATAACAATATATCTCATATTAATGTGATAAAAATACTTACATGTGGTTGATTTTTTTTTAGAGTCGGAAATCTGGAGATAGTCAACAAGGTTATGCACCTAAGACTTCTACTGCATAAAAGTTGCAGATCGAATTATAATTCCATTGTCGCACCAATCTTGTTTATCAATGTATGTTGTATTTATGCTCATATTTTTTCCAAATTTTAAACAATCGTGCTTATGATTTCAAATCATTGTAGGTTTGGACTAACAATTAACAATGATATTATGTTTTGCCATTGTATCCTTAGTTTTAAAAGTCTTTAAATGTTTTTAAATCGATGTCAAAGCTGTAATCGGTAATATGGGTAGATGTTTCTGAATCAGATGCGAAACAAATTTAAAGGAAAAACTTCAAATTGTACATATTATTTAAATGATGAGACTTGAACATACTGTATGGTTGGTGTAAATTGTTTTTTCTAGTTGTAATCTAGTTCATTCAGAGATCAATCAAAAAACTGACCGTGTAGAGTGTGTTTCACCAATTAGCTGGTTTCTCATGGGCTTAAATGCTTATTTGTGAATGGCCAAATGAAGTGAAATGTGTTTTGTAGGGAATAAGCGAATGATTGATTGCTCTACCTGTAAAACAATAGGCATATACTTCATTACTATTTACAGTCAGATTTTAATGCATATCTATACTTTTCTCCACAAACAGAACTGATTAATTTTTTTATAGACACAGATTTGATTCGTATGACGATATTCATTTACCAAATATCCTAAAAAACCTTGCCCGATTTGTATACTCATTAAGGGTTGCTTTACAACATGTTTCTCAAAAATTTTCTTATTGGAGAATTCACTGGTATGTGAACTGCAAGTAAGAATGTTGTGTTGAGAAAAACTCACTCTTTATCAATACAGAGAATAATAACATGTTTTTGAGACTGTTTTATTTTATGAGACAAGTTAGAACAGATTTAGCAATTTCAGTCGTTTATTAGGATCTGTAAGTGCAAATATTTAAAATTTCTCCTTTCCCTTGAGTATGTAATTCGATATATCAGATATTCCAAAATATTTAACTCTACTGTTCTGGGTTCCATCTCCCTGGCACACAAACTTTAAATAATCCCCACAATTTGTATTTTAGTGTAATAATCTTGTTTGCTATTAATTTCTCATATCAATTCATTTACTTCGTTCCCTTCAACATTAGCAATGCTAGGGTGTTCAGAGTCTGCTGATATATATATATATTCAAAGTCAAGAAGTGCCGGTGTGAGGTTAAAAATTTTGTTTTTGGAGTCTCATCCTACAATTCATCAATATCTAGAATCAAATCCAAAACCCTTCTACCTTTTATCAGCAACCCATTATATTGTGAATCAAGTAATACAAATAACATTAGATTTTTTATTGCTGGTATGTATTTTACATTGGTTTTTGGTTTGCATGTATATTTTGCTTTTTTTATTATTTTGATTAGTTCCAAGAGTAACATTTAGAGAAGTGACGTCAGCAGTTCTTTTCAGTAGCACCCACCCCATCGTAATATGTATCAATTCTCTAAAGATGTGACTTTGACAATGTGTATTTCTGTGTACCACACTGAGTTAGAACGTGATTTGCTGAATTAATTAACGATATAAACGTAATTGCAAATAGACATGTTGGCTCTGCTTGCTTTGTGTTCTTGTATCGTGCAGATCAGATTTCAGATAGTACATTTCTTTTACATAGTCATTCACCCGAGTGTGTCCCTGGACGATGGTAGACCATCCACCAGTGGACTCAACGAGTAGGAATTTTTTCAATCAAGACCTCATTAAAAGCTGGTTGCATTTTTTGGTGACTTTAAAAGTGTGCCAGCTGGACACTGGCCTAAAACCTGGATAAACACGTTTAGTTTGGAAATCCGGAGGTATCTGGCAGATGTACCATATTCATGAAGTCCCTTTGTTGAGTGGAATTCATGAATCTATTAGGCTAATTGTGGTTGCACTTCACAAAGGATTGGGAGTGGTCCGGTCCAGGACCAAGTTAGAATGGTTACAGAGTACAGCAAATACCTAATCGTGGTGGGAAAAGGGTTTGTGGAATGAACGAAGTGAGATTTCGAGATAGAAACTAGTTTTGCAATGTTTGAAAAACGCGTTTCAATGATGAAGGTTTTTTTTAAATAAATTGTTCTTTTTGAACTGTTTAGAAAATACACTATTTAAAGTACAAGCCATTGAAGAGCTATTGTTTAACACCCCAAGCAAACTGACCAGCTAGCGATAGGGTTAAATGTTTTGAAAGAGGATTCGGTTATCTGATAGGAAAACAGGTTTGATTAGTCGCGAAGGGTAGCTTGACCAGGCAGTGGCGTATTGAGAACATTGAAAAGAGATACCTCAAATTTTTCGTGGTCACATTATGACGTCAAAAACATTTCCTGTGTTGTAAAAAAGGATGGATTGTTTCGATCTATATTATAACAGTCCAGAGATCTCGGCGGGATAAATTTGAGAAATTGGTTTCAAGGGCTTAAAATTGCCTAAATAAGTGTTACTTTGCGCCTAAGGCGCAAAAAAATATTGGCATTTTCTGCGTTTTGAATTGCTTAAATGCCATTTTGCGATATTTTTCAGTCAATGAGGGAGTTGGGACACCATGCACTCCCTTGAGTCTATAATCTGATAGACTTGTACATATAAACTCGAAATGGCTTCTCAGAATTCCTGTCGAATTTGTAATGTTCAAAAAATCAATTCATTTTGGCGGCTTTTAATATCAGATCAATACAGAAGCATGTCGATGATTTAACCATTATTGTATCGCAGTTAGCATCCGATAATGAATATTGATATCCAAGAGTACAAGTTTTATCATACTCCAACAAAAACTAATGCTGGTTGTGTTGGTGTACATCATCGTACAAAACCGTCAATATCCCTATATAATAACAAAGTATGAATTAGATGCCACTGATTGTGAAGAGCTTTGGGTCGAAATTCCTCTAAAATCTTTTTTAAACCTCTCATCTCTGGTCATTGGTGTTTATATCGTCAGATCGAATCAAAATGAATTTCTCAATGCTTTCGACGATACATTACTTAATTTGGCGAATGACAAAAAATCATATTTGTTGGTGATATCAATATAAATTTACTGTGTGATTCGGTCTATAACATTGGCGATATGGACATGCTAAGATCCTATGCCACAATCCCGCTAATTACTCGTCCAACAAAAATAACCGATAATACTGCCAAATTATTAGACCGCATTTATTCAAATATCTAAATATCTTTGAGAAAAAATTCAGCCAATTGTTTGGGATCATTGTTTAACTGATTCCAATCCAGTTTTCTGCGGAGTATGATGACCTTGAACATCATGATTTTGCTAGCCCCGTAAAATGAAAACGAGATATGAAATTTTTATCAATGAAAGTTATCAGTTGCGCAAGTAATAGACTATAAGGGAGGCCGGGGATAGTAGCAACATAGTGTAAGAAAATGGGTTACCACGCTACTTGATAGAGTTAAGATTTAATATTAATGTTAGATAGTTTGGTAAAAGTCAACAAAATACTTGTTAAGAACATAAAAAAATGCAAAGCGTGGAGAAATAAGACTAAAAAAAGACAATATTTTAAAAGCATGTGAAGACGTAGAACCAGGTCAGTCTTTGAGAACTATAGCAGCAAAATTTTGGATGAACCATGCTACTCTTTCGGGATATTATAAAAAATACAAATCTCAGCATGGTTTTCTCAAAAACGCAAGAAACTCAGCTTGCGGAGTATTTAATCGTGGCATCTAAAATGTACGTCAGTCTGACTCCCCAGTAATTGAAAACATAAGCAAACGAATATGCTTTGGGACTGCAACATCGAGGAGATGAAATAGCAAATTCGTGGATGGCAAACAAAAAGGTTGGTGATGATTGGTATAGTAGCTTTTTTAATATAAATAGAATGCTGGTCTATTATTTAATAATTTTATATCCATTTTTATCAAACACAGTTTTAAGATGGAAAGCATTTGGGATGTGATGAAACTGGTTGTACCACCGTTCTCGATCCTAATAAGGTTCTGACTATCAAAGGAACAAAGCAGGTAGGAACTATAACATCCGCAGAACGTGGTAATCTTGTGATACTTTGTTGCGCTGTAAGTGCCATCGGGGCTACTATACCACGCTTTTTCCTTTTTCCCCAGAGTGAAGTATCAGTCTATGTGGCATAAGCAAAGACCACTCAGAAGTATTGGTGTAGAAATTAGAACAGGTTGGATGTCTTTTGCAACCTTTGTTTGAGTTTCGAAAATTAAATGGATAGTTCTTCTCACCTGTTCACTAGCCTATTCTAAACCTTGAAAGAATGACTAAATTTCAAAAAATTGTCTTAATTTCAACAATAAAAGTATTTTGTATCCTATGTATCACGATAAAACGATCGAAAGTTCGTACGGGGTTTCAGGGCCCAATTTCGGGCGATGATGCCATGTCCCCCTCGCCAACCGAAAGCAAATCCAAAAGTGGACTTATAAGTGCCTTAATACGTAGTCCACCTTATTTAGATGCTGAAACGCCCTTCCTAAATTTTATCTCGCCTCCGGCGCGATTTATGGTATTTTGTAATGATATACTTTGAAAATACTTTGAACGTAAATATTTTTTCGTCATCGGTGCTTATTATGGCTTTGTAATTTGGCCTCAAAATTTTCAAATCCCCCCCCCCCCCCTTTCAAGCTGGTAAATTCGCCACTGAATTAAAGGACATCGAGATTTTCTGGTTGGCAAGCGGGGGGGGGGGGGGGGCAATGGGACGAGACCCTCTCCCCAAATACGCTAAGAGTGTAACAGCTGGTACTACATTTTTGTAGTCACCATT
The DNA here is from genome assembly GCA_963675895.2 of Styela plicata. Taxonomy (NCBI): domain Eukaryota; kingdom Metazoa; phylum Chordata; class Ascidiacea; order Stolidobranchia; family Styelidae; genus Styela; species Styela plicata. The sequence goes on from OZ023140.1 coordinate 24,624,417, forward strand.
TTTTACTATTTGCAACTTCAAAAAAGTCCGCTCTTTCCCATGTTCCTGCTAATTTTACGGTTGTGGCTGGATTAAAAAAATCGTTTATTTCCATTCGTGCAGCTACTAAATAGGCTACGTTCGTTTTATACACAATTAAATGGCCACGTCCATCAAGATATCCGTAAGCACAGAAGTTCAGATTTGGTAAACTCGTCACAGAAGTAATGTTTTATCTTTAACTCGAGAGTGAAGTGGGCAAAGCAAAAGCCTAGTGAAAATACCGCAGCAATGGCATTTTATGAGAATTTACTATCTATGTTCTTCCATCCTCTTTGGTCGGATCATTGAGCGATATGAAACCCAGCCCATTTTCCCCAAAATACAAGAAACGAGTGACGTCAAAATGCAAAACGTGTGAATGTTCGAAGATTTCAAAATCTTTGTGGGGCATATCCGCCAGCACTTGCTTCGACCTTGTTTTATATTTCCCTAGTATGATCCGCCGGATCAAATTTATGTTCAGAGGGAGTTAAAAAATATAGATAAATAACTTAATATTGAATCAGTATTGTAATTTGGATGTCTGGGACAATAAATCAAGTACTGTATATAAGAATTTGCCACCCTTGTATTTAATTTGGCTCGAGAAATTTGACACAAATGCCATTGTCTATCATGAACAGCGATTCTTATCCTAACATTTTTGGGCATTTATTTACTTTCATTTATATTTTCCCCATCTTTTGTTTTACTTTAATATTTTTTCCTTATATTGTTTTAACTATTTTTTTCCCATGCACAGTTTCTCCAGTGCCGTACAGTTTTAACTTATAATGCGTGTGTGTTTGGCGCCCCTTTATTTATTTTATTTTTTTTGTGAGGGAGGAGGTCCCGTATGATGTGGTTGGTCGAATTTAAAATACCTATATATTTTGTCGAGGTAAGCAAGCGCGTGTTACTTCCTTCTAATGTTTCCTTGAAACTTATTCCGTGGCACGTTTTTAAACTTTCTTTCAGGTTTTGTTTGCTTTTCTGATAACTCTGTAATGTTGTATCTTTATCTGTATCGCCTTTTGTGTCGACAGAGGTGTCGAAATAAACCATGTCTATTCTTAGCATGCAACAAATGCTATAAAAAGCCCCATCAAATAGGTCCATGTTCATGAAAAATGGGGTGGAGTGCAAAAAGCCGAGATGAAATTTGCCTTAAACTCGATTCAGTTGAGAATACTTTATATTGGCGATCGTAATGGTGCAACTTCAGAGTTAAAAATTTAAACCATGGATCCATATCTTTAACCTCTTATAGTTTTAGCCTATACCTTACAATGGAAAAGTTCGACGGGATATTTTAAGAATATTACCGCGTTTTGCTTCGCGAGTTCCAGGCGAATATTCACAAAGATCAGAACTTCGCGTACTAGAAATAGCGTTCGTACCGGTGATTATCTTGCGCGGTGAAATTCCCGTTGAATTTCCCATTCCCGTCGAGGACGCTTGAATTGTTATCTGCAATAATAAAAGCAAAGGTTTATCTCACGATGATTTATTAATATAGGTTACTTTCTAAACATATTGCCTTAAGGCGCTCTACCCCTCCGTTTCCTGAAGAATGGTAACTGTGCTGTGCAAGTTTGCTTTACACCCGATTCGGGTTGAAAATCTGTGTCCTGGCCACTGTGTATTATTTCGGAAATACCGAAAATATTAAACCACCTCGTCTAAAGTAAATTAGCCGTCTCCCAGGCAATTAATACATTTTGGCAAAGGCTAATTTCTAACTACATCACTTTTTCTGGATCACAGGAACTTCCATTTCGAGAGACGATGGGACAAAGTTGTCGATTTACCACCCCAAGTTAACTCGTTAGCCAAAAGTTCTAAATGAAGTTTCTTATTTCCAAAAAGCCGAATTGCAGTAGGGTACAAATAGTTTTTTTGAATTGCAATTTTCATCGTCAAGCCGCATTTCATCAAAAGCACTAACAGGGGTCAAGCACCCATCACTGCTCCCCTTTTTGATTAAAATATTCTCATCAGTAATATTTGCCAACAGAAATAATTTTCAACCTTTTAACATCTGTTGTACAAGTCGGCCCGGGCCACCCGTAGCGATCTAAAGGCCACAATACACGTGAAGTTGTCTCGCCGATGTGCAAGTTGCATTACGTTTCGGGTAACAAAATAAAAAGGGCAATACACGCCTGCATTGCTTTGCATTAATCGTGTTCACATGCTTTCAAAGCACAAACGCTCGCAACGAAACGAGCACTCTTGGTTAGCTTTCATAGAAAACCGTTCTGTTTCAGTGGAAAACGCAGGTAAATGCATGCAGAGCATTGCGCTTGCGTAAAGCGCATGAGTAAAATAAAACAAACCTAGAAAAAACGCAACCTACGCAAACGCGTAGTGCGACATATGCGGCTCTACTATCGCCGTAAACACTGGAGAAGCATCTTTATTTATTGTGGCAGAGACGATAAGATTTGTATTTGCGGGTACTGCTAAACATCTGTACATTTGTTGAATACACTACATACATTTGCTGTATCTGCTAAACACACAATTGCCTTTTCAAACGAAAGTGGCTTAGAAAGCAAAGGGATTAGGAGATCATTGTTAGATATTATTTTTGCATCGTAATCAACAGCGCAATGTAAACGAGCACGGAGTGATCCGAAATTGTAAACAATTCTGGTTACCTTTTATTTTAGGTACCAAATTCATGATAGGCGCACTGGCCAAAGAGTAAATAAAAACAAAACTAACGTTTTTTTCAGCTTCACTCCTTTTCCTGGTCGCACAATGAGAATCCAACGCCTGTGCATATGGCTATAATCTAACACCTGTGCATTTTATCTTCCTGCTCAATAGCAGTGACACGCTGGCCTGGCTTTGCGACGAAGCGTCTCGATTCATCGTTCTGCCTTCTTCGGTGCTGACAATGAGCAGCGACGTGACCAGTTTGGTTGCAGTTGAAGCATCGTTGGCAATATGGTTTCCGTTGAGTTGGTGAACGACCTATCGTTAATTTGTTTTGACAGCTTGTTTATGTTTTTGTTCCACATCAATCCATTCTTGCGTCGCCTTTTCAGCCGCACTTGAAAACTACGGCTTTCCTGGAAGCGTTCTTAACCGCGAGGATATGGCTGTATTGCAGAGTCCTCTAGCGAACACAATACAATTAATGTACTCTTTCGCTTGCCTTTCTTCTACTGGATAGGAATTGATTGTATCCTGCGGGAGAAGAAAGCCGGGAATACGACTAAACCATATGGCGAACCACAACCTCTCGTGTAGACACTAGTTCTGAATGCGGGCGAAAATTTCAGTAGATTCGTCATTCGTCGCTGCCATTCAACACGGTATCTGCTCTTTGTCGAATTTAAAATAAGGTCCGATCGTTTCTTCTTCTTCCTCCGTTCTCCATATCCCAAGTCCTTCCGAAAGTTCAGTCGTCTCAGCATACAGTTCGAATCAAAATCCTCTACAAATTGTGGAAAGCTATTAAACCGGTCTAAAGTTTGGCGGAGGAAAGGAAAAAAATGCCGCCATACGTGAGGGAGAAAACGGTCCCGGCGATCTCGCAAACTCTGTTGCGCATAACCAGGCTGAAATACGAAGTGACAACAGAGTTTATTAAAATCAGTACAGAACTTGAACCGATAGCAATATCGCCTAAAAAAGTTAAAAACATAACCCTACAAAAAGTGATGAACATGGTCACGGGCCATGGCCATGCGTGTCGCTTATTCTCCAATGAACTTCCATAATGACCTAAAAAAGCTAATATCCCCATCATAAAGATCAGTGCCGCAGCCATAATCCACTTAATAGTGCCAATACCCCTTCATAAAGATGAGTACTGAAACTTTAAAGTCCTTAAATGAGATTATATCTCCTAATGAAGATGGCCCCTAATACCCTGAGATCCCTTACGAAGTTGAGTACCACGGCTATAATGAGCCTAAATACGCTAAATATCCTCATGTTAAGTTGAGTACAAGGGCCATAATGGCCCTGAAGATGTGAATATCCCCTCATGAATTTGAGTATCACGGTCATATCGATCCTATATACGCTAATGTCCCCCTCATGAAGTTGGGTACCACGACGATAATGACTCTAAACGCTAATATCCCCTCATGAATTTGAGTACCACGACGATAATGACTCTAAATACGCTAATATACCCTCATGAAGTTGAGTACCAAGACCATAATGTCTATAAATACCCTAAAGTTTAGTATCACGGCCATATTGGCTCAAAAATGCTAATATCCCCTCATGAAGTTGAGTACCACGGCCATAATGGCCTTGAAAATGTGAATATCCCCTCATGAAGTTGAGTACCACGGCCATAATGGCCCTGAAAATGTGAATATCCCCCAATAAAGTTGACTACCACGACGATAATGACTCTAAATACGCTAATACCCCCTCATGAAGTTGAGTATCACGACCATAATGACTCTAAATACGCTAATATCCCCTCATGAAGTTTGGTACCACGGCCATGTTGACTGTAAAAATAATAATATCCCCTCATGAAGTTCAATATCACGGCCATTGCGGGTCTATAAATGCTAATATCCCCTCATGAAATTGAGTACCACGGCCATATTAACCCTAAATACGCTACTTTCCCCTCATAAAGTTTGTTACCACAGTTACAGTGGCTCTAAAAATATTCATAACCCCTCAGGAAGTCGAGTACCACGACCATAACGGCTCTATAAATGCTAATATCCCCTCATGAAGATCAGAACCACGAGCTTAATGACTCTAAATACGCTAATAACCCCTCATGAAATTTAGTACCACGGCCATATTAACTCTAAAAATACTAATATCCACTCATGAAGTTGAGTACAACGGCCATAACGGCTCTATAAATGCTGCTATCCTCTCATGAATTTGAGTACCACGGTCATATTGACCCTAAATACGCTAATAACCCCTCATGAAGTTTAGTACCACGGCCATATTGGCTCAAAAATGCTAATATCCCCTAGTGAAGTTGAGTACCACGGCCATAATGGCTCTGAAAATGTGAATACCCCCTCATGAAGATGAGCACCACGGCCATAATGACTCTTAATACGCTAATATCCCCGCTGGAAGTTGAGTACCACGGTCAGAGTAGAAATGAACCATGGTTGACTCGAGCAATGGATGGAGTCTTTAATAATATAATTATTAGATCAAAATATGTATGATTTGAATCTAGTCACCTCACCTTGAGGCAGCTTGTCACGTTCCTTCAATATTGGAGTGCTGACATGCCTCAAGATCAAATTGTGGCCGAGTGCGAAATGTCGTGACTAAAGCAATGTACGCTTGAGCGATCTTGTGTGATGGTAGTCCCAAGTGAGGGGGAGTTCCACACGGGGGCAAAACGACATGGTAATTCCTTGTGGATGCAATACTTCGTGGGGGGCAATCCTTCGTGAGCCCAATGCCAGTCCCAACAAGCTTGAGTGCGAATCTCGCGTGAAAACAACCCCCTTCTGCTGTGTTTAATTCCAATGTATAAGAAAATCCGTAAGGGCAGTACAAAAGGAACCAAGTTGCAATTGAACCGAATAAAATTGCTAAGTATTGATATTATTTATAATATAAATGACCAAATGGCCACATTATGACGTCATATCCGGAAAATATATCATCAGTATCCCTCACCAAATTTTTGTTCACAGCCCGTCAACAAAGCACACAGACAAATGTATGTATACAGTGAGCATGGGATGTGATTTGAAGTATCTCTAAAATACACCAAAAAATCTAGCCGCACTGTGGAAATATTCGCTGAAATTAGAGGTAGAGTGGTGTGCCAAAAGTGAGGCACCAAATATTCAAATTACATAAATGGTAAAGATACGCAAAAACTATACCTTGGGTAGAACGATTACACTTGTAAAATACATTCTAACTAAATACAACAAATTGCTCTTAAATATACATGTTTTTCAGTTCCATTCATGAAATTTTCAAACCGAAATATTTAAAAATTTTCAAGGTTTACAAAAACATGTTTTCGGCGGATGATCAGGACTACCGAAAACCGTCGAAAAAAACACTACAACCCAAAATTGCAAAGTTAAGGCCAAAATGGGAGATTGGCGGCCGGACTTTTACACAAAAATAGCCGAAAAGAAAAGTTCACAAGTCGCGACCTTGGAGTTTGCAAATCCTAGGTAAACTTAATGTTCAGAGAAGGATATTTAAACGATATTTGAAATTGAAAATGTAGTACAGAAAAATTCCACGAGATAATTATAATAATAGACAATAAAAATATTTACCATATTGTGTTTATCGCGCAACAATATCTGGATTTATGCCAATGTTTTGGAATTAAGCTCTTTAATATATCTTGATTTTGTTGCATATTGCATATAATTGTAATAGTCAATAAAAGTACTTTAAACAAAATCCCAGAACTCTACTGAGGAATACTTAATATGCAAGTTCATTTCTTGCGTCTTCGTCAAAAGCGAGCATAACCGAAGATAGATCGAGAATACTTGTCATCATGATTTTGCTGCAAATGCATATTTTTGAAATGATCACAAGCGCAACTCAAATTTCATCATAATTCCAAATTAAAAAGAAGACAAACTTAGTCATAAGTCAGTACTCTGTTATTATTAGCCAAATACGAGCTTAAGAAGAAAATAAATCGAGGATAATTTTCAAGCTCCTGGTGGGCGCCATATCCGAGATCGTAGTACTTCCAAATTTTATATGCCGGTTTTATACATGAAGTGGCATATTTTGACACTAGGTAGAAATTTTTAAAAATTAGTGATGGTTTTGATGCACCACAGACCAGTGTTTCTCAACCTATTTAGCGCAAGTCAGTGTATTTTTTGAAACTTACGTGTTGGATGCATGCATTAAAAACATTCTTTTTCGGTTTATAAAGAATCGATTTCCCAGATACGTCGATTGCAATCATTTTTTCTCGAAGAATCGATTTTTCGTAAACGCGGTTAGTGACTTATTACGCATTCACAAATATGCCTAAATAGTCTATAATTTCACTCTGCATGTCGTACCCCTGCTTTGGTGCTTCGTACCCTTAAGGGGTAACTGCACATACCCTGGTTAAGAACCCATGCCCTAGACTGAACAGGGTCAGCGGACTTGCTTCCGCTGTGAGGGCTTTATTTGTGAAGACACAATGCTGCTATTATGCTAAGCATTGTCCCATGCCAGGTTTTTTTTCACGACGACAGTGCTCATCACACCACTATTTATTACCACCGGTCTGCCATTCTCACATTCAGCATTATGCGATATTGTATATATAAATAAGAATATTAATATTGGAGGGACACAAGCATATCCGAGCCACGTTTAATTATTGGGGGGGGGGGATGTCACTCGCCGGTTAGGCCTATGTCACGAGCGGCGAGTGTTCGCAGCATACTTGGCTTTACACTACCGCAGGATAAAATTTTATGAAAACCTGCGGTATCCTTTCCTAAAAAATAGTACCGGTACCGACAATAAACTCAGAAATATTTGGTATCTAATCTTATCAAAGTCAACGAGTCCGTCCGTCGAAAAAGAGCTACGTTCCCGCAACGTTCCTAAAAAACGCTCACAACACCTCATTTTTGTTTTTGTTTACAAGCACAATAACATAGAACACTGAAAAGAGTGCGGTATTATAGCGTAGCGGGAAGAACTGAGAATTAACCGCTAAGCGCTGAAGCAGATTTCTTTGTTGGCTGGAAATGAGCGGAGATTCTATCAAAATATGCCGGGTTCAGGGTTTTACCATGCAGCATGATGCCCTAAGTCAACTGCTGATTTGAAGTGTGATCTGATGATGTTCTCCCCCTGATTCTACACACTGTACAGTATACTGTAGTTATAACATACGGTACCGTATACGGTAATTACGTCTTAACCTGTTAACCCAGTACCGGTACCATGGCCCAATTCTAAAGGGGGGGGGGTCAACTTTGACCTGGTCAATTCGTAGTAGACCCATAAAACTCTATTATCTGTAAGAGCGATTGGTCGGTAATTGTGCAGTAGCAGCAAGAGGATCAAATAAAAAGTCCCCAAAATAAAATAAAAATTCCCCAAATAAAATCTCAAAATATTGTGAATTTTGTCAGTAATGTGGCTTAAAGTGAAATTCACAGTACGGTAATGGTTACCGGTGCCATTAACGAATAGCCTAGTCATTCCATTGATAATAGGCATTTGAAATTCGGTCTTGTTCTGATTTGAATTAAAATTACTGCTCCTTTGGGTTAGGATCAGATTTTATTTTATCCTAATGGATAAATCAACCTCCCCGGTACATAAGTACGGTATTAACTTATATAATATCTATATTCCTTGTCAAACTGCGTGCTCCCATGCACTGCATCTTCTGTCTTTCAGGATTTATGTTTTACACTTCTTATAACTCATTGTAGCATGCAGTTTAGCCCTTTTACTGATAAATTTTAACCATGTAATGCAAAATATTTAAAAAAAAATGAATCCTGCTCACGTGACTGAGGCAACAACGTCAGATGGGGCCAACCCCACACTCTTCATCAATTTCAATCAAGATTTTACCTCTCTCTCGATTGGTTCAAAATATGGATACAAACTTTACACTCTAAACTCTGTTGATAACCTGGAAAACATTTACGATAATGAAAGTGAAACAACCGATGTCTGTATTGTGGAACGGTTATTCTCAAGTAGTCTTGTTGCCATTGTCAGTGCAAAAGCACCAAGAAAATTGAAGGTTAGATAAAATACACTAAGTTAGCTGACAGGATGTCAATTACTCTGTTTTCTCTGATCTAGTATCTAAAACTAAGAAAATGGCTCCCATCAGAAAAGAAATTCTTGAAAAAGGTTTAAATCCTCTGGTTCCAATTAGAACTGTCCAAAATATTTGATTCAATTTTATATATTCGAATCATAAATTATTCGATTCAATTTTTATAAGAATTTGTGAATTTTCACGCATATTATAATTTGATAAAAAGGACGTATTTGTTTGTTTATTAGTACCTATATGACTTCTGATTCAAATATTTGATTCAGGAAAATTATTTGATTTTGAAATCAAAAAGTTATTCACTTTTGGTCAAGGCATCTGGGCCATTACTTTAGGAATATTGAATTATTCATCTTTTCTTTCTGTGTCATTATTTTTTCATGAAACATAACTTTGAGGGCGTTTATGGTAGGCTTCAAAACATCAACATCTTTATGTGAGATGTGATATCTCATCACTGTGCAGTAGTAATGTGGAAGATTTTTCTTTATGTATCTGACACATCTTCATCTTCCTTTTATGATTCAAAAGGTTTCACCACCATCAACACTGTGTATGGGTTAAGGTTTTTGCCCAGTACCGTATTTTGCGGCATATAAGCACCTCCGTGGTAATGGTCGCAAAGGGTCTTTTTTCTAAAATTTTGCTATTTTGCACACAGATATGACGCAGCACCGTAATAGTCGCATAGCGTCCGTGAACAACTCCTCAAAAACGGAAACACACGCTGCGCCTTATCAAACGCTAAAGTAATAACGTACATTCATTAACTCAGACGCATGGATCGAGCGCAGTATCGTTTTTGTCCAGGTGTGCAATGTCGTTTCGGCCGATGACCGTAAAACATCGTTTTTCTCCCTTCAAAGTGTCGCAGTGGATTGTTGAAGCATGGGAACAAGTGAGCTCGGAGTGCGTAGTGAATGGTTTTAAGAAAGCTGATATATTTTACTCCCTTTCAGACAAAATTGAAGTGCCCGCTTCTAAGCCGATCGTTACAAACCAATCACCTTTGTATGATCTGTTTTTTTCAGACACCGAAGTCGAGAAATTTGAAGGGTTCTGATTTAATTTCGCCATTTCTTGTTGTTGTAATTATTGTTTATCGAGATACACATTTTGCATTTTAATACATTGCCTACCAAGACGTCATGTCGTGAACATGAACAAAACATACTTAACGGAAGCAGTTTCTACAATAGTACAAAACATTATCACAGACACAGTGTGAAAATGTACAATTGTGGAACTTGTGATTGATTAATTTTGTTGATTAAAGGGTGCCGTCGATTGCGTCATTGTCAAAACGTCAAAGTAATTCGCGTCGAACTTGCTAAGTTTAAATTCCTTGTTTCATTAATTTAGAGGCTGGCGTCGATTGCAAACTGCATACATTTCCTATTGCGCCGTTTTGCAATGAATGATATAATACTGGCCGTTGCGATTGATGATCACACATGATCGGATCGTCATCAAATTAAATCGCATGTATGACGGGTACCAATGAAAATTCACTAATGTCTGCAAGCAAAAAAGATCGAGCATGTGCTAGGTACACGGTAAATTTGGGTGCAGTCTATCATCAATTTAATTCAAATAGGTCGCAGCAACGTATAAGTCTCAAAAGTTTTGGAAAAAAATAGCGACTTATCGGCCGCAAAATACGGTAATTTGAGTGAAGACATACTTCACAACTTCAAAAGCTTTTTAAAGTTGTGAGGACTTGTGAAATATCTTAATAACTACAGGCCTTGCTTTTGACATATCATTTGCGGTATGATGTCGTTGGTCGAATGTATTATGTTATGAGAATGTCTACACAGCCTCTAATAGTTGTTTTACACTTATTTAGGTATGCCATTTCAAGAAAGGAACAGAAATATGTAACTACAGTTATTCAAATACAATACTGGCTGTCAAACTTAATCGTTTGAGATTAGTTGTGGTTTTGGAGGAAAGTCTTTATATTCACAATATTAAAGACATGAAGGTTTGTTTTATTCCATAATGGATTGAGTTGTGATGTGTGAATATGGGTTTTTAAACCTGTTTTCAAGGGCAATGAAATTTGATGATCAGGGTCACATTAGAATCTGCATAAAATCAGCTACTGCTCAGACAGGTGGTGATTCTTCGCTGTTCAGAAAACTAAATACATGCAAGAAGAAAGATTGCTCAGTGTATAACCAATTAGTATCTAATCACACCAAAAACTGTACTATGGTTGGTCAAAGAACAACAAAAATGTCCAAATCTATACTAATTGAATCTATTATGCCGAAATGATTCTAATTATTTTCAAGTCAGATTTTAAGAATCTCTGTATTTGATTTTTTATGAAAGTTTCTTTTTATAGATTCTGATCGAGGATTGATGCTTGGCTGTATCAATTAATTTTCCTATTAGTAATCAGAAGGTCATTGTCCTTGTATGCTAGTGGAATTATCATCTTTACCAATTTAGTAATGGCCATAAGACTATGATGGCACTTGCAGTCTGTCTGTGCAATCAACCAGTGCGTCTATACCCCACATACTTAATTTCTTGTTTGGATACTAATATTTGAACGAATATATATATATGGACACAAACTAACACAAAATATAAAATCTATTTCCAGGTTCTTCACACAATACGAGACACACCATCTAATCGAGATGGAATATGTGCTCTCAGTGTAAATAACAATGATGTTTCATTTCTTGCTTATCCTGGTAGTACTCTTGTGGGTGAAGTTCAGATATTTGATATAACCAATTTGAAGGTTGGTGTTTTTTTTTATTATTATTAAAAATTCACTCAGAGCAAGGCCACAGGAGACAAATCTTACTTAAAAATTCTCCTGAAGCCACTAAGGTGCAAAGAGTTACATGAAATGCAGAAATAGGAACTAAGGAACCGCCATGCCTGATAGATGTCTATTAACGCAAGTTTTAAAGTCTTGTAGGTCAACACAATCTAGAAAGCGGTGAGAAGGCAAGGAATTCAAAAGTTCAGAGATTCTTGGAAAAAAGCTTCTTGCATAAAACTGGTTGTGACATTGTGGAACCTCCACAGTGCATAGGTGCAAATTGGTAGCCAATCGCGTTGACCGGTTAAAGTTTTGTTTGGAGGAATGCGGGCAGAAAGCTCCCTCGAACAAAGACCATTATAATATCTGTAAAAAAAAAAAACAAAGTGACATTGCGGCAGTGTGGCAAACTTTGCAGACCGAAGAAAATTTAGGGCCAGTCATATTGATCACGCCGTTGAATACGGTCGGGCATGCTAAGAACAGTGACATATTCTTTTCAACTCATGTCCTTAAACAGTGTCCAATGAGTTCAATGAGACGAGTATGTGAGGATTCCTCCAGAGCAGTACCAGATAGTGAAATTTGAGTTGCATTGGTATTACCGTATTTTGCGGCGTATAAGCACCTCCATGGTAATGGTCGCAAAGGGTCATTTTTCTAAAATTTTGCTATTTTGCACACAGACATGACGCAGCGCCGTAATAGTCGCAAAGCGTCGGTGAACCACTCCTCAAAAACGCTTATCAAACCTTATCAAACGCTAAAGTAATAACGTACAGTAATTCATTAACTCAGACGCATGGAACGCAGTATTGTTTTTGTCCAGGTGCGCAATGTCGTTTCGGCCAGGTGTGCAGGTGTGCAATGTCGTTAGGCCAGGTGTGCAATGTCGTTAGGCCAGGTGTGCAATGTCGTTAGGCCAGGTGTGCAATGTCGTTCGGCCAGGTGTGCAATGTCGTTTCGGCCGATGTCCGTAAAACATCGTTTTTCTCCCTTCAAAGTGTCGCGGTGGATTGTTGAAGCATGGGAACAAGTGAGCCCAGAATGCCTAGTGAATGGTTTTAAGAAACCTGGTATATTTTACTCCCTTTCAGACAAAATTGAAGTGCCGATCGTTACAAACCAATCACCTTTGTATGATCTGTTTTCCTCAGACACCGAAGACCCCATTTCTTGTTGTTGTAATTATTGTTTATAGAGATACACATTTTGCATTTTAATACATTGCCTACCAAGACGTCATGTCGTGAACATAAACAAAACATAATTAACGGGAGCAGTTTCTACAATAGTACAAAACATTATCACAGAAACAGTGTGAAAATGTACAATTGTGGAACTTTCTTGATTGATTGATTTTGTTGATTAAAGTGTGCCGTCGATTGCGTCATTGTCAAAACGTCAAAGTAATTCGCGCCGAACCTTCCGAGTTTAAATTCCTTAGGGGGTATTTAAAACAATATATTATTGGCGATAAAATAATTTATTATTTTTTATAAATCAGGCTTTTAAATACCAAAATATATATATTTCGATGTCACAATTGTAGATTTTTCCTTGTTTCGTTAATTTAAAGGTTGGCGTCGATTGCGTCATCGTCAAAACGTCAAAGTAATTCTGGTCAACTTGCTAAGTTTAAATTCCTTGTTTCGTTAATTTAGAGGCTGGCGTCGATTGCGTCATTGTCAAAACGTCAAAATAATTCTCGAACTTGCTAAGTTTAAATTCCTTGTTTCGTTAATTTAGAGGCTGGCGTCGATTGCGAACTACATACATTCCCTTTCGCGCCGTTTTGCAATGAATGATATAATACTGGCCGTTCCGATTGATGATCACACATGATCGGATCGTCATCAAATTAAATCGCACGTATGACGATGTATGACATGTATGTACCAATGAAAATTCACTAATGTCTGCAAGCAAAAAGATCGAGCATACACGGTAAATTTGGGTGCAGTCTATTATCAATTTAATTCAAATCTCTCTACAATTTAACATATCTTGAAAGTACATGCGCTGGCCACGTCATCTATATATAACTTTTATACACCTAATATGAAACGCTCCACAATTCGCTGTGGATCGGGAAAAAAACAATAAATTGGTGGCAGCAATGTAAAAGTCTCAGAAAGAAAACTTTTGGAAAAAAGTAGCGACTTATCCGCCGCGAAATACGGTAGTTTAACGATTACTTGATAAAAATTGGGCCTTCTCTTAGTAGTTGAAAAGTTGCATGCCAAGTGTTACCCTGTGAAATTGTGGCCAAATCACACTCAAGCAATTTTGCCAGAGCTGGATGTAGTTGTGTTGCTTCCTAATGTCACTTTTGTAGCATAATCCAAAATAAAACCACAAAAACTTGAATATTTAGTCAATTTCAGTTTTCAAGAGGTTACCATTGTTAAACAGGGAAATGGGAACTGAATCCAATTTGGCATTTGCATGCCTATTATATCTCTGTACATTCCTTTCTAGGTATACTTTGTGCACTGTAATATTGTTTGTTTAATTGTTGTTTTTTATTAATGTCAGTGGTAATGGTATCTTGAACCGATATGAACACTGTAAAGTACCCGATACCAATCCAATTCTATATTCTAACCCACCACACATTATACACATTTGTATATTTAATAATATGTGGTAATCAGGGAATTGATTTAGTGTCATATTTCGCAACTATTTGTTATATTTTAATGGTAACAATGGCACTATCACCATAGAAAACACTCAAACTAAACTTGTGTCAAGTTGTGTAAAAAATTCGAGAAATGATTTGCAAAATATTTTCTATAGATTAGGTAGTATTTATAACACAAATAATCTGTATATTTTTGTCAAAATATTTTTGAAATATTAAACAATTCTTTGTAATCCATTGTAGGAGTAGTAGAAGAAATTCTTGGCTTGCTTTGATATCTTATATTGGTACATTCCTACTTTTTTCCTGTATGTTCCATAGGCTGTGATGACTATACCTGCCCACGATAGCCCTCTTGCTGCACTTACTTTCGATTCTTCTGGTACAAAACTAGCAACAGCGTCTGAACGTGGGACTGTCATAAGAGTTTTCTCCATACCTGATGGTCAACGACTCTTCGAACTTCGAAGAGGGATGAAGAGATGTGTTCGGATATCATCATTGGCATTCAGTACTGATTCAGTGTTTCTTTGTGCCTCCAGTAATACGGAAACTGTTCATATTTATAAACTTATTGATCCTGGTCAGGAGAAAAATGCTATAGCAGCAACAGAAGATAGCAGTTCATGGATGGGTTACTTCAACAAAGTTTTGACAACATCTGCAAATTATCTGCCTACTCAAGTCTCTAACGTTCTCAACCAAGGTCGGGATTTTGCCACTGTGAAACTGCCTGTATCTGGTACTAGAAATGTATGTGCCATTGTAAGCATGCAGAAACTTCTCCGGGTTGTCGTGGCTGGTTATAATGGGTATTTGTATATATACAATCTCGATCCTCATGATGGAGGAGAATGTTCACTCATTCGTCAACATGCTGTTGTTCAAACTCAGTCAGGAGATAATATTGAAGGAGCAAATATCACTCATGAATCTGATCAAGCAGGTGAATCTCAATCGGAATCGAACAAATACCAATACTTACCTCCTGCCTCAAGACAGATTGAAGCAACATCTGTACAAGATGAAGCTGGGGATGGCAAGTAATATTGTTTGCTGGGGTCATTTTAAGAAAACTGTTCCAGCTATTCTATTTTAAAAAATTATATGTGAAACAGTAATTTTGACCAGTAATATGTGCATGTTTGTAAAGTATTTGCGTAACAGATCTAAAGTATAATAAAAAATGTAAAATTATTCAGATGTTCCAAGTGCCGCGTTTATTGGGTGTATTCGTTTTTATGTAGCATAATGTACTATGATTTTGCAGTAAAATGGGTTAAAGAATTGTGTAAAAGACGATAATAATTTTATTTCTATCAAGGCAAAAAGACTTGGAGTGATATCCCAAATACACCAATTGAAATTTGATTACAAGATTCTCATGGTTTTTTTTGACTCGATGTGACCACAAGAATCTTAGACGGTCTGAAGCTCAGCTTCATCACACAGTCATGTGACATCTTTGATCTGCCACATGTCTGTGATGTCATGCCAGATAGAAATATTGTGTCAAAATTTTATTTGACAATCATTGGTTACAGACGGATCCTGCCTAAGGCTGTCCAAAATATTCGATTCGATTGGTGTTTTCAACTATTTTCTAAGAAAATATTTCTTTTGTTTATTATAATACTTATTTGATTCCAAAAAAATATTCGATTTGATTAGGAATAGGTCACCCCTAATCGCGCCGCCGAGGTGCGGTTACCTAACAAAATAAAATTTCTGATTAGGACTTCACCACCCCCCCATCCCCCTCCACCCAAAAATAGTATGAAGTTCAGAAATAATGGATTATTGGCGTTGTTTTTTTATATATATCTACTCCATTAATCGCAAGTCTTATGTATATATATATATATACGATATGTATATATATACATACAAAATATATATATATGCGACAATATATACGATATTTTGCCGCATGACACTTGTGGGAAATTAAATTACTGTATTGATTGATTACTTCAATGATTTGTATGTTTAGTTTGATTTCTACATTTGTTTTAGTTCTCGTATTTTTTTTTTCGTAAAGAAAGCCATGGTGAGACTTATTTTATTTTCCCCCATGTTCAGGCTGAGCACTTTGAATCAAATGTTTGATTGGGTCAGGGTTTGTTCCTTGTTGTTTGCCTGCAATATTAGTTTTTACGTGTCGGTTATATGATATGGCAGGGCAACAGATTTTTGTTTTACTTCGGGGTTTGAATGTCGTTTTTTCGGACAGACAAAAAACACTATCAACACTGCTATTCCATAGCAGTATTGATGATTTTGAATCTTTTGACATTCTGCCGATCTGTGATGTAGTTTGAGATCCATTGATATTTCTATTATTGCCAATCTGTTCATTGGCAGTAAAATGTTGACATGAGCCTAAAGTTGCTTATGAAATATAATTCAGACAGTGCCATCACATTGATCTCTCTGATAACACAATTCTTTCTAGTGATTTCATTTTAAAAATTGAAAACATTACCTGTTTGTCCCTATTGAATCAGGGTTCGAATTTAAACTAATATCACAATTTTGCCAGATTTGATTTTGATATGCCCGAAGTCGCATCCCTGCCAATAGTAAAGTAAAAGGATAGGATTTCGTATTTATCCTGCAGGAAAGCTTGATTATTATTAAAGTATTAACCTTAAGACGCAATTGTATAGTAGTTGTCATACATGTATATATTCAATGATTTTATGAGTATTGTCTTGATTGTTTAAAAGTGCAAATAAATTGATAAATATTGCCATGTTTTGTTAAACTTGATGATTCTGAACATAATTTAGTCAAGAACTCGGTTTGTTTTTTAACAGGAAAAGTTGCTCCACTGTTTTTCAATTGCCATGATGTTTTTCAATCCCATGATGATGAGTCGAACAAAAATCACGTGTCTCGGCCACCCTTAGTCTTACCACATGCCAATCCACATATTGGAAGTGGCTTCTCCAATTTCTTAAAATTTTATATTGGAATTCACATACCATCGTACTTCACTACTGATGATTGAGTAAATTCACGAATTAACAGCACTGCTTTATCATTTCACCGATCTAAGGGGTCGTGCGAGGTCTGCTATCACATAGACTTTGCAAAGACTGTGGTTGTTAAACTAGGGTCGCGAAAGTTTACTTGATATGTGATGAACATGTTCTTACAACTACGTTGTGCAGACGATTATTTCAAGGGCTAAGTATGGACAATATTTCAGTCACTAGTTTTACTGTTGAGTATGCAATCACAAGCTAATTTTTTCAGGTCGCACGAGCGAGTTCTTGGTACTATAAAATGCATACGAAATCTTCTATAGTTTTAGAACCTCGTTAATATCCCTACCTTATCCACTCTCTCGGAAATGAGCAGTTGTTTTCACAATTTTGATTAACGATTTTGTTGTTAAAATTTGCCAATTTCAACGTTTGTCGGAAAATGTATTTTGGAAAAATGTGAAATAACCCGTTTCAGGCTACCATTGAAGTGAAAAGATCTCTTGATGATTTCGGAAAACTTCAAACAAGTCAACTTTTATCTGGAATAGGCGTCAATGTATTTTCCCCAGTCTCAGTGATCCTACAGATTGGCCTAGTTTGTTGTATGTATGTATGTTTATTCGCCTCGTAATAATCAATATAAAATTTAAGGATACAAAAGAAAAAAGACAGGATAGTTGCACAAGGCCCTGTCGACCTAAAACACTGGTGTGCGGCAAAAACCCTTGAAAAAAATATATTTAAAAAAAACAATATTAATATGTAGAAAAGGACGCAAATTTACAAAAACACAACATAGAAATTTACACCGGTAATGATACAGATAATGCAAAGTATATACATATATATATACATATATTTAAAAGAAAAGAATCTATCAAATTGGGCTACCTACATATAAGAAGTTAAAAAAAATACAGCGGGGTAGGAGTGGAGGCAGGCTCTATCAAAATTTTTATTGAGTCTGAGTGACTCAAATGCCGATTTACCTAGTTAATATTCTAATGAGAAAGGGAAATAATATTTTGATTTTCATTCTACATCGGTCAAATTCTTTGGTTTTAAGGTTAGGGTGGATTTGCTTAAAATAGATTGCTAAATTTGAAATTGAAGTCTTCACATTCTCCAGGCATGAGCCAAAGATGGACCACATCCCGACAAAGCAATCCGTGAGCATTTGACAAGAGATGTGACAATGGGTGGATTTAGGCCGAAATTCTTAGGGATTGGTTATAGAAGACACGAATCCTAAACATTCATAAAAAGTATGAAATAAAATAAACAAACTCCTGACTGTGAATACCAATTATTAAAGGGGTTTCCTGTTTTTAGTAGTTTTAGTCTGTTTTTTTTAGTTAATGAATGTTATATCCGAGTTTCGAAAGAGCCAAATTGAAAGTCAAATTATGCTGTTGTTAATACCCGGCAGACCGAAATCATGGAAGGTCTAGACAGTCAGGAGATTTGAAAATCATCTGAAAAAAAATCTTGAAAGCAGTAACACAATCTAGAGTAATCAACGGGTCTAATATAATGCTAGCATTGTTTTTTCAGTTTTGTTCTAAATTCAGAAGTTGACTTGGAATGTTTGACGTTGTTTGGCAATGAATTCCAAGCCTTAGGCCCACAAATGGTAATAGATTCTTGTGATATAGTTTTGCTTATAAATGGAATAAAATAAGCGTCCCTATTTCTGTTAGTTCGAATTGAATTGTTTTTCGTAAACATATCATCAAAGCAAGAAGGATTAAGATTGTTAAAATGAGTAAACATCATGGTGCATAATTCCAATTTAGCTAAATCTTCGACATTAAGCTATTTGTAAGTTTTCATCAAGTCCTTAACACTTTCTCTATTTCCTCTATGAAACACTACTCTTAGGACGATGGCAGACACTTTGCAATTTTTTAATCAATGATTTTTGACGGTGCATATATGTTGAAGCACAGTATCGGATATGACTTTCTATGATCGAATGATACAGTTGTAATAGAGTTGATTCATCAAGATTGTTGGCTATCTTGGGGATAGCTCCAACAGAGGATCAACTTTGGATAGAACACCCACCATTGATGTGCATTTTCCAAGATAATTTTTCCTCAAGAATTATACCCAGAAAGCGAGTATGTGCCACTCTTTCCACTACTTTGTTATTAAGCGTCAAATTTGATGTAACGGGGCTTTTTAGTCTTGGCGAGCTGAAAATCATGTATTTCGTTCTGACAACATTGATAGTGAGTTTGTTCGCAGACAGCCATGCTTGGATATTTTCGAGATCTTTATTCGCTTTGTATATCAGATCGTTCAAATTTTTTCCTTGCTAGTAGGGAGTCGAGTCATCCGCAAAAAGAATGACCTCTGAATTTTTCAACGCATTTAGAAAATCATTGATAATAATACTGAAACAAAGTGGGGCTAAAATGGATTCTTGTAATGTGCCCACAGTTAGATCACGATATGTACTAGATGTTGTCCCTTCGTAAACTACAACTTGCTTTCTCTCAGAGAGTTAACTTTCAAACCATTTGAGAGCTTGTCCTCTGACCCCTATATGATATAATTTTGAAAGTAAAATGCTGTGATCAATACTGTCAAATGCCTTCGACAGATCAAGAAAAATTCCTAAAGTAAATTCATTGTTTTCAAACGCATTCAATATGTTACTTATTGATAGAGAGGTTGCATGATGAGTTGAATGGCCTGGTCGAAAGCCAAACTGTTGAAGATGGAAGAAATTTTTTTGATGAAAGAAATCACTGAGTCTTTTGTGCATTATTTTTTCCAAGATTTTTGAAAATGCAGGAAGTAGGCTGATAGGTCTATAGTTTTGTGGTTCGTTCTGGCAGCCCTTCTTAAATAAAAGCATTACTTTTGATAATTTGAATTGATTGATGAAAACACCGTTTTGTAGTGAGCAATTGAACACATGAGACAACGCTGCCATACAGGTTCAAGGCATTGCTCTGATAATTTTAAATGGTATGCCATCAATTCCACAACTTGTTTTAGGCCGAAATGATTTAACGATGGTTTGAATTTTTAGTGATGAAGTTGGGCTGAGAAACATAGAAGTTTTGCTTGATACGCCCATATACTTTTTGAAATCAGTGTAAGTATTATGAGAGAATTTCTCATTCACTTTTTTGCCAATAGTGGAAAAATGTTCATTGAAATAATCTGCGATTTTTACTGGATCTGGAACTCTGGAAAGTCTATTTTTATTTCGGCCCAGTAATTCATTCACAGTTTGCCATGTTTTTTCAAGTCATGTCCATGCTTTCCTATCAGGATCTTATAGAAAGTTTGTTTTTATCACAAACCAATCTTTCATAGCACTTTTTGTATTCCAAGTATTTACTTTTTGCTAAAATAGTTTTCTCTGTTAGGAATTTCTTGTACAGCATTTGCTTCTTTTTTTGCATTTTCGTGGATACCTTATCAAACCACTTATTTTCATTATGTTTGCTCCTGTTTTTCAGTGGAAACCATTCATGGAAGGAGCTCATAATAAAGTCACTGAAAATTTTGAAACCCTTGTCGGGGTCTGTTTCACTGTATACTTGGGAAAAATCTTTGTGTGTCAAAGAAACCCTAAACTTTTCAATGTTTGATTTGGTATAAGACCTGAAACGTTCATTGGTAGTACTGCTCTGTTTTTTATTCAATGGAATACATTGAATTACCGGTAAGTGGTCAGAAATTGAGTCAGTCAACACGGCTACACAAGGTTTTTGGTCATATATATTGGTCCAAATGTGATCTAGAAGAGACGCAGTTGTTTCAGTGATTCGAGTTGGCTTACATATAGTTGGATAGAAAGAAAAGGATGTCATCAAATTCTTAAAGTCATTTACATGTTTATCAGAAATTTCCAGCAAGTTGTAGTTAAAATCCCCCATAATAATGCTGTTTTTTGATACATTGCCAAGTACACGGTTTAGAGTCTGAATAAAGTCGGCATTGCTCTTGCTCTCTGTCGAAGGTGACCTATAAATTGCTCCACATGTTACGATTCTATTTTTCAAATATAAGTCAACAAAAATGGATTCGAATAATTTCTCTTTCATGAAGGATAAGTCAGGTCTTGCTTTGAATGCAATATCATTTTTTATATACAGGGCCACACCACTAACCTTGAAGTTTTTCCTCGAATTTGATACAAATTTATAATCGGTACGATTTAGCCATGGGCCAATTTGGTTCTGTTTACTCCAGGTTTCTGTGACTGCAATAATGTCTGGCTGAGTTTTCATGGAAGCCAGTAGTGCTTCAAGTTTAGCAAAGTTCCCGGGATTTACCAACGATCTCATGTTTACGGATAGCGTAGTGAAATGACCGTGCGTACATATTATATCACTTTCATGGGCATATAAATATTGACAATCAGCCGCATTCATGGAAATTGAGTCAACTTCCGTTTTATCATTATCTACTGGTATATCAAAGTATCCATTTAATACTTCAGGATCAAGCTTTAAAGTATCGATATTTGTTTGTTTTCCTAGGTTTATGATTTCTTCTGGGCATATGCTGTTAAAAGGTAATTCTTTTTGAAGGCAAAATTTACATGACCAGGGATAGTGGTCGGGTTCATCGCAAAGTATCTGGAATTCATTTTCATTAAGTTCACTACATCTTAGGTGGATCCAATGATTATTTTGGTACAGAATATACTAGCTTCCCCATTTCTTACAGTTTTAACGCACCCAGGACATGATAACTTTGATTTCCTAATGGGCATAGACGCGACAAAATCAAAACAAAAAAAAACAATTTGTAAATGTCACCAAGTTCTCTTGGCTTATAAAAAAGCATATGCGAGGCTATTTTTTCAGCTGACAAATTATATATGCATTTTTTGCAGTGATCACGAACCTAACTGGGTGTTTTGACTGCTTTACTGTAGGCAGCCTTAGGATGTGAAATAAGATTAGTGCTTCTCTTGCTTGCTTCAGAAGAACAATTCGCTTTTTTGTGAGAGATTCTGTTATTGACAATCCGCTACCTTTGAGTCTCTTTTTAAGAGCGTAAACCATATTTTTTGTACTTCGACGAACGAATTTGATGATGATGGGAACATTTCCCTTGTTGTCTGGTGGCAGTACATGGGTGATATCGATGTCACCATATTGTCATGGCAGTTTTAGTTTCAAAGCCGAATTTAAAGTACTGGCCACATAATATTCGAATTCTCCATAATGATTTGTAGTTGGAAGATTCCGACAACCATGTAGTAGGATGCAGTTTCTTCTCCCATATTGCTCCAAGTCATCAATGGCAGTTTCATTTTTAATTGCGCAGTCTTTTATTTCATAAACCATCTTTATTAAGTTCTCTACTTGATCCATTATATTTTTAGACCTAGTGTCCAGTTGGTCGAATGAGCTTGTGGACCGAGAAAAATCTGTGGTATCGCTAGCATGCGTTTCACCTTTTGATTGGCTGTTTTCCCTTTTTGTCTTGGCTTCTCTTTCTTTAGTGAAGTCCAATTGTAATATTTCTTGGTCTTTTTTTACAGAGTTTATAGTCGAGATCACATTTTCAAGTTCTTTCATCAGATTGTCCTTATTTTTCACGTCCAATAAGCTATTAGAATTCATATTCTCTGATTTCTTGGTTGAAACCTTGCAGCAGAAGAGTACCGGTATTGTCCTAATAGACTATCTCCAGGGGTTTCGCAGATCAACAGCAGATTTATAGTATTGTATGAAATTAGTCAGCTAAAATTAGCCTATTCTTCGCTACTCATCTGCAAACTTAATACAACCAAAGGCGGAGATAATACCAGGAGTAGAACTCCCAGTCAAAGATTTTTTGATATTTTTGTTGAAATTTCCAAATCCCTTCAAAGACCATGGCGGAGGGGGCGTGTTTCCCCGTCAACTTCAGTTCAGCCGCCAGTACCAGTGTATATGCATCTTCTAAATTTGAGTTTCGAATATAGGCTACGTGCGACTCGAGTTATTTGGATACATAGTCATAGTATTGTATTTTCCATCAGTAAATTAGGCAATGAATAATGAAAAAAAAGAATAAATTACTGATGAGTGGTAGCCGCAGGGAAACAAATTGGTTATCGAGAAGCCGCGCGTTAAGATTCAATGTCCAAATACTGTTCTGAGATTCCAATAAGATTTTCCAAACCCAAATTGTATTTTATCCTTTTAAACATCGGTCGCCTTGGCAACAAGGTTCATCAAGCTCAACGAAAACAGATGTTCATCAGATAATTCTGATTGGATTAAGAGAAATTTCATCCGGTATGTTGCGATTTTACGTATTTTTTATGCGATTTCATCAATATAATGGGATATAGTCATTTATTAAATCTGCCATTCACTTTTTTTTTAATAGAATCAGATTCGGAGGTATTGATTCTAAAAGAACTGATTCGATATTCGATACGAAAATAAATATATCTGGAAGTGGCAACCATATGGTCACCTACCACTTGAAGAGACGGTACGTTCCGTTTATCCCGGGTTAGTCAAATTGTCGTTTTCCGGAAAGCTTTACTTTGAAAAAATACTAATTTTACTTAAACGCTTTTCAGTATGGGTCAAAAGATTTACAGAGAAAACAAAGTACACAAATATCGCATTGTTCGGTAGAAAGACGTCGGCGTCGACATTTGGTGTCAAACAAGCGATCAATTACACTAAAATATCATATAACATCATCTCACTATTATTTGCTATGAACATTATTTATTTGGACATCAAATATATATTAAAACTCTCAATGAAGTCAAACGTATTGGGGCGATGGATTTATAGAGGTACAGGTTGAATAATTTTGAAACTTAAACTTTATAATAGCCTAGCAAAATATTCAACGTAATCTGAAGTGCATTGCTGTCATCCTAGCTTAGCCTAGGCTTTTAGAAATTTACATTCAGAAAAGCGTGGAATACTTCTGGTTTATTAGTTTTAATATTACATTTAGCCTAATTAGAAATTACGGATCGCTCGGCTGAGTATTTTAGAAGTTTACTGGTAAATTGTTAACATCAGGGAAATATGGTTATGTTACTATCTAGAACTCAGCCATTCAAAAAATTAACAGCAGTCGTGGTATATTACCAGTTTAGCATGGGGTAGCTGAAACATAATTGGCATTGAATTCTACTATGTATTTATATCCAATATTTACTTCATAGGCTATACAGCTACAACGCGTTCGGGATGTAAAAATATATGGCCATATATAGAGATGAAAATCTTGACAAATCTATAGCGATAAACATTCCCTTTCTGTTAGTCAATATTAGGTTTCCATAGAGTTATTATGTTTTTTAAAATGTCGAATATTAGACATACGCCTGTTTGATCCGATTTTATTTGATGAAAATCCGAAGTAAAATAGGCAACAACCTGTACAGTAGAAAAAATAACTCGGTTGGGATAAAAAAGCTCATATTTCTTTATTAATGCTGTTATTTTTCTTTGCATACTCTTCAGAATTACATAAATGGCTTTTCTCAGACTTGAATGACTTGTTTAAAATGTTTATTATGACAAACTGATTGCTTGTGCGTCTTCAGGATACCGGTTCTAGAGTAAACAAAAACTTTTAAACATCTTGCTAGGCACTAGCACATTTAAGGATAGGGCGTGTTTCCACGCCCATCCACAAAAATCACAAATTGGGATTTTCAGTAATATAATTGCAGATAATCAATCCCTAGTCTATTATTTTACTCTTTTACTAGTGGTCAGTTTTTTAGCACTTTGTTGGCTTGATTTTATTTGCTGTTTTGCTGCAATTTACATAAACCCGACGCCTAATTCCTCAATTTTAGTCCCCATTCTTTGGTATTCTAGATATGTGAATAAGTAGTGACGTGAACTACAGTTCCATATTCATTTTGCCAAGCCCAAACTCTCCAGTAACACATATCGAAATAAATCGTATAGTAAAATATTGTAATTTGGAGGTGTGACACGAAATATTACAAAAGTAATGCCAAGAGAGGTGAACTCAAAATGTTCAAGAGCTATTGTAACAAAACATTTTCATCGCGAATAAAAGCGCGAGAAGCACGAAGACAGCACGAGCAACTGTCTTAGACCCTTCAAGATCAAAGGTTCAGACAATACCTTTGTGGACATACTTATGAATGTATAGTTTTTGACATACGGCTATATGATCCTCTGAATGGAGGTGAAATAGTTACCTCAAGAAGGCCATATTAGATAGAAGATAGATCATTCAAATTAATTGCGAAATAACGGTTGTTGGGTATAAGCCACCCGGTAGGTTCACGGACAGGTCATAGCAAATAATTCGAAAAACCTAAGAAAAAAAAGAAATTACGAAATAAGCAATGAGACCATTTTTTGCATTTCTGGACATACGTATGGTTCTCACCCACACAACTATTGTCCAAACAGAAGTGAAATCCAGTTTAGCTTGAAAAAATGTTCCAACCGAATTCGAATTCCAAATAGTTTTATATGGAACATTATAGATATCTTTTATTTTTTCATACCTTCATTCTTCTTCCTCAGTTTTCGCCAGTAATTCTTACGATATATTGAAATGTTTTCCTAAATTATGCTGCTTGAAACCGAGAATTTATATTGCCGCGATCATTTCAACAAGGATCAAAACTTAAACAAGACGTTGTCAGAGTTGGATTTTGAACCCAGAGATACCTGGCCACCTGTCATTTCCCCTTGGGATATATTTCCTCGAAAGAAGCGGAAATGGAAAAAAACGAACGATTCAATACGGAGACTATCGAAAGAAGGCAAAACGAAGTCACTTGAAGGAAACTCACAAAAACGCTTAAGAGGTGCGTGAAAAAGGGAATACGCTTTAGGAGCTGTGGTAAAAATATGAGCAAATAAAAGTATAACATGGTTAGAATACTAGTAAAATGGGTGGTAACTGCCCTTGGTAAATGTGAAACTTAGCAAATATTATTTCCATATTACCAAGTTAACCGAAATTTGAATTCAACGTGTATTTTGGAATGTATTTCTAGGATCCTTTAAATTTCACTCGGAAATCGATGAATACATTCGAGAATATCGGAACATGAGGAATCTCTTAGCATCAGACTTCAAATGTTGTTCGTGTCATGAACCTTATTATACATTAAAAGATGTTGAGAATGCATATGAATCAATGGGAAATCTACCAAAACGGTAAGATCAGAGTCATCGCTGTATTTAGCAGAGTGGTGAAACTATTCAAGTCAGGAAAAGTGTTCAAACATCATTTGTTAGGTACAAATCACGCCGGTGAGTCGTGATTATGCTTGACAGAATAATATTTCTGATCGGGAACGGCCGTGAAAGTGTTTTCTCACTTTGATGTAGTAAAAATGCCGAGCCATAAAAATGCTTAAAGATACATTTTGTGCAACTAAAGTGCTCGTAGAACATTGATTTTTTTCATTAGAAATTGTGGACAATTCATCATTAATATTACCCTATTAAGGTTAAAGTAACATATCGACGAAAATATGACCGGTAACAATAGATTTTAATAGATATTTCAAATCTGTACCCTTACATTTTTCTAGCTTAACAATTAAAAAGAAGAGGAGTTCTGAAGAGAATGATGAGTCCAGGTAAATATGTGAGACAGACAATTGCAATCTTATAGTAGTAGCCTACTTGATTTCTTTTAAAAATATTTGTATTATCTAGGAGAAAATATCAAGGGCAACAAGGCGAACAAAGAGTACAACAACAAACAATCAATTTTCCTGAAAATGATTTTGTAAGCGATTCACACCAAACTGGATCAACAGGTAACCTTATCTAATTGGCATAAATTATTATTCCGTTTATCTATAATATATGTATAATTTTTGGAGCCGTAAATACGTATTAGGTTGCCTCGCATGCCTTTGCATTTTTCAAACCGTTGCGTCATCCCAGTTTTTTCTGCCATATTACCGAGCAGAGCCATCAGACTTTGTAGCCATACACTCAAGTTGGCAGATCCATGCCAAGATATATAAAAAAGTATTTTAATATGGACAATTTTTGTGAATCTCAGTAATTTTTTATTCTGGCTGAAAAATAGACAATTTTGAAGCTGAAATAATAAAAATTTATTTACAATGGGTTATTTCGCGCTGCTTATTTCAAAGACTTTTTGTATAAAATTCCAAAATCTTGTTGAAGGACAGTCCACCCTTCGCAAAACTTGAGGAGGACTTCTCCTCCACTCCCGCACTTCTCCAATGTAGCCTGTGTCTATATGGGACATACCTTAGTACTCTTAACGATCATACAATAAAACAAGTCCATTGATGACCATTCTCATGATTTTTTAGTTTTTAACAAGGTGCTTTATTAAATAGGAGGCATTCCCAATGGTTTAGATGCCATTGTCGACAAATGCATCGACCGACATTTCTTCGGGTTGCAGCAACATCTTCAAAATGATTTTGCCAAACACGAGCAATCGTGTCATGTCGTCAAAATAGTCATACCAGAAGATCAAGTTATTACCAGAATTTCGCAAGCATCGCCATCATCATCTTACTCGCCCAAACTTCCGAACTGTAACGGTCGAGAGTCATCATCACCTTTTGCTCGTCCAAGTTCAATATTTTCACATGGAACGTCCAGTTCACTCGGAACTTACTCAAGTAAAACAACTTCTTCAAGCGCGTCGAAAGTAAGTGCTGCAGTGCGTGATATCTGTCCATTTCCTAGAAGTATATCTACTCCCAGAGCACCTCTTTTACCAGGCCATAGTAGAAGAAATAACAAGCAGACGTTTCGAAAACAATCGGACAATTTCAACTTAAGTTTGAAACAAGCAGTTCCGTGGAAAACTTTGCGATATTTGGGATACAACCCTACTATGAGAAGGTACTTACATGAAATATACACGCCTGTAGGTCGAAATAATTCTGGAACACCATTGACCTTGTCGAGTAAAAAGTGCTTTCCTCATGGTGGAGACGAAAAACAAACAACCGATAAACAAGATAAGGAGAATAACTTTTTTATGCCTGCACTGCAACGAAGCCTTGTGCTCCGAAGAAATGAAAATGCTTTTCAAGCATTCCAGTCGGACAGGAGAACTATACCTATTGACAGACCAGATAAGAATAAATTACCCGAACATAAACCCAAACTTGCTATACTATCTGCATGCCAAACAGTCGTAAAACCTAAAGTATCTGCAAAAAGATTGGTTGCAAGTTAATTTTTTTTGCTTCGTGGAATACACTTGAACGTGATGGCTATGAACATTGAAAATATATTTTTTTTCATCTTTTGATCTTGAGTAAAAACTGAGCAAAAGAATATTTTATATATTTAAAACAAACACGCTAGTACAATGCTACAATCGATCGCTAATCGCTTATCTCATTTTAAATTTCTATACTTGAAACGAATCACGACTTTACACCCACGAAGAAAATTACAACAGCTTTCATAACTTGCCTTGTTTTGGAGAATATTTTACTCTGATAACCATATTGACCTTTTCATTGACCATGAAAAACATTTTATGGCTGTCCTACAAAAATCTGAAAAGGGCAACTGTAAGCTCTTCTAAGTAGAAATTATCCCAGCGTGACTGAGCCGCTATAATGAAGTGCATTTTTTGGATTTCTTACAATTTAAAGCGCTACCGAGGTCATATAGGGATGAATCCTATACGGTTGGCGAGGGGGATGGCAACATGCCATCCTAGATATACGTTAGTCTAGTGCCTATACAATTTTCGCGTTAATACTGGAGACACGCGTTAATACTGGATATGTCGACAGCGACGACAACAACCTTTGCACCTACCAACAGGCATTTCAACATATGTAAGAGACTCCGGTCTTTAAAAAAATTTGGGTACATCCTAATTTCAAACAAATATTCTTATGGCAGTGAAATCAACTAAAACGTGGTTTACTCAGACGTGATTCAGCGGCATTAAAAAAACAAGCGGAAATTGGAACAATTTGAAGGCGCGTCGAAGAATAGCAACTTTCCTCACTACTTTTGCCCCCAATTGATCGAGTTTTAGAATGTTGTAACTTTTAGAACATGATAAATAAGGCACGACGTATATTTGGGGAATTTTATCTAATCGGGATTTCTAGGCGAGTTGCTATGCTTTCTATGTGCCTGGTTATTTGATTGCTATAATTTTGAATAAATTTTGAACTTTTTGTATTTGCTTTCTCAATTTTTTCTTTCGGTAAAAACCTTTCTAGTGCAAACTTGGAAGTGGTGGCTGTCCTATCTTTGTTATTCACTTATTCTCATAAAGCATTAACGAAAAAAGGATATTTCAGAAAACGAGAAAAGCTTCATTCGCGGAAGCAATAATAGATATTGCCTTTTATCCCTTATAGAAATTTCCCCAAGCTAGCTTTGAAAAATAGGCTGTACAGATGAATTGGGCTGATAAAAGACAGTTTAGCAGCATGCTTAGAAAAATAATCTTTCCTAAACATCATCCTACACTTCAGCAGAATACTACAACATTAGAAAATTAACATCCGCCATTATAACAAGACAGTCCTTTTGATGCAAGCTTTGAAGCTTCATACTTCCTGCACGTCATTAGAGACGATCAAAGGAGAGTAAAGAAGTGGCGGACGAGGCAGATAGCTCTCAATTCACTCTATTTATTACAACTGTCCAAAGACCTTAAAAAGAAGTTTCACTGAGCGTGCACTCGTTAACATGTATGGCTGGAGGAAAACAATATTATACTTTCTTGCACATGCACGAAAGGTCGTGGTCCGCCATATGGTTAAGCTGTATTCTCGGATTTCCTCATCCACAGGATAAAAATGATATCCTATCCTATATCGTATGTTACTGGTATGTTGCGAAACAAGCAACAGAAATTTTGCGCAATAAATATTTGGTAGAAATCATTTGAAAATTGAAAGATCTAAAAGTGGGCTGACTATTAGACGAAACATACCTAACGCGGTAGTTTCTAGACCATTATCTAAATTATATTAGGTTTGGTTTAAGGTGATACCTAATTTTTATTGAAATCATGACAAAACAGAAACTTTGTGTTGTGTAATGAAAAAATCGATAATGTTACGAAAGAAATATGTAGCGTTCGGTCCCTTTTTCTACATGTATTTATGTCAAAATGAAACACCGGGAGTCTGGGGCCGCTTAATGTCAAACGATGTCACCAATTTTTTAGTTTTTGATTCTTCTCTCCCCAAAGCATCATTCGAAGTTCCCCTCTGAAGCTTACTGGCAGTTCACACTGGGCTGCTGTAGGTCTACCAGATCAACAGTGATAGCCAAATCAACTTAACCAAGTTTAGTGCATAACAAAGGCAACCAGGACATCGTCTTCATCGAACTAGCTTCCTTAGCAGAGAAAAGTGTATGTACTATCGCCAAACTTAGCAAAACAAAGACAATCAAGGCATTGGTCTCCATCGATAGATAAAAACTTAAACACTTATTTCAGCCTAAAAAGTAGTCCGTCTATAATACCGACATAGTTTGCGTCACCATCTCTCCCTCTTCCCTATCGATATTAAACCAAACGTTGCCAACATGTCCAATTTCAAACGGTCCAGTGAACCGGCTCCCTCTAAGTCAGTGATTCCCAACCTTTTTCAGTTCGCGACCCACATTTTTTGCAATGTTTTTTGTGCGACCCACAATGATATGATCAAAGGAATGAAGAACAAATAATGATAAAAGAAACACAATATATCCACATGTAATTTACTATTAATGCGAAACTTTAGCTTGCATATTGGATATAACCAGATCAAGTCGTGGCTTGATATTAGATAAGCTCACACGCAACGTAGCATTAACAGTGTCCGTTTTTAGGCGGTTCCGAGTCTTGGATTTGGTTACAGCTACAGTTGAGAAGCCGTACTAGCAAAGGTAGTTAGTCGTGAATGGCAAGAGAAACTTGACGGCGCGTTCTGATAGTGAAGGATATTCCTTGCTTGCTTGGATCCAAAATGGAGGAAGATCTACATCTTGAAAACTTAGCTTGAGAGTGCTGTCTTCCGAAAGCTCGATAAGTTCATTCTCAAGTTCTGCAGGCAGATCCACATCATCGGCTGAAGAATTGATAGCAAATGGATTCAGAATCCATAAATTTCCAGGACGTGGATCTGCTGGAAAGTAGTGATCAAACTTTTGCAACAATTGTGCCAGGTGATGAATTATTTGTTCACAGATGTCTACATGAGGGTTAGATTCAAGGTCTTCGCTGAGCAGTGGGAACATATCAAGTCGTTTATCCTTCACCCTTCTTTTCCATAGGTTTATCTTTTTTTTAAATCCCTCAATTTTATCAGCAACTAAAAATACTGAGCTGTTTTTTTACCTTGCATTGCCATGTTGAGTTGATTCAACTGGTCAAATGTGTCTGAAAGGTAAGTCAGTTTTGCACAGAAGTAGTCATCAATGTAATCCTCAGCAAGAGGTGATTGTTGATCCTGAAGGAGACGATTAAGAACAAGTATATTTGAGAGCCATCTCACCTCACTGTGATGCAAGAGCTGCAAGTGATCTGAATCAAGATTGCGTCACATGTCGCACACTGACCCTGCAACTACAATCTGTGCGATTTTGTGACACGATTCATCACTGGCGCATACTCGGAAAAGACGTCGACATCCGGGTAGTCCGTTATTCCAGAATTGTAATTGATTTTATTTCAAAATGTATCTATTTGTATCTGTTGTCATATTCCATTCACATTTTATGACACAAATATACACAAAAATGAGTTGAACAAAACCATATATAATAGTTATTTCTCAAAAATATTTGTGGTAAAAATTGAATCTGTACATAATTGTGATATATCTAATTTGCAATACTCTTTATGTGAATTTGTATCTTGTATGTTTAGTTGGTAATTGCTGAGCTACCGCCATGATCACGTGATCCTAAATTGGTTGATTACTTTGTTTACGTCGGGCTCACTTGTTACCTGGTATCGTTTATTTGCTATTCAGTTCACTTTGTGCTTAGCTGTGAAAGAGTTGATTCAAGCCTAGTAAGGATTCTGGAGTTGTAATTTGAATTGTATACTGTAATAGGTTACCACAATATTTATGACCGATTTATAATGACACTACAAAATCCACCGTTCATCCATTGTGGAGACATCAGCTTACAATTACTAGGCTATTCGATGCAACAAGCAGTATCTAAAAAAAGGTAATCACGTCTTCATCACTTAACAGTTCGTCGCACCAACCCTAGGCTATTACAGTTTCTTCATATTATGACGACAAATTGCTGAACCGTGCCGGCAAGATAAAATAGAAAACCCAAATGCGCTGGTGCCCGCAAGACAAAATAGAAAGCCCAAATGCTGACTGGTGTGATAGGCTAGTTTGAATTCCATCTAGTGCAGCGACAGTCGAAGGTTAATTTTTGTCAAGCCTCTATTTATATTTTGAACTGCGACAGCCTAGTTTATTTTATATCCGATTTACCACTCGAAGCACTATAGCTAACCCGTTTATTGAAGCCCCAGGCCTTGTGCACATTTCAAATGTAATATTCAGATTTTTGATAACACTAGCACAACATCAAAATGGAAACAATAACTTACCTCCAGCATGCAACAGCAGCTAAGCAACTGCATTTGTCTACCGCCAGTCGATTATTCCAACGGTAACGATTATCAGGAAAGAATTCAAAAACACGAAAGAGGAACAAGACCACTACCTTGAATCAGGTCCGGCGCAGACTGGTTTACTGGTCTGAAAGCGCTGTTTTTTTCTAATTCCGTGCCAATCAGTGAAGTGTGAAGTTGTCTCTTGTGGTCCAGTGGACTGGTTTTGGTGGACCATGTAATCAGGACTAATGACAAGAACAATTTATTTTATTAATTTATATTTTGTCGACCACGACACACAGATGATAGAAAGACGCTGTCTATCTTTATCCCACGCTCAAAAAAAAAAAAAAACTTTCCAGAATACATATCCCAGACAAAATAAATCATTTAGATTACATTGTCTACATTGACGCAGGGGTGGTGCGCACCACATTCCCCTACAAAGATCCAGATCTTGAAGCCAGGAAAAGCGCGGACCACATTACCCTACGAAGACTCAGGTATTCAAGCCAGGAGACGGCCCATCCCTTTATCTCAAAAATTTCAAGCCGAAAATTCGGTTTCAGCGCTTAGCAGCTTCCCTCATTTAATTTTAAGTTCGCACTACCCGTTTGCGTAGGTTGCGTTTTTTCTAGGTTTGTTTTATTTTACCCTTACGTTTTACGCGAGCGCAATGCTCTGCATGCATTTCCTTACGTTCTCCAATGAAACAGAACAGTTTGCTATGAAAGCTAACGCAGAGTGCTCGTTTCGTTTTTTGCGTTTGTGCTTTGTAGGCATGTGAACACAATTAACGCAAAGCAATGCAGGCACGCATTGCCGTTTTTATTTTATTACCCGAAACATAATGCAA
This sequence comes from Styela plicata, assembly GCA_963675895.2. Taxonomy (NCBI): domain Eukaryota; kingdom Metazoa; phylum Chordata; class Ascidiacea; order Stolidobranchia; family Styelidae; genus Styela; species Styela plicata. The sequence goes on from OZ023140.1 coordinate 24,658,038, forward strand.
CGCATCGGTGAGACAACTCCACGTACATTGCGGCCACATTGGCCTCATCAAGAAGTATAAAGTAATTCAATTTTAGGTTCATTGTTTTGACCTAGCTCTCGTCAATACGGATCTCGAATTTCTCTGCAGTGTATTAATTACTGAGCAATTATAGTAGGTACGTTTAAGATTTTAACTCATTTTTGGAATTTAAATACGGGTTGAAAACGCTGCTCGGTAAAATAACACTCTCGACTACATCAGTAGTTTTCAAAATTGGTCAGATCTTGAACGTCAACGATAAACTAATCGACAAGATATTTTTTTATTATTAAAATTCACTCTGAGCAAGGTCTGAAGCAATGCTTGGAAAGAACCAATAAACAGCCACTTAAAAGCAGAGAGTTACTAAAACTTGTGGTACCAGCAACTGCACTCTAAACGAAAAACATCCCAACGGAACTGAACCGCCATAGTAAAGTGTAGTGAGTGGTATCAGCCCTGGACTATGGTAAAACCATCTGCCACTTCCTTGCTTCCTTTTCTTACGACACGCCGGAAATACGTTAGCATTATTCTAAACGCCGTACCTACAGGGCCAATAAGGTGCCTGGGTAGATAATTGGGTGCCCACTCAGCTCGATCGGTAAAGCGTTGGTGGAATGAGAAATATGGTAAGACAAAAACTTACACCCGGTTCGGAAATGGTGTATGCGTGGGAGATTGTGGTTCGCCATGCGAAAGAGCCGTATTCACGGCTTTCCCACTCCCGTAGGATAAAACTGAAATCATATTTTATCCAATCCTAGCTCAAATTTTATACCTTAGGTTTTTTTTGCTCAATCGAGGCCTCTAAAATTTATTTTTAAGATTAAGAGGTTCATAAAAGGCCAGTCAGTTTACAGCTAACAGCAGTTTTTATTCATCAACGACTGAATACTTTTTTATTCTAATTTACGATAGAATAAGGAAGAATAATAATAAGAAAACACAGTGAAGCAAAAAGTACATCAAGTAAAAAACTATATGTTTATTGTTTAAGGTACTAACAGAAATTGGGTAAAAATGCGTTAATTCAGGGTAATAGTTTGAATCCAAACTTTTAGTGGTCAGTTATGTAGTGACACTCAGTAGGGGTTGCCAAAATCGATTATCTTTCGGTTTCAAAATCGAATAATTTTGCCGAATCGAATATTCGAATCAGGAGTCATATATATAATAAACAAAAACATCCTTTGATCAGCTTATAATTTACGTAAAAATTCCCTCTTTGTTTTTGAAAAGAAAATTAAAATTGTCATTTGTTGTGGAAATCGAATCGAAAACGTTATGATTTGAATATCGCGAAACGGGTCGAATAATTGATACATTTGAATAGAGAATGTTTTTTTACCCAAAATGTCGTCAAGCGTCATCGTCTGGCGCAGTCCTTCAATCACTCTATTGACGAAAACATTTTCGAACCAGGTATTTGAACCCAATAGGACACACATTCATATTTTTGTTAGGTTTGAGTCACTGATGGATCGTGAGGATGAGGTGAATAAACTCGACCAAGCACGACATTATGTCGTTTTGTGTGTACAGTTGCCCTCCGCTTTAAAAGTTTACTTCAAAACCGTATTCGAAATTTGGTACATAAATAAAATATTTCAACATTTTGGATAAAAGAAATTGCTGATATTTGACTAGATTTTGCAGCAGAATCAGGACCTATGTCAAATTTTACAACGTAAAATTTGGCATATATAATGATTTCACTGCAAATTGAATCAACCTGACACACAATCTCTGCACACTAGGGTTTTCAGGAGGCTTTCGTGTATAATCTTTCTCGTGCAACATTGCTTAGGGATAATTTTGATAAAAGAAAAAACCTAGGAACAATCGAAAAACCAAGTTACTTTTAAACAGAATTCAGGAATTTGACAATTCGGACAAGGTCATTCTTACATTTTTGTTTGTAACTCGGTTTTCCAAATTCTTTTATCGAAACTCATGCATTACTTTCAAAAAAAAATAAAATTTCAGGTGTAAAAAAGGAAATTTTATATCTCGCGCCGATTTTATTTTTACTGTTTATATAAATAAAGAAAAAAAGGTAAAACAGCTCAAATAAGGTAAATTGCAGAAGTGGAGCGAGAAATAAATAAACAAATAAAAAGGTAAACAGTAAACTTAATATCCGATGGCACAGTTGACGAATATTCATCTGACCATCTTGATCTATTACCAGATAATTAGAAAATTTTCTATGCTCTAGCATAGATGGATGCTTCACGACTAGGGTTGAGCAATTTTATTCGGTAATTCGAATCAATTCGGAGCACAAATTATTCGAATTGAGCATGAATCTTTCGCAGGAACAAAAGTTGCCTAGGTAATTGGAATTTTCGTTTTAAACGACGAAATGTAATCGATTTTGATCAAATATGACAAAAATCGGTTGTATTTTGTCGTTGGAAACTAAAAATCCCCGTTCCTGGACATGGAGTGTGAAGTGAAAATACATTACCTTTACGTCTGTTTATGCTAATATTCGTTACTATAAATTTCTTGATTATCACAACAAAGACAAGTTTAAATAAAAAAAATGGGATATTTGTCATTTGTATGGAAAAGTCTGCTAAACACTTGAAGAAGGTTGTTCTTGCTCATTAATGTTTTCAAATACACCCGAATTTAAATCGCACTAATACAAAAGTACAGTAAATTTATTGGTTATTTGCAGAGGAAATATATGAACCGTGATTTGTTGGGGTGATCCATCGGTATGTCATGATTAACGCATGAAAACACTAATCAGAAATAGTATTTCGCCAAGTATGTGCCACTGAATGACCGCGCCTCGTCGGCGCGATCCATCATTGTTCCGTACTCGACAAAACATAAATCAGTACAAAATTCCCCTAAATACGCGAAATATACTATTGGAATTGTAGCAGTTACGGGGATTTTTCTATTCGCCCCGGAATATTTCTATAAAGTAAAATGAATACGTGGAGGAATAAAAATAAATAAGACTGTTAACTTAAATTCCCTTCTTTTACATTCGTTAGTTTGCTCTCTGAAACATTATTATTAGTTATTATTAAAGACTGATCTATTTCGATTTTTCCTGAATTTTTAGAGTCTGTGTTATTTTTAATATTATTCGTTGGAGATTGTGACATTTCAATCAACTCCAGGTCATCCTTTACAGTTTTAACTTTAAATTTTCCAGTTTGAGGGTTAAATTTTAAGTTTTTCCCGACCACGGGCTTTGATTCTAGTGCGAAATCGTTTTTGAGAACATTCAGATTTGCGTTTTCCCCCGCGGACTTATGCAAAGTCGAATTTTGCGCGTTGGGTCGCGTTGGATGAGAGAGTTTGTCACTGCCAGAGTCTAAACTTTCCGGTTTTGTGAGATTGTTCTCAAGTTTTTCAACGTTCGTTTGTAGTGTGTTATTATCAGACTCTGTTAAGGTCTCCTGCGAGATGAATTTAGCATCGGCTGGGTTTTTATCACCTACCGCATGATCATTGTGTATGACCTGTAACGACGTTGATTGTCGCAATCGATCATGTTTGTTTCGACTACGTTCGTTAGTTCTTGCTGATGATGCTCGCCTTTCAGATGTTGATTTTCTTTGAACAGGAGATTTTAATATTTCATCAACTTCTTTGGAAACATCTTTCATATCGATGTCACCATTGTTTATTGTTTCCTTATCCATTACATCCGTCGACGTATCTGCAGCTTCCAATTTCAAAGCATTAGTACTTTCTTTCTCAAAACTTGTAGATGGAATAAGTTGTTTATCATCTTTTGATGTTGTTTCATCAGGAGGTATATATTCGGGAGGCGTATTCGACATATTTCCCTCAGTTTGAAATTGAGGTATTTCCATTTCTTCAACACCGCCATCTTTAGTTGGATAAATATGGTGTTCTACCAGCGCTTCGTTTTGTTTATTATTGTTGTCAATTTGTAATTGAGATATTTCGTCGACACTTGGCAGTTTACTTATTCCACTTACGTCCATCTTTGGTTGGTTTCTGATCGGTTGGATTGAGTTATCACTTGACAATGAAAACGAGTTTGATTGACTGAAATCAGCTGACAAGGAATGACTGAAAATATCAGAAGTGGCATCGATTCCACCACGTCGTCGTTTTCCATGAAAGCCTCTCCATGCCTCCTGAAGAAAAGATAAATCCGTTTTTATTATTTAAAAGTAAATGTGGAATAACTGATTATAATCGAATAATAAAAATGCCAATAGCAAATAATCATATACTGATTTCCGGTAAATTCAAATAGGAAAACCATTGAAAATTTCCATCCTTGCTCTACCCACGGACTATCCAAATTTAGGCTAACTCTTCTAATATTTAGCTAGCGTAGTTGTTAGAGCTTTTCATCAGATCTTGTAATATCAAGATTAAAGAATCTAGCAATTGATCGAATTGATTAAAACAAACAATTGATCGGTTGATCGAACCTGAATAACTTTCGCTGCTTTCACTCTTCTTCTTAACACGAGAGTTGTTGTTTCTGCTTTCAATGTTTTTCTGTTTGGAAATGATTTCAATAATCTTGCTTCAGCTTCCTCTCGCATTTGATCAGATATTTCGACTTCTCCCATTATTCGTTTGACCAAAGCAAATAAAACATCAAGACAATGCACTTTATCGCCGTTCACAATTGGAAGATTCAAAGCTGCTATTTTAATCTGGAAGTAATGAAACTTGGATTACAACACTTAACTACAGTACAATAATATTTCCGCCACCGCGACTAAAATGAAACAAAGTAGCGACAGATGGTTACTATCCATCGACCAGGGCAGATGCCACTCACTGTTCTTTATCATAGCGGTTCAGTTCTATTTGTGGTGTTTTCCGCTTTGAGTGCAGTTGCTGGTACTACATCTCATAGTAGCGCTTTGCTATTAAGTGGCCGTTAGTTGATTCCTTTTAGGCACTGCTTCCGGCCTTGCTCAGAGGGAATTTCAATAAAAAAAATACGCGTCTGGTTTTATAAAATCGTATTTATTGGATTTAAAACAAAGAAAATTTAGAAATCTTTACAGATCGAGACGAAAGAATACGGTACACAACTGATGAGGTGAACAAATCATGTCGTAAATGAAGCCTATATTTCATATCCCTAGAGTGCAACAATTTAAATAGAACAAAATGAAGCGATACAAATTTCAGATTAGGTTTCAATAAAATACAACCATTGAAATATTAGACCACAAGAACTCGAATCGCATGAGACCGAATCCACGGAAAAATGCAAATGTTTGTAGTATTGATTGAAAAGATGTAATGCAAGAAACCTTGACTGGAAACTTATTTGTTATTATAATTACAAGTATTTGATTATTTGTGCAAATTTTTACCAACAACTGTATATTTCACTACGTCTTTCAAAACGTGTGGTAGATCTTTATGCATGCTTTCTCGACCAGAACCTGGCGTCGAAGTATGGCGTGACGTATTTAGCATGAGTCACTAATGGATCGCGCCACCAAGGCGCGATCCATTTGTGGCTCATGCTTCACAAAATAAAATGGTATAATGTAATAAACAAACCTCGTTTGGCTTTGCTAGTTGAAACGGTGGGTGTAAACTATGTAACAGGTTCGACAATTCTGCAATTGATACAAATTGTGATGCTTTGGGATCGTATCTTCCCCAGACGACGTAAAAATATTCAAAATCATCTTGTCCGACACCAGATTCTTCTTGTTGAAATATTTCATCAAAATTTTCGAGAATAATGGCAATGTACATGTTGACGACGACTGTAAATAGAGAATCGGTTTTTCGTTTGTATTTTAATAAAACTGTATTGAGATAGTTTATCATCAACACGAAGAAAGAAAAGGGGTCAATTTTATTACTAAATCGAAGCAGGGTCAAAAGAGTAGCTTCGACAAAATCTCTCAAAAGACTGAGGATGGGCGTAAATTAAAAAAAATAAATAAAAAACTGGCGATATTAGAGCCAAACTTGAATATGGTAAAGTTTTTAAATAAATGACATTTCTTGCAACAATTAAGGGATTCCCATGGAATATATACAAAACAGGTGTACACGCGTCGGATTTTAGCAAGATTCCGCCTCGTGGAAGTCTAAAAAAGAAGCGAGCGTTTTCGAAAATTGAGGGAAAGTGTAGCTCTCACAAGCTACCATCCAAAATAACATTGGCTCTCAATTTCGATTCAGATTAAGTAGTTCAAAATGCATGTGATTTCAGGAATATTTCCAGCATTGACCCCATAGTTTTTGACATTTCTTAAATATAAAAGCAAGATCTATCGATGGACAGATTAGTTAGTGAGTGAGAGGACATAGCAATTTTACTAGCGCAAACTTTATTTTCTAAAGGTGATCAATGAAAAATGACTTACCTAGAAATACCAAGAATATGTAAGCTACAAAATATATGATGGCAAAATGATATTTTCCGCAATCTGGTCCATCACAGTCTGTATCGTTCATGAGAGGATCCAGTACGTCATTCCACCCAGCTGACGTCATCAAACGGAACAATAACATCATGGAACTACCAAACGTTCGGAAGTTGACAATATCGTTAAGTGCTCCTCGTAATTTCACATCCATAAAAAATGACATTCCTATAAAACACAAGATGAAAATTAAATTTCGAGAATAAAAGTGTAGAATGTAAATTTTTTTAAATTTCCCATTTTTGCCAAAACAGTTTTTCTTATGTCAAAAAATTAATCCATAGCTTCCAACTTACTATTAGGCAGTTCCAACTTAATCTCTAAGGTCTCCAATATAGTTGACCAAAATCCAAAATCCAAACTATATTTATCTATTTTATCAATAAAAAATGAAAAATTTACTTAAATATTAGTTTGTTCCTATGATCGATTCCCGTTCTGGATCGATTTGAAAAACTTACGTACTTACCTAGAATGGCAAAGATGATCATGAATACCCCCAACAAGACTGCAATATTGAAAAGTGCTGGTAGAGAAATCATCAATGTTAAAATCAATCGTCTGATTCCCCGTGCTGCACGGATTACACGTAGCACGCGAAATACACGGAACACACGTACAACTCTCAAAAGTGTCGGGGATACCAGGAATGTTAATAATTCTTCCAAAATGAATCCTGTGAAATGGGGGTAAAAAATGTAAGTGTTATAAAGTTGCTAATGCGAAACTGGAATGCGAAATATTATTGTAGGTGCGGGATGTAGCATTGTCCGAGTGTGTTTTAAAATGTAAAATGGAAACACAAAAGGTTTCGATGTTGTTTTTCGCCTGAATTGCTGTTACTGTTACCACATTTTATAGTACCCCTTTTCCATGTTTGTTGCTGTTAATTGGTCCCTTTTATACGCCAGTTCCAGCCAATGCTCCCATGCCGACGTCAATGTTCAATGTGTTTATATCAATGCCCTTCCTTACCTGTAATCGAAAGAATAACGACAACGAAGTCAAAGACATTGAATGGATCCCGAAAATAATAAAACCTCGTTCCAATAATTTTTAACATAGCTTCGATCGAAAATACTACAGTAAATGTGATATCGACGTATCGGAGAACTGTCGTCCATGTTGATGACATCTGGTAATGTTCCATGGCGAGTGTTACCATGTTTAATACAATGACTGAGAAAACTGCGACTTCGAACTTGCCGTGCGTCACCAGTTTGAAGATTCTGTGTTGCGTTGGATTCTGTATGCAAAAGTAGAGGCATTGTAGATTGTAACAAAAATGCAGTAAAATCATCGCATTTTGACAGTAATTTTTCTTGGTAATATTGAAACTATAAAATGAACTTATTGGTCAATTATGGGCTGTTGATGGAACGCACCGCCGAGGTGCGGTCCATCAACAGCCCATGATTGGCATGAATCTCGTTACCAAGGCCATTTCGAACGAAAGTTAGCGATATACAATTACAGTAAATGGCCGTAAATTTACTGTACTTTTTCACAGTGTATCTAATACAAGGTTTAATATCACAAACTAGTTATTTTCAAATAATCGTCCAGTACGCTCAAGATATCGGCCCATATATGGTTCTGAGCAAACTTTGATATAAAGTCATTTTTGATATTTCAAAATCTTTTTTTTTTTAATTATTTACGGGTCATCAAAGGCTCATGCTTGAATATCTTAAAATTGGATGTATTCGTCGAGTCATGGAAAAAAGAAAAAAATTCTCTTTTACTTCTGGTGGTGGAATGGTTTTCTTCGGTTTTCTGTTTAACATTGTTCGCATAGTTTTATAGAAATTTTTCTGACTCTCTGTTAGAAAGGCTTCAACTGCGGATGATGATTCGGTCTGAAAAATAAATCGATTCAATTTTAAGCTAAAGTTGAAAATCCAACCAATGGCGACTAAATAGATAGAGGCAACCAAAGGGAAACACAAAAAAGTGGTAAAGGTTCATTTTCCTTTGGAATGCTCTCTGCTTAAGAGTGTAGTTCCCGGTACACTGTGTCCGGCCCTGCTTAGTGTGAATTTCATTAACAAAAAACGCATAGGTCTAGGAAAACATAATCAAGGGAGCAAGTTGCGATCTAAAAACGGAATCAGTGTTTTATTTTACCTTTTCGAAACCAAACAATTCAAAACAATATAATTTTCCCTCAAAAAGCATAAATTAAAAATAAATACAACTCAACAAACCTGTTTCCTCAACTTTTGAAAACTTTCAATGATAACACCAACAATAAGGTTCAATATGAAGAACGAACCAATCAATACAAAACAGAAGAAGAATATATAAGAATATTTATTTGCTTCTCTGTAAGGTTGTTCATCAACATCAACTGTATCACTTGCATCAGCCATTATCTCCATCCAACCTTCGAATGTCGCCTGTGAGAGGAGCAACAAAATGGGATTTCACCGTGTTGCTGTTTAATCAGTCACAACCAACTGACACATACTAAAAAGACGTTGTACCCTGTAGGTAAGGGCTGGGCAAAACCGAATCACTTGGAATTCGAATCTGATTCGAATAATTTTTGTCGAATCTGATCAAATCACTCATTCTTTGCAAATAATAAATATCCCATTTTCACTATTATACATTGTCCCCATTGTGAAAATAAAGAAATTTGCAGTTTATGGTGTATTCTCGATTCACACTAAAGAGCAATAATTTTCATGTTTTAACGACGAAATATAATCGATTTTTGTCAAATTTGACCAAAATCAATGACATTTCGTCGTTAAAAATGAAAATCCTAGTTCACCTAACGAGTTTTTGTTCCTATCAAATATTCACGATTCATTTGAATTGGTCTGGCTTCGAATCGATTCGAATCACCGAATCGAATTTTCCAGCCCTTCCTGTAGATGTGGGTTTTACAATTATTCTGGCCGGTTTCCTGTGTGTCCAAAATATTCGAAGGTGGGTTTACCATCGTTCAAGACAAAACGGAATACTTTCATTGAACAAAATCATACAGACTCGATTCTGTTAGGCTCCTATTAGTAGATGCTTGTGGTTTTGCTTGATGTCGAGGGAAAATATAGCCTAAGTCTAGCACAGGGGCTCAGTAATGTAAAGGGCGTTTTTATTTTGCCTAGAACGCATCCGCTGTCTTTATATTTAATGAAGATTCTTGTCATATTTGCGGTCGTTAGAATACTCCCTTCATATGCTACTCCAAATCCAGCTCAGAGTGAACTCTAGTTAATGAACAAACTAAATAACCTAATGAACGTTGAGTTGGAATATTACAATGTGACTTACCACTTGAAATAATGCGATCATCCCATTGACAACATTATTGAAGTTTATTCTCGGTGTTACCCATCTATAATCAGTATTATTTTCGCAAACTGAACGATTTGGTACGAGAGTATGATTAAGTATATTGCCTTCCAGGTCTTCACATCTAGAATATGTACAAAACAAAGTTTTAGAAAGTGCGATGTCATTTCGAAATAATGACGGAATATCTCTCCGACTCGCTGCCGCAATCATTGTCGAAAAAGGTCGACCGTATGATGCGGTTTTAATTCCGAGGGTGGCCTTCATCAAGGCGGGTTGTAATAACACAGAACAGATGCAGAGTCACTAGAAGATACATACGACTGTATAACTTCGGACTTGAAAAAATTTTAATAAAAATACTTCAATTTTACTATATTTCAAACTGGTGATATCAACTTCATAATATTTGTTTTAGTTTTGGTGGAATATTATTCAATATCCTTTATGAAGTTTGACACTCGACTAATATTGCATAACTGACTATAATAACTCCCGATTGTTTGAAGTTGAACGTTTTTCGCGCAAAAAAATGAAAAAAAAAGTACGGACCTGTAAAATTTTCCTTTGAATTGTTGAACACCGATGATACTGAACACAAGCCACAATAGCATACAAACACATAATACGTTTGCAATCGATGGAATGCAATATACCAATGCGTTGACAACAACCTGTGGAAATTTGTGAAACTACATTAATAATATGAATAAAGCATAGAGTAGTAGTAGGGCAGATCAGCTAAATTAGAGATGAGTTTTAGAGAAGTTTGTAGAACTGGTTACACTGCAACAAAAATGCAACAAAAACACTGGTCTTTGACAGTAATTTTACTTGGCGGTATTGAAGAAAAACTCAATATTGACTTTTTTGGCCAAATATGGGGTGTTGATGGAACGCACCGAGAGGGTGTGGTCCATCAATAGCCCATAAGTGGCATAAATCTCATCAACACAGCCTTTTTCCAACTTTGGAAATATGCAATTACTGTAAATGACAAGTAAATTTACGTTACTTTTGTTACAGTGTAAGAGTGCTGGCATAATTGCAGTTATATAAGCTTAAAATCCACAATGGGAATCAATGGGAATTTCCAACCCCTGAGAATGACACATATTTGATCTTTTGAATCATTGGATCACTCCGAACACGACACAGTAGCAGTTTATAGATTCAACGCTAGGCGCTAAAGGCGCTGCGTTTCACGTCATAACCAAAGAACTATGTATCTGTCCCACATTAAACACACGCAGAATCGCTGAAGTCAAACATATAAACTGGTTTCTGGAGCTATCGCTATGCATTTCGGATGTAGGATACGTCACATCGTAGGATCGTTATATTAGCCTTGAATAATTTGACATCTGCTGTAATCACTTACTATCGTTTTATTAAAATTTTTGGAACTATAAAATTTTTCTTAGTTCAGTGAGATGGAATAACGACTCGTATCATTGTATCCCACTTACCCTCATTCCCTGCCACCTAGAAATAGCACGCAGTGGTCTCAATGCTCTCAGTGTTCTTAATGCTTTCAATGATTCAACTTCACCAACTGCTGACGCTCCTATACCGATCCATGAAATCTGGAGTAAAAAAATAACAAGTTTTGTAATATACCGAGTCTTGAGTGATAAACTCTAACAAAAAATGCGGTAAAATAGACGTTTGTAAACATTGATTTCATTCAAGATGTTAGAATAAACTACAGAATTAAAAAAAATTTAGAATAAAAACGGATGGAGTACATCACCACTCCATAATTGGCATAAATCGCATCAACAACGCGGTTTTGTATACAAGTAAAACACACAATTAATAGACGTTAAATTCGCTGTCTTTTTTTCACAGTGAATCATAATGATGCCGAAACCAACTTAAATAAAGGGGAATTTTAAGATAGAAAATGAAAAATATTAATAAACAACAAAAAAATGTGTTGTAGACAACACAAAAACTTACAAAAGTCGCTTATCGCTTTCAATATCGATTACTTAAAGCATAATTTATTTGTATTTTCAAATATGCCAATATTGCAATATAATCCTTGAATTTAAACTAAAATAAAATAAAATACGAAGAACAGAAAATTGATTGAATCTTACCACAACAATAACAAAATCGATAATGCACCACCAGTTTGTAAAATATTTGTACCATCCAATACCAATCCATTTCAATAGCATTTCCACCGTGAATATCGTAGTGAAAACGTATTCGAGAATATTCAAAATTTCAACTTTTACGGGATCTTCCTTGAGGTAAACATCTTCCATTGCCTGAAGTAAAAAGGATTTATTCAAATCCAGTGCACCCTGTAACAGCGGTCACTTATGGACAAACAGGGTTACAATTGCTCGAAGGATATATTTTCCTGTTCGGCTTAGCCTACCCACGTTATTACACCCTGGGTTAGGTGGTGGGCATGGATAAGCGAGCCGGACTCGCCGGGACTCGAACCCGAGATCTTCAACCTGCGATGCCAACGTGTTTAACCACTAGGCCATCGCGCCCACTAACCAACCAAGGGGGCATATGTACAAGTTTAAGGAAATACAAATTTATGGATATAATATAAAGAATTTGATCTTTCATATTGTTTTATTAAAACCTCTATAATCTAGTAGAGTGTAAGTATGCACCTCATTCACCACCGTTATGTGACTACATACCAATATTTATCGATTGATATGAACGGAAGGTCTTAGTTCGGGGTTAATGTTTTCGTTAAGATATGATTAGCTGCGATCTTCACGCTTATGACTCTATTATTTGTTATTTACCATGGAAATTAAGTCGCTTGATCGCCTCGTTTCGTGAGGTATAACTCACAATTGGATTATGCCGCCTAGGCGTGGTGCATCTGTGGCACATGCTTGACAATATGAAACCTCCGATTGGAAAATAAATGCCTATCGAATAAACACAGCTCTTCGTTTCAAAATGTATTCTTTCATCATAAAAATAATTCAATTACGCTCAGTAATTTTTTTTTATAAAATTTCACCCTTAGCAAGGCCAGAAGCAGTGCTTAATAGGAACCAACTAACGGCCACTTTATAGCAAAGAGTTACTACAAGATGTATCAGCAACTGCACTCTACATGGAAAACATCCCAAATGGAACTGAACCTCCATGGCAAAGTGCAGTCTGCCCTGGGCGATGGTAAAAACATGATCTAGTATACATGTTTTGTTAAGTATGAGTCACTGATGGATCGTTCCTCTTAAGTACAGTTCATCTGTAGCCCGTGCTTGGCAAAATAAAATTCTGATAAGGTACTTATTGGTTAGTGTTTTAAAGTCTAGCTCTAGCTGATTAACACGAGGGAAAACAGTATAAAGCAAATGAATACTAAATCACAGGAGTTTCTCAAAAAAAAAAAAAATATTCTGCAAAAAACAAATTGTACACCAGAACGAAAGTAACATGTTTCTAAACTTACCAAACAAACTGTGCTTGCCAAAATGATGAACAATATAAACCATTCAAATATTTGATGACTCACAACACAAAACATAAAATCACGAAATTTCTTCCATTTCCGGAACAGATTATTCTCAGAATAAGCATCACAACATTTGCACCTGCAAACGTAGAAGAGAGTTTATTAAAAAAAAATCTAAAATACGAAAATGGATAAATTTGTTGTGAAACCAAGGAGTCGTATCATAATGTGTGAAATTTTCAATTTTGCCAGGGTAGATACCACCCACTGTATCCCGTAATTGCAGACCAGTTTCCTAAAGTGAATTTAAAAATTCAACCTAGGAAACTGAAGTGCTATTACTGAATACAGTGGGTGTATTTGCTCTGGACAAAATGAAGGTTTAAAACAGCACAAGGCATAGATAGGCATAAATCATTCTACAAAAAAACCAAATCGCTATAGTAGAGTGCAGCTGGGGGTATCTGCTCTGTGAGATGGTAAAAAATTTATCACTTTTTACTTTCTGTCTATGATGCAATTATTTCGATGCGATTGACCTTCTCAGAATTTCCGGATATAGTAGTTCGAATTACTTCAATGGCTTGTATGAAATTTACTAGGACGTCATCCGAACCTCAGGTATTTGAGGAATACGCTTACGCACTTCTATTCAATCCTTGCACAAGTCACAAAGACTTACATAACATGATGGACAGAGCTGTAAACGAACAGTATTTTAATGCCACAACGACCACCTGAGTCCAGATGTACAATACATTGTCAACTGTTCGCTATTATAGGAATGGGTCACCTATTCTTTAAAAACTGTTTATAATTCATTTGATGGACAGATGGATCGTATTACTTCGAAAACAGTGACCAATGTGTATATTCGGATCATTATTCTATTGTTTGTCAATTTTCTTCGTGTGATTGACAGCAAAGACAAAAAGGACTAAATACACTGTAACAAAAATGCAGTAAAATCACAGCTCTGTGGCAGTGATTTTCTTTGGTGATATTCCAATTGAACGTGATTACACAAGAAAGTATTACGATCCTGCTCGACTACACGTAATTTTTCATACGAAAACTACAGAGGAAATTTGTGCTTTTGGGTAAATTATATTTCGTAATAAGTGACCTTAAAATTTCTATATATATTTATATTCGTCCTTATATGCAACGGCTGAAGTTGGAAGGTTGCCTCCATTCGAAATTCCCAAACCTATGCCGGTTAGCTTAATAGGTAGAGCGTTATACGCTCCGAGCTGTGCAACACCAACGTCCTGTGTTCGAATGTCGTGAGGGATGATTATATTCATGGTTCGCAATATGGTTAAGCCGTATTCTCGGCTTTCCTCTCCCACAGTATAAAAATGAAATCCTATCCTTATCCTAATGTCATAAAGGATATCGGTATATCATTTTGCCACAAAATATGTCGAAGTTGACAGGATTTTGCTGATTTTACTAGTTTGTATTGCACGGACATCAAACGGAAATTTTGATTTCATTCAGACGAAATGTAGACGACAGGTTCTTGCTGAATCACTTGAGCTGGTTATCCTAATTAACAATGTCTACTGAAGCACTCAGAGTGAGTGTGATTGAACTACTCATAGATGACCGATTCGGAAAAGACTGATTGAATTTTTGAACTCAGTGTTTTGTTGTTGAGTGCAAGTGGTAGATGGTTTTACCATTGCCCAGGTCAGATACCACTCACTGCACTTTATCATGGCGGTTCAGTTCCGTTTGGGATGTTTTTCGTTTTAAGTGCAGTTGCTGGTACCACGTATTTTAGTAGCTCTCTCCTTTTAGGGTCGTTATTGGTACCTTTCAGGCACTGCCACCGACCTTGCTCAGAGTGAATTTTAATAAAAAAAGAGGATTCTGAAAGTAATATCTGTCACCTCTAACATGTGATGACAATATAATAACTACATTACCACCGTAATCACAAAATTGGTCAATTAATTCTACGAAACTAAAAGTTTTACCATTGCGGAAAACAAGACGGAGCTTCCTTCGCCTTCGGCTTTTCAGATTCTTGTTCAACGGGATTTTCATAAGGCGATTCCTCACTTCCTTCAATAGCAATAACTGCTTTCACATTTTCTTTTTCTTTTTCACCGCACAACGAGGCACAGCATTTTTTGTACCAAGGTAGTTTGATTTGAACAGAGAGATCGGATTCTTCGATGCCTGATTCCGCATCTCCTTGTCTTTTGGGGTACACCTAAAATAAGTGGATGAAACCAGACAAAATTAAACTAATGTTTCGGAATATTTGATTCGATTCGTGAATCATAAATTATTCAATTCGTTTTTGCTCAGTGATTCGAAATCAACAGATTTATAAATCAACATCTCCAGAAAATACATGTGAATTTTGATGTCATTAACAATTTTCTGAGAAAATCTTTTTGTTTGTTTATTATAATACTTCTGATTCAAATATTCGATTCGATTCTGAATTCAACGGATATTCGATTTTGGCGCAAACCAAAATGTTGTCAAAAATGTTTTGCCATGCATGTGCCACAGTTGGACCGCGCCACTTTGGCGCGGGCCATCTGTGGCACATGCCTGGCAAAACGAAATTTCTGATAGAGAAGAAGCTTTGCGTTGTAGAAATATAAATATATCTGCACATAAAGCTTCATTCAGTCAAATGAATAATTTAGTTTAAAACCCGCCCAGCAAAACTGTCCCACCTCTGCTTAAACCTTACAAAATTTTGGTAGAATATGATATTAGGATGGAATTTTTACTATAAATACCGTCGTATTTATCGTAACGCTGAATTGTGACATATATATTTTAGCGTAATGGACGTCGAGACGGTTTAAATTTTTTAATAAATATACTTTTGGTGAAAAAAGAAACTATAGATGGTAATTTCAACCAACAAAAATGAGATTTGTTGTTTAAGACCGAATTTTTTCAGCGAAACAAAAAATAAGGCTTTGTGGAATCGCTACTTTCACTCAAACAAGAAACCCCCATAACAATCAGATATTTCATGTTGTCGAGCATGAGCCACAGATAGACCCCAACCTGACGGTGAAATACATCATTGACCCATGTTTAACAAAAGGTAATGAAACTAAAATTTGGTGATGATTGAGATCCCTAGTCGAATTCGTCAAGGAACAATGATTGAAAATGACTGGTATAGCTTTTGTAATATCAAATATGGATATTCAAAATTATGCAATACGTGTGCGATATTGAACAGAAAAATTGCCGGTTTGAACTCAATAATGAATGGTAACGTGTAATTACAGATTTGGCCTGAGGCACACGTAAGGCCACAGAAAATCGTGTTTCTGGTATCAAAAGTAGGCATATCCTATCAGTTAATGTCGCTAGAAAAAGGATATCGCGGTTAGAAATGTGACCCTCTTAAAATATTATCCGAATATATACCTATATGAAAATCATATGAATAGTATTAATAGAAAATATACATTGTGACTAATATTTGTTCCTGTTGTATGCATGGCTATAATACGAAACAGGCTTGTTGTGGAGTCCCAGTCAGAAAAAATTTGTTTGACAAAGATATGTGGTATGGATTGCTGATGGACCGCGCCTAAAGCGACGCGTTCCGTTAACAAACCACAATCGGCAGACTTATAAGTGCATTCCAATATCACTAAGTAAAATTGCCGCCAAAGACACCGCTTGACTGGCCAAGCGACCAAAGGCCACTTTTAGACGGGAGGGGTTTAGAGTTGTTGGAAACATGCGATCTTTCCGGATCGGCTTTGATAACCCAGGTCATACACCTCGGACACACCAGGTCATACAGTCGGACTCGCCCGGGCTCGAACACGGGAGTTTCAATCTGCGATGCCAACATGACAACCACTGGGACATCACGCCCATAATTTGACCGATCTATTGCCTAATATAAGATACATTGATGTTTGCTTGACAAAGGGATAATTTGGTAAAAGTTTTCAGACTGGGATAGGAAGGTAATGGTATTGCTATTATTCTATAAACTCATTACAATTACCTTGCTATTTCCCGATACCGCGAAAGTTACTTTCTTAGGAATCGAATTATTAACTGC
Organism: Styela plicata; assembly: GCA_963675895.2. Lineage (NCBI taxonomy): Eukaryota > Metazoa > Chordata > Ascidiacea > Stolidobranchia > Styelidae > Styela > Styela plicata. The sequence continues at coordinate 24,675,301 of OZ023140.1, forward strand.
ATCGTTGTCATTATGGCTCGTAGTTTCATTTTCATCAACTTCTAAAATCGTCATGGGAACACTGGTCGATTTCTTTAACAGTTGTGGCGAGTCTTCACTGTGAAAATTGATATGAGTGTCGGTTAGAGAAGATTCTGGTTGTTCTGGGATCATGACTCAAATAATCATCAAAAACATGGGCTCATTTTGCACTTCCTTGAGCATAGGCCCCAGATGGTTCACGCCATCAAGAAGCGGTTCATCTGTGACCCATGTTTGACGAGCAAAAAACATATCAAACATGACTGAGCCCCGATATTAAAGTACAGCGAGTGTTATCTGCTCTGAGCCATGTTAAAGAGAAGCGGAATCTGGTCAATGCGCGCGCCTACTATCGAAGACGTAATGGAAACTAATAAGATACAGAAACGAAAATATTAATATAAAATGATCCAAAAATACACATTAAAACCCGAATTTTTATATACAAAATTTTTCTAACTTTAAAAACATAGCTGAAAAAAGTCCATTCAGCGTATACTGTTTCATAACAAAAAATTGAAAGATACTCTTCATAATGATGTAAAGATACAATTTACGATACATTTTGTGACAAATTTAAAATTTAACACCGATTCCTAATGTCTAAAACGTGACAACTGCGTGTCCAGGTATAATATCGAGCTATTCGTTTTTGCTGGTCATTTGAGTCTACAATAGAAAGTTGTCAGATAACATTTTGGAACAAAGCCACAAAAGGAGGGAAAACAATTATGTTTAACATTGTGTATCGCGTTACAGTTTTTGTTGCGAGTCACGGGGTACTGATCAAAGATGTTCTCTTAAGGAACGGCCGGGAATAATTCTCATAGTTACATGTCCGATTAATCTCCGGTCCTTAATAGCACGACTGTGTTACGATTTCAAAATCGATGACGAACTCACAATAAAAGTCATTTTGAAATTATTTTCTTTGATCCTTCCTAATTAGAAATTTGTATTAGCAACCATATGAGCCACAGTGAAATCATCAGCCGTTCACGCTTTACATTATATACTTAAACAAAAAGTCCCAGCCTGAGAAATCTTGTCCAAACCTGTTTCATTAAGCATGGGTCACTGATGGAACGCGCCGCGGAGGCGCGGTCCATCTGTGGCACATGCTTGATGAAATATAATTTCGTGATTCGAATGTAATAGTTTTCAAAATACTTCCGCAGCTTTGAATATAATGATTGATGTGAGTAATGGAAGTGATCGAATATGTCATTGTTGTTGGAGTATTTAGTAAACATGTCACAAAGTGATTTATAGGATATAATATTAATATATAATGACGGTTTTCGATTTTGTAAATCTAGTAGTCTTTTAAAATTGGTGTTTACAGTTGAACTGTTTTTCATCGTTGAAGCAAGGTCGTTGAAAAACAAGTCTTGTAACAAAGACAATACAACGTTATTAGTATACCAAATAAATATTAGTCTGTACAGATGTGCTAAATTTACCAGCAAACTTGTATTTATCTTGTCTGATAACAAAACATGTCATTGAAGGATCGCGCCATCGAGGCGCGGCCCATCTGTGGCTCATGCTTGACAAAAGAACATTTAGCGATTTGGTAGAAAGTTACGATCACCGACTTGTTTATTAAACCCTTCTTATATGTAGCATCAACCCGGCTTACTCTTCAAAATGGGGGGTAAATTTAATCGATTATTGTTAATAACTTATCATGTACCTGATTCTCGATTGTTTCGTTAACGTTCCCTGTCTTCGTGGACGAAACGGATGTTCTGTTGAAGAATTTTCACCATCCTGTGAAAACGATCTTCTTAATGGAGGCTTATTTTTCTTGGTAGCAGAAGTCTCTGCATCCCCTTCAGAATCTTCATCGACAGATAGTGATTTTCTCTCTCTATAACTTGTTCTATTGAGAGCGAATATGTCGGTAGCTGACAAAGATCGTTTTGGAGAAGACATGCCGGAATTTAGAGTGTTGGTGCTACCTTGGTTTTCGTCATTGTTCTTAACATCTGTTGAATATATCGATATAACTGATGTGAATGTACAGCATAGTACAAGTAGATTGATGATATCAAACAGAGCAATATTGCAGGAAACGTATCTCAAAACCACTAGTGTGCAGAAAGCTAAGTACTTTCAAGAATGAAATCCTTAAAAATACCAATTGACGCGAGTTTCATTGCTTTGTAGGTTAAACATGATCAGGGGAGCATTGAAAAGACGATGAATTCCAAAGTTTAGATTTCGTGGTAAACAATTTCTCGAAAAAAGAAGGCCTGTAACTTTGTTTAACTTCCACAGTGAATAGATGTGGACGGGAAGACATCCGCGCGTCCGGAGTACGGAAGAAGGGGGACTGAAAGCATTCTTGAGTAAGGGTCATTAAATATCTATGATATTTGTTTGCATTTAAATTGAGATTTGAATGACTAAAAGATGTTATAAATTGTGGTGATATTTAACAATGAAATTTTTATAATAATAAAGCAATAGAAAGAGGTGAAATATTGTTTGATAAACTGAAATTAAAAAATGATAAAACGGAAAAACGGAATTAATACCTTCAGTTTCATTAGCTCCATTTTCTTTGTTTTGCTCTTCCTCTTTAATTTGATTTGCAGCAGTAGCATCAATTGATTTTCTGCTTTGCGACTTTTTCAATAGTTTTCTGAATCTTTCAACGCCCTATTTGAAATGCGAAGAGATAAAACAAACTGTTCAGGAGTTGATTTAATTTATGGATATGTTTAAAAAAATTGAAAATATGATTTTTGAAGAAACTAGCGTTTCTTTTTTTCTGCCATTTTTTAGCATGTGTGTTAAATGCATAGGGTATAAAAATATTGCGATAGCTAGAGATGTCCTTATTCGAATAGCCATTTTAGAAATCTGAATAAACTGATTTCCATTTAGGATTATTCCTAAACTGATTTATTTTGGCAGGGAAATCATGATATTTTACCACGTAAATTTGATCTAGAACACGAAAATGGGGAAAATGTAAATATATATGAATTATTTTGTCTATCTGAATCGTTGAAACATCATTCTATTTAATATAGTGATTTCTAATGGCTCAAATTCTCAAGGTGAATACAACACTATAAAGACAACCCTAACGATAAGTAATGGAAATTCAAAGAATCTGAATCCGCCAAGTTAAATGGTAGATCTAAAAATTTCTTAGTAATGAATGTTACTCTGTATTTGTAAAGCAATACATTTGGTCTTAGATGTATTCAGTGAGCAATACTTCATTTGAGCAATAGTTTTCCTGGATCTGTATGATCCATTTATGGTAAATCTGTTGTTGTTTTTTTTTTCAAATAAATTTGTCAGTACTTTTCCATGCACATTTTTCGATTTTAGATTTGAAATCGGGTACTAAAATCTTCAATTTAAAATGTTGAGCTTAATCAATTATTACCTAAATTGCCACAAATAAAATAACAACTAATTGCATTTGAAAAACCCAATATTTTCACAGTGTATCCACACACGTCGATATACAAATCTTATACTGGTATGCCTCGGAGGAATATTTACGTTCCCTAACAAAATACTTTAATCGATAAATATTTTTCTTACCAACTTAAGCTTCGCTGTTTTTTGATCAACTTGTTTTGACTTGAGATTATCAACGTTGAAGGCTTCTAATAGTATAGCGGTGAACAGGTTCAATACCTATGTATATGAGTATGGACATTAAAAACAATAATTTTGAATACACTGGCTTGGTATACATACTTAGGTGAGAACTTTTGTGTGCACAAGTTTTGCCAAGCTTGAGCCACTGATGGATCGCGCCGCTGAGGCGCGGTCCATCTGTGTCTCATGCTTGGCAAAGAACAATTACTGTTTGGATAGGGAAATCAAGGCTCTGTTGCGTATGTACCATTGATGAATAGCGGAACGCAATCGACAACGCGAAAGCTTTGATCGCAATCAAGTAAAAGTCGAAGACTTTTTAGGTCCATCAGTGGCTCATGCTTGACAAAATCAACTTCTGATTTGGGAAATGGGTTTTAATCGAAATTGGTGTAAAATCAAGTATGGGTCGATGAACAATATTGATATCAATTTCTCTGCAACTGAGTATATTTTTTTGTTCAATCATGTGCCTTCACCTATGGCCAATACTTGGTTGAAAACGATATTTAAAAGGATTTTGGTAAATACAAGGAGGAAGAAATGAGTAGTTTTGTAAAAGAGAATTTTAAAACTGAAACAACTCTTTGTTATCGATTTTCTACGTATATAAGCAAAACATAGAGAAAAACTACATGTCAGGTTAGGAATACTAAATATTATTCAATATTATTTTAAAGCATGTTTTGAATTAACGTAGTGCATTTAAAAATATAAGACCACTACATTGTGACAAAAAAACGGTAAATTTATCGTTCATTTGAAGTAATTGTATATTTTCTAAAATTCAAAACCGCCTTGTTGAGGAAAGTATGTTACAGCAAATATAGTCCGTGATTGGCCGAAATAGTCGAGAAATTGATCGACTCACCAAAAAATTCCCAATAAAGGTCATCAATAAGAAGACCGGTATACAAGAGGCATCGACCAACAGCATGCAATCGTGCAAGGGTTCAATCCACTCTCCACACATAACTCTCCAAACCAATAAGAATGAATGATAAAAATCGATGAAATTCCATCGCGGGACTTGTCCGTCGTCGAATTTATCGCCTGAACTGACGTACGCATGTCCAAACAATTGTTTCCCTGATGAATTGAAAAAAAATTAAAATTCTAAAAGTTGGTGGACAAATTAAGTATATTTAAAATAAAGATAATAAAATATTCGAATAAAGAATTAGGCGGCAGTATGCAAAGCAAAATTCGAACAAAATTTGATTTTGTTATATACGAGTCACAGATAACCGCGCCTCAGCGGCGCGATCCATCAGTGACTCGCACTAAACAAAAGCTTGCTTGGATTAACAGAAGAATAATTTTTGGGGTAAACGCGTCGTTTTATGCATTTCAACTTTACTTTTTTTTAATGACCATTTATCATAAGAAGTTGTTTTACCTAGAAGGGTTTATCATTGCACAGGGTGCACCATTGTACAGATACCACTCACTGGACTTTAGTATAGTGGTTGAACTCTAAGAATGCAGACGCTGCGACTACATTTTATAGCTCTTTGCAATAAAAAATGAATGTTAGTCGGTTCATATTAGGTGCTCTTAGGCCTTGCTTAGAGCGAATTCAATCAACAAATGTGATTAAGTCAATTCGACGAAAGTGTTTTTTTAAATGATAGCATTTTGACTGAGTATTTTCCATTGTTGTAGCAGCGAAAACCGATGCGTCCAGAAAAATCAATTTAAATAAATGTAACAGAAAGTTCAAGATCTATTACGAGTTGAGAATTGATTTATTTAGTGTTTTATACCCAGGCAAAATTAAACTTCGTCGAAAGGGTAATCTATTAAAACGAAGAATTTCAACTTACCGACAACCGCAAAAATGAACAGCACCATGAATAATACAATCGTGAGATAAACAACTTGACTCAAACTTTTCAAAATAATTGACATCAATTTCCTCATTGTTGTCCAAATACGAGCAAGACGGAACACTCTCATCTGCAAAGAAATACATTTGAAAAATTAGATTGCCTCTTATTTGATGGTTAATTGATTAACTCTTGAGAGTTGCTCAGTACTATTAAATATAGGCTTCATAAAAGCACTACATTTCAACTCGGACGTCAATGCTTTGAAAATTAAAAAAAATGCTCATTTGGAATTCGCCATTCGAATATTTGTGGGCGATTCGGAAAGATTTTAAAGGTAGGGGTTAATCAATTTTGAGAATGTTTTAGTTTTGCTTGGAATGTACCTTCCTGCTTCTGATCAATAATAACCTTGATTTTGAATTGCGGTAACAAAAAAAAACTTTGAACGGATTTTGATGTTGTTTTTTTTTTGTACTAAAATATTATGCGTTGATCGACCTTAAATTTGATGTTAAGAAATATAAACGAATTTTGCTGCTCTTATTTGGTGTGACTTGTCTCATTTATTTTGTAGACTTCTAGCCAATTTGTGTGCGGTGCTTAGAGTCGGAAATATTCGATTTGATAAAATGATCTATATGATATATCATGATTTCACTGCAAAATGAATCGATTTAAAAATAATCGAAAAACGAAATTAATTTCAATTAGAAATCTAAAATATCCGACTATTCTGATAACGGCATCAGCATAAGGGGTCATTCGCCACCAATAAAGCAAGAGGTATGCTGTCCAATTAGTACCAAACTCACAAGAATGAAAGTTTTCACTACAATATGTGATAGTATTCGCATGTATCGTACTTGAATTACTCTAAAGATGGCAAACCATCTTTTAAATAGTAATGAAGTAGTATTTCGTGTTATTGTCGATTGTGAACAGCTGAATTTAATTTGTCGGAAATTAGGTAATTCCAAAGCCACTGTTGTGTCTAGGCATTCTTTCACGCACTCGATTCATAAAAGCCTAGTCTTAATTTGGATTGAGAAACGGTGTCTTAATATTGATTGTCGAGGACAAAGCCCCCACGAGCTTGCGTGGGATGGGTCTTATTGCTTAAAAATTCTTTTGATGTTACCTCTGTATATATTTTTAATATATGGTATCAAGAATAGCCAAAATTGAGCATCCTTTAATTTCAAAATAATTCATAATAACTTCGAATCTTAGTATCGCAATAAACAAACGAAACGGTATTTCCATAAAAATTGTAAAATCCAGTAAAAGTTGCATACATTTTCTGAAAATGTATACATATTTAATTCTGATAATTTCGAATGGCTGAAATTAACCCAATCGAATATTTTGAACAACACTAATGATAATCAAAAGAAAATCGGAGAGGTTGTTGCAATATCAACAGTATATTTCAAGTAAATTTTACGAATAATTTTAAAAAAGTGATATCATCTATAAATACATCCTTTCAAGCGTTTCCCGCAAACTTGTTTGCCAGAGACAATGTAATTTAATTTATTGTAACAGAGAATACCATTGAAGCTAAGTTAAAAGCATCATATCTGTCAATATTCTACATGTTCTTATTTTAATTTCCATTATTTAACAATGTTAGAAGCCGTCGATGCCGTCGAATATAAAACACTAATTAACCGTAATAGAAGGCATTTTCGAATATTTTGTGACTTCGAAATCGAATCAAATACTTTCACCGAATCGGTTTTTGAAATCATAAAGTCTGAAACAAATATAAACCTGACATTTTAGTTTTCTTTGTTTCGAACACAGATAAAATTCGAGTAGGTTCCACCTATCATTTTGTTAAGCGTACATCATGATGAACAAACGGAATTCCCAGGCGCGCGCGATTTGTCATCTTTGATCCAAACACAGCAAATTTTGTTTCAAGATTCATTGAATTAATATTGGAATCCATTATGGCGTAATTTCAAATAAGAACTCCCGCGCGAATTGAATAATTAGATAACCGACTCCAAGTGATAATTGTATCATTGTAATTTTTCAACAGAATTACAACAAGCGATGTCTTTATTCGAATAATCCGATGTTATGGATTTCTGTTTCGTTTATTATTAAATTTACTAATTTGCAATGAAATCGTGATATAAGTCAAACTTAATGTTGTAAAATTTGACATAAATCATGATTATGCTGCAAAAATAGTCAAAATATGGTCAAATATCAGAAATTCCGTTTATCTGATACGTTGAAACATTCTATTTATTTATTAAATATCAAATGCTCTTTGAACAAAACCACAAGTCCACCTCTACACGAAATATATATATATATATTCAAACGAAATCAACTTTTAAATCAAACTTACCAATCGTAAACTTCTTAAAACAGACAAAGCACCAGTACTCGATGGAATCGTGAATTCAATTAGACTTATAACAACAATTAAAAAATCAAAAACATTCCATGGATTTTTCAGGTAATCAAGAGGTGACATTGCTATGATTTTCAATACTGCTTCAACGGCGAATATTCCAGTAAATACCTGTGAAAAAATCACAAAACACGATAAAAATTGAGTTGTGAATGGGATCATGTTAATGAATCATTTTTGGCATAATAACGAAAATATAATTTTGAAGTTTTAAAGATATGAGTGGTAATCAGCGTGTGGTGTGGTAAAAGCAAGGTTAAGACGGTTGAAATTATAAAACGGCTACGCATAATTATTTAGTGGAACCAAAGGAAGAATTTTGAACGAAAGTTATACGAAAATAGAATTTGAGAGAATGAGACGATTTCGTCAAATGCAGTACATACGGTATAATCCTATTGATGAAATATATTGATATTATGGATAGCCAAATTTGAACATACTTTGATCTAAAAATTGAATTGAATAATTAGTTTTATACCATATAAGCAAAGACCTATCTTTCGAAAAAATATTAAATTTACTGAAAGTTACATTTTTTACGTATTTTTATTTAAATTGCTAGAAAGAAATGAATCGAATAATTTATCATTTCGCGAATCACGAATTGATTCGAACGAATTGGAAATCGCTATTTAATATTCGAACTGCAAGTTTTTTTCTTCTAAATCCGCTTACAGCAAGATATACTACTATAGCGCAAAGAGCTACATTAGTGCGGAAATGAAGACTAAAGAAACCTCATTCCAAAAATGCCTATTGACTTGAGTTTTAAAAGCTTGCAGATCCACAGATGCGACTTTGCTAGGGTCTACTGCCAAACAAGTAAGATATTATAACTTTTTCAGTCAGAAATATTTCGACCAGGAGATCCGAGACGAGAAAATTTTTTTTAATTCGATAGTCGTATGAAATAATCTGAATAATTTTATGAAAGACTTAAACTCATGACTTACGTAATTTCCGTAATTTAGAACACTCTCAAACGTTGGATCAATTTCATGATGATCCATGGCAAGAAATGCAGTGTTCGTCAATATGCTGAGAACAACAAATCCTTCGAACAATTTATGATTCACAATCTGAAAAATGGAATATAATCAGCACAACCCGGTGGAGGGAAGAAAAGAGGATAAAACGCCATTGTTTCGAGAGCCATCCGAAACTCAAGCTTGACAAAAAAATTCTGAACTGTAAAAGTCCCAAATTCCCCAGGCGCGTACGCTTATTACACGATAACCAAATATTGGTAGAAAAAATCCCCTTTTCAACAACAAAATCTTTGCGCACTTCATAAAATAGTGCTAGTTGTTGTCGCGACAGAATGTGCTAAAGCCTAACGAGCTCATGGTTTTTATGACTGAAAGATATTTTGTCGTCACGTCTTTTTATAGTAGGTATTCTTCATAGGTAATATTTTGTAAGCAACGCCTGGAACAAACTAAGTCGCGACCAGTTATGGCAACATAGTTTTTACCAAAACTAGGTAAAGTAAAAAGACTTTACCAGAAACCAAGGTAAAGTATTACTGGTTAACCTAGTTCACTTCCAAACTAATCAGCACCTAGATAAAAAAACTGGGTAAACTAGGCGAAAACTTTGTTTTGATACATTTGAGACATTTTCAATGGTTCGAAGATTGAAACCACCTATTTCTAAAACATGTTCACAAATAATATATGATTTACTTAGTATTTCATACTAGTCACGTATTTTCTTGAACCGGTACATAGTTGATTTTCAAGTACAGGTAAATTTACCTATATCGCTTTGTAAATTAACTTGGTAAAACTTCAGACAGAAAACTCGGTAAAACTAGATAAATCAATTATCCGTGAAACTAGGTGAAAGTACTCAGGAAATAAACTCGGTAAAGTTGGTAAATGTGGTACTTTTACCTATAATTGCCAACTTTGTAGCGACCACATACATGCAAAAATAAAATGAAAACCAAAAATCGCACTATAAATAAAAAAATTTGGCTGTGACCATTAATTATACAAAACCAAGGTGCCACAACAGTTCTGTAACTGGATAAAACTGTAGATAAAACTAATACTTCTACAGACACTTTTACATAAAATGTTACAGGTGAAAACGTCAAAAGTATATCAACCATGGAAGAAAATTATCCTTCAAATTATCTTGGCCTACCTTCAATAAAAATCCTTGAAATTCAACAAACTTGGGATGACACGACCATGAACAACATTGTTCATGAAATGAGTTATATCTTTTATGAATCCATTTCTTCCATTCAGGTACTGTACTTGATGCTATCACGAAGAAGGTATTGTTAGAGTAGAAATCGGTAGGGATAAAGCATCACAGTAGAAACGAAAAAAGTTTGAGTCGAATGCTTCTGAATTTTCTTCGGTATAACATTTAGGATGAAAATATGGTCGGTTATCAATCATATACCCTCCGCTAGTTGGAACTCCTTCAGCAAGCGTAGCTGAAGTACGCAGAAGTAACGACACGTAAGCTCATCGTGGACGTAACTGTCAAGCACGAGTCACCGATGGAATGCGCCACCAAGGAACAATCCATCTGTGTCCCATTCTTGACAAAGCAAAATCAGGTTGACAAAAGCATAATCCTAATGAAAAAAATAGATACATGCAAATTCTATATTATGATCAAAACAACAGAATATACAAGACCAGGTAAAAATACCAAAGTTTAATAATTGTATACAAGTTCTCATTTAAATATAATTTGTTGTTTATTCGTTTAATATTTCCCAAATTCAAACAAAATTTACTGTCTTGTCATCTTTAGGAACTGATTAACATCGCCGTGACAACCTGATGCATCAACCAGGTCCGATGAAACATCAAAAGAGCATATTTTTATAAATTGGATATTTTTATATTTAAGAGAATTTCACTATTGTTTTGAGATATCGTTTGATATTTATACTTCAAAACTTTAATAGTCAATTTTCAGTATAACATTGTAAAGTAAAATGAGACAATTCACACAAATAGCAGGAGACGATAATGTCTACTTATCTCAATTACGGATAAGTCTAGACAAAACCGAATGATCTAGATCTTCGAATCAGATTCGGATATTTTTTCGAATCGGATCGACTCACTAATGCCGTATTAATCCTTGCCCCTATATCAAACTGAATAAATCTATAATTGCAAATCCATTTATAATCATATAAGTAAGCTACAAGAGACAAAGTACTTCCAATTCACACTTCTAAGAAAAATAATAAATTTCACTAAAATTAAAAATATTTCGATTATATTCCGCCGTTAAAACACAAAAATTATTTCAAATCGATCGATCGCGCTCCAAATCGATTCGAACCACCGAATTGAATTATTACCCAGTCCTAATCACGAGTCAAAAATAAACAGTCAATCGAACAAAATATAACTACGCGAACAGAAGTGATTTATTATTAGTAAGCCTTTGTACAAATTAACAATAAATTTAGTACCGATCGTACCTGATTCTGAACTCTCAAGAGAAATATTTTTCCTGCTATTCCTGAATGTTGCTCTTTTACTTTCTTTTGTTTCCGATACTTTAGATGAACTCTGTGTTTTTGTCATTTGATTGTCACTTTGAATTAAATCCTTCTCCGAATCTCCTTTTATAATAATAGGTATTTGCGACCGAGAATTCTGGTCACCGTTTTCATCTTTTTTCGTTACTCCTTGAATTATATTCCGAAAAGAATGCTTTTTTCGTTTTTTAGCCGGACTGGCATCAGCATCGTTTGGATTGAGATGTACTCCTCCGTTTTCATGTCTTAGTCTCAGAGATGTACCGATCTGATGTTCAACAACATCGCCAAAATTAGCGGGAGACTGTAGTTTTAGTTTGGCTCTTTCCATCAAAAGTCGTCGTCTTTTGTTACGACGTCGGGCATTTTCCTTTGCCCTTTCCCGCATTTCGCGAAGTTTGGTCTGTCAAATGAGACAAATTAGGACTAAAAAATGTTCAGTGATATATTTGTACCTAATGCGCTAAATATTAAATAAAGAAATGGGGTAATGACCTCGTTCATCCCCAAAAGTATAAACTATATCCGACCATGTTTTGTTAGGTATGGGTCACTAATGGATCCCGCCGACGAGGCGCGGTCCATCAGTGGTCCATGTTTGAAAAAATATACAATTTTTTTCATTGGATTCTGTAGCTCATTAGCAAAATAAAATATCTAATTGAAATTTATACCCAACAATAGCTAACAACTCGTAAAACTTAACTGTAAACAATATACCCAATGCTTTTATTAAAATATTAGCCAGGTCATATAGTAATTGGTGAATGAAAATCTAAAATATGAGATTCAATATATTCAAGTTTCTTAAAACTAGGAATAATATTTCATTTCTTCTTCTCCCAAATTGCCCAACAACCCCTTAAATAAAACTTGATGACGTACCTGCTTTTCATGTTCTTTACTGTACGCCAGTGTGACGACAGCCAATAATAAATTAAGTAGATAGAAAGGCCCCAAAATAACTGACATGAAGAAAAATAGAACGTTCCACGCGCCTTCTGCGCGTATGATCTGAAATAAAAAAAATGAACAGTTGAAACAAAAACATTTGGTAAATTATATAGCCAATGCTTTATTTTCAAATCGTTTTATCAAGAAACATGTTAATAATAATTAAAAACAAAAACGTTTTTGACTTTGTATACAAATTATCAAGACAATATTTAAAATAATAAATAGAATATTTTTTGAATCATCACGTATTTGAAAATAATTTTATGGGCAAATAAAGCAAATTTTGCAATTGCATGATCGAAAACGATTTTTACAAAAAGCTTACCATATTATAAACGTTCTCCCAAAAATCTAGTGTTAAAAGTTGGAATGACGTCAGCATTGCCCATCCAAAATGATCGAAATTTGTCAAACCATGATTTGGATTTTCGCCAACATCTTGCATGCAGACGTATCCGTCAGGACATAGACCGCTCGAAGATGCATTACCACAAACCTCCATTTCACCCGATGCTTGTGGATTCCAATTTCCTGGTAAAAGAGAAGGTGACAATTTAATTGTTATAATTGCTCACTTCAACAGATCAACTTGACCAACGCCGTATGTTAATTACCAATACCATTATGACCACATCTGAGAAGTAACGTGAGTATTACAGTTCGACCAGGCACTCTTATTTGAGTCGATCACCCCGAGTAACATTATATACCAGCAGACACTCACAAGTAGGTAGGCTTAGTGTTGTTATAAGGTAATGAATGTGCTTTACTGGGTTCCGGCCACGACGCTAAATAGATTGTAACCTCATGTACTGAGTTGGCATGGCTTCATTAACTGGACTTACCGGAAGCGGAACCAGTACGTTCCGTAATTATTATGATTAGACAACCAATGTTAGTATAATATTTACATCATTCAGTCGACAGCATAACATGGCTTATTGCGCCTACGTTAAATTTGATTCACATTAAAAATGTAAAAGTTTTCAAATCGAAAAAATAATTGACGAAGTACAATTTTTTCAAGTATGAGCCACAGATGGATCGCGATCCATCAGTGTCACATGCTTGACAATATAAATTTTTCATTAGTTTCGATATTTGTCAGTTTGTAACATTTAATGAACTCTGTACGCTGAATCTTATGTAAATTAATAACTCTGACAGTCGGTCACACGTCACAATGCGAAAGTAAATCACAAAAGCAAAGAGGATTCCATTGCAAATATTTGAATTAAATTTTAAATACAATATTTAAATTTTTAAACTTTAAATTTTTCTTCCCTAGTTTTTTTATGAATCCTTATTGCACTACACGATGTTTGGTAGATTATATGGGTTGGTTATATAAGACTTCTATACAAGATATATTATTAGCAATAAGAAGGTGAAAAAATTGGCAAATGAGGCATTCAGATGTTAGCATATTTCAAAAACTATCACTTATAAATAAAATACTTATAACAAAAGACACAGTAGCCTGGTAAAGTGAGTTAAAAACTGGTACCGGTATACAATAATGCACTTTTGTACGGGGTAGATTGTTGCACCCTTACAATCGAGTCAGTGATCTGAGCAAAACGCTTAGTGCTCAACATGAAATTGTTTATTGGAATTATCCAAGCGTGACTAGTCACTCATCCGTGTCCATTTTATTTACAAATTGACTTAAAAATTTATACTACAATGGGAATGGACCAAATTATCCCATTTCAGTAGATTAGACGCTGCGTTTTATGGAGCATTCACTAGACAGTATACAAAAATCTTTTCCCATTGCTGAAATTTGTTTTTCCGGGAATAGATCACAGAATTACTTGGCAAATCATGAAAAAGGAGGAAGGGTATTGAATGTCAGAGCCGATATAACCAATGACATAGATATGACTTCTTAAAAGCATCACAGACGCAGCCTGTAATTGTTCTATAAACACACGAGACTTATGTCTGGCGGCTCTACGAATATCTCAATATGAACGCCCAAACTAAAAATTGTTAATATGGCAAGCCAGAGTAGCACCGTGCCTTGTCGGCACAATTTATCACTGGTATATATCTAACAAACATTTTCTGTACATATTTTTCTTTCCCTAATTTGGGAGTGTAAATTTGATTCACGGTGTGGGTTCTGCTTATTCCAATCAGGAATTTTATTTCGCCAAGTATGAGTCACAGATGGACCGCGCCTCAAGGGCGCGGTTCATTTGTGACCCATACTTGACAAAACGTATCAAAAATTTTCTGAGTGGTGAGGTATCGAAGTGTTGGTAAAATGTAAGAAACTGCGAAAGAAACGCGTTCTTTGGCATATTTACCGATTGGATGTTTATCGAAGTTTCGAATCAACTGTATTCCACGAAATTAATGTCGTTTATTTATTTATATTGTGTACTTACTGCTATCTTGTACATAATTGTTAAATTCTTCTGCAGTCAAGTTATCCGCCGAAGGCAAGAATTTGACACATTTTCTTCGTAAAACACCTTGATAAGCCTGCAGTGCAATGAGCGATATGACAACAACCAGAAATAACATGATCACCATAACCTCGGCAAGTGGTTTCAGGGATTGTAAAAGTGCGTTGACAATCGTTTTGAGACCTGAAAAAGGAAAATTTGAATGATTATTGATAGGAACAAGCACAATTAGGCCTCTGAGTTTCTTGAACCTTGAATTGACGAAAAAAATTAAGTTGGAGTTTAAGAAGTTTTTAAGAAATCGAAATTCGGATATTCCAAGTCATAAATAAAACAAACAATATTGCAGTTTTTATAGCCACTATAGTGGATCATCTGGACCAAGGCGCTGTGCGAGCGGCTAATTATAGATCGACAGGGTAAGAGTTGTTGGAAAGATATGATCTTTCTTGATCGGCTTGACCTACCCAAGTTAACACACCTTGCCCTGTTAAGTGGTGGGCATGGATTAACGAGCCGGAGTCGCTGGGCCTCGAACTCACACTAAGTAATTAAAGCAAGCTGATGAAATACCATTTATATGGCTGTTGTGGAGTGCAATGAGCGGCATCTGCCCTGAGCGATAGTTGAACCATTCACTAAAATTTCACTTTTTTTAATCTCCTTCTACACGAAGGAGATAGTTCAGGGCAGTTTTAAAACTCAATGGAATGTAACGATCTCTGGAACAAAGGCTTTCTGAATAAATACGGCAATAAAGCAGATAGTAAAATTGAAATTAAAAGTACATAAAATTACCTGGAACAATTGTGAATGACTTAAAAGCTCTGATAACACGAAATGTTCGTAATCCAGACAATCCAGTTAACCCACCAGTGCTTGATGATATCACTGTGATCAGTATTGTCACCCATCTGTGAAATAATCGATATTTCTTAATGAAATTCACCTTAAACAAGGTTGAAAGCATTCCTCAAAGAAAATAACTTCCCAGTTAGAAAAAAATTCTCAGAACATAGTTTGTCAAGTTTGGGCAACTGATGGAACGCGCCGCCGAGGCCGTCGTGTCTTAAGACATGCAGGAAATAGTTAGTTCAATTTAAAACTCGCACTTGTTGATATTAAAGTAAAAAAAATATGTAGTGTTAAATTTTTTTATCCAGTTAAATGGCTTTTATTGTTTGATATATAATTTGATAAATATGATAACTGAATTTATAAATATCTGTAATTGTGAAATATTTCTCTACAGTGGCCTATTCAGAACCTTTATGAGAGGGCAAAATTTAAAATTTCATGACGTCATAATGGGCGCCGAAGGAAAAAATTTTTCTCTGTAAAACTGCCATCTTATTGTACACAACGAGGAAACATTACAACATAAGAAAAAAGAATTTTAGGTCCTAGAATAGGTTAAAAGAGCGTAGCGCGCTGAAGGCGCGCGAAAAATTTTAAGAAATCATACGATCTAAACCACTCAAAAGGACATTTTAAGACTTTTTAGTCGGTATTGGCGCGATGGCCTATTGGTTAATCATGTTGAGATCGCAAGTTGAAGATCTTGGGTTCCCCGGCGAGTCCGGCTCATTTATCTATGCCCACCACTCAACCCAGGGTGTAATAATTAGGGTAAGCTAAGCCGAGCAGGAAAAGATCATATCTTTCCAGCAATTGTAGTTCGTCTATAAGTGACCGCTGCTACAGGGCCTTGGTCAGGATGATCCACTCTAAGAAGTGGCTATAAAAAAATGTGCTAGTGTTTGTCTAGTTTTGTTTATATAAACACGTGGTTTGAGTATTCATTTATGAGATCTACGGAACGACGATACCTCAACTTCAATATGAAAACCATTGAAATGAGGCGTATCGGAAGGCTGATATTGTCTTATATTGTTCTGCGACTGAAGTTCGAAACGTTGTTATTTTATCTTTGTTTGAATGAGTAACATAAACAGTGTTTAAAACAGGTTGAAGAATTGCACAGGCAAATATAAAGTTGCTGCGATGAAAGACAGAGATTGAAATGCCTCAATATCACTTTTAAACACACACATAGTACACCTATTATGGTAATGTACATTTGAAATGTGATAGAGAAGACACGTTCCATGCGTGGCAATATAGTTTTGGGTCATGAAGTTATCAATCAAAAGATAAATGTGGTAGCAGAAACTGCATTTTAACAGAAAATATCTCAAAAAAGGAATGGACCGCTATATTAAAGTACAGTGAGTGGTATCTGTCGTGGGTGATGTGATAGTAGAACCATCCACGAATTATTTTTTTTAGTCGTTGTACGACTCGCAGAAAATACGTTAAGGTAATTCTAAAGCCCGCATCTACGGGGGGCTTGTATATGCGGTTTGTTTCATCTAAATCTCATCAACAAGAATGGAGGTTAATTGACTGTATTTTTGTCGGAGTGAATAACTCATTTATTTGTACTGAGAAACAATTCAGAAATACATACAATCGTTTAAAATTTCTACTATTTCATAAGTTAACGACCCGATTCGGGTCAAGTTTCTCAATAACGAATTGCCTTGGCTGAATACCTCGACCCGTACCTGAATTGACAAATGCAAACACGATTTTACTCGGAAAAATTTAGCCCGGGTGTGCAATCACGTTTGGTAAACTCACGTTGTCTGCCTATGCGTGACTTATCAGGGAATAAAACGCGCCCTACAACATACAAAACTACAATGTACCCCTGTTGTGGAAGCCGTGTTTGTGTGCCCAGTAATGATCCTAAATGGGTACTCGTGAGACTGGGTGAGAAGTGGCAAATTAACCTGTCATAAATCTAAATCTCTTAAATGTATGACTACAGTGACTCGGCTTGACTTTCGACTCGAATTGGCTTGGGACTCGGAATGAAGTGACTCGTTCCAAGCACCATTTTTATAAAATCCCAAGTCTTGTCTCTCATGTGGGGAGTTGAGTACGTCGCAAAATAGCCAGGGCTTTTTAAAATCGGTTTAAAACCGGTTTTCTTTCGAAAATGGGCACAATATCTCAAACTCGAGACGTGCAACGAAACAACAAGCATCATTAATGGAAAAAGTGTTAAATATTCCCGATTTAAGTTGTGAACTAGAACAAATCGTTTCGCACATGTTATTGTTGTTACAATTTGTTGTATAATGTCCGTAATGACCCTCAATTGATCACATCGTCACATAATATGAATGACCTGTCCATGAACTAGGATTGTTATTACATTTTATAAAATTAAACAAGAATCGTGACACAGTGACATGCCATTCTCGCAGTCAGTAACAATTAGATTTGATCACCATTAAAAATACAATTTTAGTTAATTTTATGTGCTGAACATTAGACGGGACATGACAGCCTGATGACTCAGCGTTTCATCAACAAATTATGTGTACTATTGTTGGCAACTTTGGGTATAAAAGTACTGAGTTTACCTACTATATCTAGTTTGCTACTATATCTAGTTTATTCCCCAAATACGTCAAACTAGTTGGTACATCTTATATATCGTGCTTGACAAAACAGAATTTCCGAAAAAAAAATGGTGAAAAACTTACGCTAGCATAACAACAATAAAATCCAACCAATTCCATCCATCTCGTAGGTATGTGAACTTGCTGGCAAATACTCCTCTGGCCAACATTTTAATCAACATTTCACATGTGTATATTGCAGTAAAAACGTACCTGAAAAAATAATAATAATTATATAAATTTGAAAAAATGTCATGAATAATCAATCTGTAGAATTTAATAGATTTTGATTTGTTAAAGCCATGGCTGCACTGTAACAAAAGTACAGTGAATTTACTGGTCATTTGCAGTAATTGCATATTTCCAAAATTCAAAAAACGCCATGTTAATGAGATTTATGCCAATTATGGACTGTTGATGGAACGCACCGCGAACGGGCGCACCCCATATTTGGCCAAAAAAGTCAATTTTGATTTTTTTTCAATACGGCCAAGAAAAATTACTGTCAGAGACCAGTGATTTTATTGCATTTTTTGTTACAGTGTGGCGAATTGATTCAGATTTTCAAAGCGATTTGAAAAATAAAAAAGGTGTACGGCTAAAACAAAGTACAATAAAGATAGTTGTTTCTCAAAACACTCTGGAATTATCCAGTTTTAAACACTTCAACATTCATTCATTGATTTTATTGCATTATTTTGTTACAGCGTGGCAAATTGATTCAGATTTTCAAAGCGATTTGAAAATAAAAAAGGTGTACTGCTAAAACAAAGTGCAATAAAGTGAAATAGTTTCTCAAAACACTCTCTAACTGGATTTATCCAGTTTTACACACCAACATTCATTCATCGAGCACTGGAGCTAATGCGATGAACGATGGTTTGCTCTCTGAAAAATGACATAAGGGTTAAACCCTTTACTGACAAAAACATCAAAAACTGCTTTTTAACAATTGCCATACCACCCATGAGTCGGTCGGTATTCGTGTATTGATATTTTATTCTCATTTGAGTTCAATTAGTGGAAATATTATCAAAACGTATTCCCTGCAACAAGGATACTCGGATTACTGGTCATTGTAGTTCGAATTATTGTTCCTTTTTAGAAATTTTAGAAACTTAACTTAACAAACTTATAAAACAAGTCCGTGATATGTCGCAATTTGCCGTGTGTTACCCGTGTCTAGCTATGTAACTAATAAGCCAAAATTTCCTTGTCGGTATTAACGCCAAATTCCTGAAACTTTAAACGAAATCTACACTTGTCAATTCTTAACTAGACGCATATCGATTTCTGTCGGTCATACGGTATGAATCAATGGCATTTTTCTCAAGTATAAACCATGCATGAGACGCACTCAGAACGAGAGTTTCGTCTATGGTATATCTTCGAACCATAGCCTCAAATGGGGTTTCAGCCAAATTTGTGTTAAATTTAAGCAAAAATTTAAAAAAAAATTTTCGCCGTGCAGATTAATGACAGGACGTTCATTTTTCATTTGTCCGGTGAAGTGAATGACAGCCAAGTTATACTATGACGTATTAGCTTCCTAGTTTGTCCGACAAATTAATTTTTTTACGCATGCGATTATTTTTAGTAATTTCGTCTTTGCGACGTCAAAGAGTAGACGTAAGACGCACAGCCATGAGAAGTGTGTAGACGAGGCACTGCTGAAGAGAAATATTTTTCAAAACATTGAATTTATTTGTAGATACAATTAAATCTTCGTTTTTTTCTGCACACCTCTGCAATTTTTTATATACTAGTCGAATGTTTGGAGAAATATATTATTAATTAGTATTCTACTCCGTGAAATCAGATCAGTATTTAAAACTTTGACATGTCAAAACTAATCTTCTTGAGAGAAATCCAATTACCGTCAAAATCCAATGAAAAATTTCCGGTTCTGTGGCCTGGTTAACAAAGTGCAACCCTTCGTATCGAAAGCTCGTATAATCTCAAGCTAGCCAGCACATATTTAAAACAACCCGGGTAGCTGAATCAACACAAGGTTAAAAAAAATACGAATTTGGAAACATCACCACATATATTTTTACCGAACATTTATTTGTCAAACATGAGTCACTGATGAACCCTTCCGCTTAGACACGGTCCATCTGTGTCTCATGCTTGACAGAATAAAATATACGTCTTCTGCACGGCACTGCACCCTTATGTGACATACAAAATTACCATGTAGTCTATGTCTGGTTGAAACGGGGTGATTTCACAATATATTATTTGCATATTATTAATTTTAGTATTTGTAAAATTAGTTGAAAGATATGTCAAATTGTTCACATTACAAAGTGATTGGCGATGACGAAAATTTGTCTGACTTCGGCGCATTTTATGATATCACAATTCTTGACGGTGACAAAAAAACGAAATCTTCCGCTGTGGGCAAAATGTTTTTCTTATATATTCACTATCGAAATCTGAAACTAGTTGTATTGTTTTGAAACACCTCCTAGTTTGATTCATGTAATTCGGATAATACATTCATTACAAACACAATAGCAGATAATTACCGACCTTTAATCTGTGAAAGCGATTTGGTGATAAAGATGTAAAACTTCCCAACGTTTCGCAGTAATTGATTTCATGAATTACTACAAAACGATGAAAATTTTAATGCTTTTTTGTGCGAATCAAGTCAATTTTCTATTTAGGAATCAAATTAAACAATGTACCCAATTAGATGCCGTTTCCTGTCAGAATTCAAAAATTGAAAAATGAAAAAGTTTGGGTCAAGTATATTAATTAGCTCGAACAATTATTAATTTTGTTGTGGTCAAAACAAGCATTCAATTCAATTTGACTATTCCATCCACGAACTACAATTTTATTGTAAATATCGATCTATTTCATATTGTGGATGACAATATGTCAAATTAGTCTTGCTTATGCAAATGCTGACGCAAATTTATGAAAATAGAACTTATCAATGTTTTGAGAACCACATGTAGATGTGCGATTCGAGTCGATTTATCCTTACTATAAATTTCAGTTTCGTATAGTTCTGGAATAAAATTTCCATAATTGGCTCTATTGACTTAACTATTTCATAAAATATGACCAGTGTTTGATCTTGAAAAGATTCAGTTCAAAATGTTTCAATTATAAAGTCATTGAATAGTAAACTAGGAAATCTAGTTAATATGAAAGTAAGTCATGAAAAATAATGATATATAGACCATTGACATTCAACTTCCGTACGTAATTCCTGATCCATTAGACTAGGTTAACAAAATAAGTATCACTGTACTTGTATCACAAGAACAAGCTTAAAATAGTTTGATATTGCTTTCTTTTCAAATGTCAAGTTCACTAGGTAAACTAATAACGTTCACGATCAAGACTGAGTAAAAATGTTCACATTGAAACTGATTTTGAGTTGGTATGTTAAATAAGAAATCCGAGCTTCCCTCCATCCATGGCAATAGGACTAATTGGGGGAAAAATTCATAATATCATTCGGATTAAAAAGCAAACACGCAGAGCGATGATCAATATTGCGTTTAAGATATTGCATTATTGCACGATTCGGACTTTGGACAAAAAGCCGGTCAAAACTGTTTCATCAAGTATAAACTATAGAGGAATTAGAAGACATTCAACCTGATATCCATACTTGATCATGTATAACATCTAAATTTGTTGGTTTTTGGTTTTTGCCAGCCTATTCCTGATATTAAATAGGGAAAAAGGCATGATCGGGTAGCTATAAGACAAGCTAAAATATTCTCGTTGCATAAAAATATTGATCACAGCAAACATTTTTTAAACAATGACAAAATTGCGAAGTAGAGTCGATGACGTCACTTGGCACTGTTAAATAATCACGGGGAAGGCACACGAACTTGGACAATCCGTATTATTTAGTGAGTGCGACCTGATCATCAGAAATTTAATTTTGTTAAGCAGGAGTCACAAATGGACCGCGCAGCGACTCATGCTTTACGAAACATGTTTACGCCCACTTTTTCTGACTTGGGATAAGTGTGGATAGGGATTGATAGCAATACATATGCTGTGGACATAAAACTTTGTTACTTCAGAAGTACGTTTCCCGTTTTTGTTTCTAGGTGAGGATTCATATATTATCGGCATATTCCGAAAATATCAAAATATAAACGTAAACAATCACTGAAACAGTATGTAGTCTATTCAAAGTGAAAGCAGAATTATTGAATTGAAGCATTCGCCCATATATGATTTTAATATCTCAGGAACACAATACAACCCAATATGAATATTAAACTATAAAATAGGCTCCATGATTTTCAATTCTGAATTTTCGCAGAAAAGAATTAAACATTTTAAGTTTATACATTACATTGACTCTAAAAATAAAATATGTGGATGTGTGGTTTTTTTGGAATGTTGAAACTGATTCACTACCGGAGAATTCCTTAAATATAAGCGACAAGGTAATGGCTAAACATGTCTTCAGGGTTTTGCCATCAGAAATTATTTAAATGCCTCTTGGAGTGTCTGGTAGCAGTAAAACCGTAGAAAATAAAAAAAAAACGCTCAAAATCATCAAGCTTTAAGCTTTTTTGTCCATCCGGAAAAAACGACATGAACATGTCGGGCACCCGAAGGAAAACAAGATTCTGTTGCTCTGGTAATATAACGTAGATCATAATCGACAAAAGAAGGCTCTACCACAAAACGTTGCAATCAAAGTGATCTGTGCGAACAGATATTGTCAAATTTAGAAATGACTGATATAAACTTACTCTGATTCGACGACTTCGTTGTCCAAAGCTAGAAATACACAGTTGACGACGATGGTTAACATGACAAAATAATCGAAAAATCTGATGAAAATATTGGTTAAGAAAATTTTTTCGAAGAAAAAAAGAACTAAAATATTAAAAATATCTTTACAGAACGCGAAAACTTTCGCAAACGTCATCATAATAATGTGCATATTTGGCCAATAAATTGAGATATCATAAATTTGAATTCAAGTATGTTTTCTTCTTTCGATCAATACTGTGAAACTGTCAAATTCGAGTTATATGATGTTAAAACGAATATTTCACAATGGAATATCAAAATGTTGTGTAAGATATATAACAATACAAATTTAACAGTATATGCTATTATTATTATTACTATTATTATTGATATAACCCATGAAATTAATCTACCGTATTGAATTAAGCCAGCTGGTGATCACGGTTGACTGTAGTCGACAGAAAGGATGACCATCAATTCAAATGAAAGGTCAATCTAATACTTTTTTTATCGAAATTCACTTTAAGGTCGGACGGCAGCATTTAAAAGGAACCAACAAAACACTACTTGTGTGGCGAAAGAGCTCTTAAAAGCTTTCCAATCAGACATTTTGCTTTGTCAAGTATGCGCCGCAGATGGACCACGTCTCATCAGCACGATCCATCAGTGACAAACGCTTAACAAAAGATGCCTTGACGAAATATTTCGGATTCGGTTAGCACCAGTCACTGCTCTCCAAGTAAGTAGAAAACATCCCGAGCAGAACTGACAGCTATGGTTTAGTGAGGTGTGCGCAAAAAGGAAGTAAAGAAGTTGTGGATGTTTTTACCATCGCCCATAGTATGATTGAGGCCTTTCTGGAATGTATCATCTTATAGTGCAGTTGCTGGTACTACATTAAATTGTAGCTCTTTGCTAAAGTCAACTAGGTCCTTTTAGGCGCTGTTTAGCCTTGCTTGGAGGCAGTTTACAGAAAGGAAGAAGAAATAGTTTGATTAATATAGAAAGGATACTGGTTGATAGCAATACGGATTGCGAATCTTCGAATCGGGTTGAATGGTGAAAACAAGAAACAGGATCCTGACGCTGAGAATCTATAAATATACATACTGGAAAATCTTTCGGTCGCCACACAGAATGTCTAAAAAAGAAAATAATAAAATAAAATAAAAATGATACAACCAGACTTTAATTTTGAAATCGACTTTCTGTTTCTTTAATTTAATAATCCAATATATGAAAATATGTTTCCAAATAGCTATGGAAACTATTTCGACAAACTATTTTGTCCAGCCGAATAAAATGACATAACAGAAGAATAACAGGATGTTGAATGATCCAGGTTCAAAAATAATATTTAGTTTTAAACGCTCTATAACACCCCGCGTTCAATTAGGTTTCGATTACGAGTCTCTGCCATGTGGTGTATTGTAACAGATAAAAAAATAAGAAGGACAAAATCATCTGCAAGGTGATCGATATACAATAAAATATATAAATATAATACGAATACACGTTCATCCAATCTACCAAAAACCAATATCGAGAATATGAATAATTTAAGCTCGTGTGTTTTTACTTTCTTTTGTTCCGAGGAACCTGTCGATTTTATTGTTTACAATAACACAAATATACGTCAGGTTTAAGATTTTTGAAATATATATATATATATATCGGGTCGAACGCAATATATAACTCTCTGATATATATATTTAACAAATGTGGTTATGAGTAGCTCACATTTTGTACATGCAATCAATAGTTGGATCGTTCTCATTCTGATGCAAGTTCACCATTGTAATTTCGTTTTTTAAGCATATATCTGCGAATTTAAATACTATGATGGAATCTTCTCCGAAAATAAAATTGTGAGTAAATTGGAATTGGCATGCCAGCTTCAAATGGATGTATGTTTAGAGGATTTTTAGGCTTTCAAAGTTTGTCAAAACGGAAACATAAAAGCGTTTATCGTCATTATCACCATCGAGATAGCACGAGAACAGCACTCCGTCAAGTACATTTTTTCAAGTAAGGGTCACTGATGAATCCCACCTGTAGGCGCGAGCTATCTGTAGCACATGTCTGAGGAATATAAAATTTTCTATTTGACAATGAGCTTCCTAAATACGTGTGCTAGCAATACATATCAAAATAAACGCCGTACGGTTATATATTATTCATCGACGTCGCAAGACAAAAAATAAATTTATTTAATTTTTATTAAGTCAGTGTCCAAATAACGTCGCCATACCCGACCTTGGCTGCCGCGCCTAATAGAAATTCAGGCAAAAATATCAATTCGTTGTTTTCCTGAAAGTTAATGCAGTAAATCCTACATTACTCAATGTACGTTTCCGTATTAGCAAGTGCGACAACTGTACAACACGATAAGGGAAGTAACACTATTACATAATGATTAAAAATGAATAACAATGACAGTAATAGAATTTAAAAATAGAACTTAAGTCCATACCAAGAGTGAACGTTTGCTCTATGTGTCAAATTCAAAAACTGGTCCTAACTTATTTTCCGAGTGTCGCAAAAGACGACTTAAAAGACACAACAAAGTGATAGATAATTTTATTATCGCCCAGAACAGATACCACTCACTACACTTTACCAAGGCAGTTCAGTTCCATTTGAGATGTTTTCGGCTCAGAGTGCAGTTACTGCTAAATTTTGTATTAGCTCTCTGCAATTTGAGTGGTCATTAGTCGGTTTTTTTTTGGACCCTGCTTTCCGGCCATGATTTTCATTATTTTATCAGATCTGTTTCAATATCAGTAGTTCTCCGTTAAACATCATAATGTTTTGAATTTTAAAACTCATATAAATCGTTTTCGTTCCAACTCAATTAACACAGGATTGTTCTAACAAACATTGTCAAACTGCGTCTTTTACCTTATAATTTAGCGTGAGCCAGCTCAGGGCACATGAACTTAGATAGGCATAGGCTCGGCCAGATCAGGGATCCAGTAAGCTCGTGTAAGCATAATACATGACATTGTATTGAAAGAATATATACTTTTTTTACTACGCAAATTAAGGTAAATGAGTATTCAAATCGAATATCAATATCATATCTTCAAATGAATTCGAATGGAGCAACGAAAAGGGAAACTTATCTCTGGTCCAAGACAAAATTTACTTGTATGTATAACATTTCCCCATCTCTTAAAGTTTTGTCAGTCTCTTTTAGTTCATTTCTTGATTGATTCATATTATTGACAAGCAATAACGATTTCGACGTCCTGACGCCACGTCAGTCTAACTCGAGGCAAATGTCAGCTCTTAACCACGTAATTACATTACGATGCTGAGATGATCGAGAGCATAAACCATAAAACATATTTTCAATCAAGTTTCAATTGCGATCCAACCCATTATGTCTAGCTTAAAGACCGAAAAAATTTATACCATCATGTAGGAGTGCAACTTGCATCAAGCATGCGCCACGTATAAACATTGTGTATTAATTTCAAGTGACTCGAGTATATGGACAGAATTAATATGTAATTATGGTAAAAATCATTAAACCCAGCCTGTTGTACATAGATGTAAGTTTCAGATTTTCCAGAATATGTTTCAGAATCTGATTGCTATTATTTCGAATCGATTCGAAACATTTCAAGAAAATTCGTTCACATAGATAGATTTAATGGATTCCTGTTGCGTCGCGTTTATGAGGTTCAATCGTTGTCAGTGGGGCTGGGCAATCCGATTCGAAGTACAAATTATTCAAATCAAATGTGAATCGGTCATAGGAACAAAAACATGCTAAATAAGGTTAATTTTTTCATTTTAACGACAAAATACAATTGATTTTGGTCAAATTTTACCAAAATCGATTGTACTTCGACGTTAAAATGAAAATATATCGCCTTCAAGTCACTAACATATGTAATTTGTAACAGTATATTTTCTAAGCATCATAATGGAGGTTATAACAGTAACAGTAAAAATGGGGATATTAGTTATTTTATGAAATCAACGATTCGATCCGATTTAAAAAAATATTCGAACAGGCTTCGAATTCCAAATGATTCGGTTTTGCCCAGCACCAGCTTGTCGGACCTCGAAAGAGAATATTTTACTATTATTTGGCCTTATGGTGATTTTGTGACAACTTTTTGCCATTTTTGTCGTGACGAGTTAATACACAGCAATTTCTTTTTTGTTCAGTGCAGCTAGAATTTGCACAACGAATGTATTTTTTTTGTTTTGTGAACTGATAAATTATCTTAATCCCGTTGGTAATAAGTTTTTTTGTTTTCAAATAGAATCATATTCGAGATCCGATTCGAATACAAATATTCGAAATCTGCATACCTATTAAAATTACGAACGTCATATTTTTACTTTATAAATCTGGGCCCATGATATGAAGCACACAGGCAAATTATGTATAGCATGAGAGACCTTTAATTTTGACCTATACACAATTTTGAGCAACACATTTCATTTATTTTATATTATATTGTATTGTATAATACTACAGTACTATTTAATAAATTCATAGTGCTAAAAAATAATATTTACAAACGAAGGGAGCCAAAATTTAGCGAAAAAAAGTTATCACAAACACGATCTTCCACCAACCGGCTTGTGTGGTTTCAAGTTATTCAAGTACCGATATATGGGCTGCGATATATCTACATTCACAAAACTTGATATTATTGATCCAACGATGATGGTCGTGTCAGTAATTATAATATATCATCAAATCTGACATTGATCCAATTTGTATCGTATTATTAAATCGAACTGGTGACACGTCACTCTTGGATGATAAGTACTTGAATGTACAAAATTTTGAGAACGACTTTGACAAAAGTATCAGTCATTTTTTATTATTTCAGTCCCTGATTTTACTGCTACAGCATGGTTTGTTTTCAAAAGTACACAAAAACATTCTTAGTCAGATTTTTTTTTATCAAAGCATGTTTTGTTAAGTGTGCGCCACTGATGGACCGCGTCGATGAGACGCGGTCCATTTGTGGCGCATGCGTGACAAAAAATTAGGTTTGGGTTATTTTCACTTGTGAAACGATTGATGTTCAAAATAAGTAAAACTGGGGCGATCGAGAGAGCAAACTGGTTAAAAACCAGTTACGTATTCAACATCTAAAAAATTATTAGAACAAAATCCAGAAGAAATTCGAGTCAGTCAAACTGGTTCTTCCATTGAATACCACTTTAATATCAAGCGTGGTTTATAGATTCGTCATTCCCGCAAAGAACCCATACTATCCACCGATCAGGATATTGGAAAATATTTATACGGAAAGGTTAAGAGGTTCCAGACTAATAACGAATGACATAAAACGAAGGTAATATAAGACCTTATCCCAGAAATAACTTAGTAGAATCATAGTAAGTTTCGGGCCCGACCTTTATGAATTTGTTGATACCGATTAGATGTTCAATGATTAAATTTTTTATTAACCGATATTTAGCCGATATCAAACCGATATTATTCGATTTTTTGACTTCAGTCCTGCCGCAATAGGGAAAACAAAGTGGTTTTGAACAAACATTAAACACATGTAACAAGGGTCATGGTCCTCTTTTTAGAAATATATTAAAACAACATGAAACGTGTGTTAAACATGTTTACATTAGTAGCAAACATCTTTGTAGAAATTGAAACTAGGTTGAGTTTTCGAAAATCCTTGATCAGACCCCTGGATTCTTTTCGGATTCAATGACTTTTCGGAGGGAATTCTCCTATCCGATACATCGGTTGTGCCCTAAATAAGTTCACTTTTACCAACAAAAAATAACTTAAAATACACACGGACGTATAATACATATCGGTGGGGAATTTTTTCAAAATGTGAAAAATATTAATTTCTACATCACAAAATAGTTTTTGAACGAAATTTTGTCGCGTTCCATCTGTGACTAGTGGTTGACAAAATCCAAATTAACCATTTTCTTATAGATCAAATTACCTCCTCTCCTCTTTCCTTATAAAATGGATCCAAGTCTTCAAGAGGTCGACCGAGAAATCGGTCAGGACATTTCCCATAATATTGTGGCAAAACTTCGCCATCACAGAGCGTTGGATCTGGAGCCGCTTCCTCGCCTTGTGTATCAGTCGCAGCTGAAACAGAACAAATAGGATTCAATGTGAGAATATTTGAATACGAACGCCTGCACCTTGAGGGAAATAAAAAAAATACCATTTTATAATAAAATATCGAATACAAATTGCTGCAGCTGTATGGATTCAATAAATTATAAAAAATAAATACAAAAAAGTTTTACGTTTTAGAAAACTTAATTTTATTGCGGCAACAAATTGAAGTGATTAAGCTGTGGAATCAAAGATTCATCTAGGAAAAGTAGCATTGTTGGAGGAGCATTGTTTTTATTGAAGTTTCCAAGTCATCAAGACCGACTAAGAAAATTCCCTAAGCTACTAAAGTCGCCCAGGGCAGATATCGCTCACTGCACTTTGCAATGGTTTTTCTGGGGATGTTTTCCGCTTAGAGTGCAGTTGCTGGCATTTTAAATTGTAGTAGCTCTTGCGATTCGGAAGACCATTAGTTAGCTCATTTTAGGCACGACTTCGGCCTGTCATAGAGAGAACTTCTATAAAAAAATTGTAAACATTTCCTTCGAAACATTATTCATTATTTCTCATGTACGATATTACGTAATTCTCATACGAGAGGCATTAGCAGAGGCAATGGAAATTGTGATTGCCAACAATCAAGACAATTTGATTTTTTACGATACTCTTGTGTATAGGAATTTCACGGTGTGGTCCAATAAAATGCGAGTTACTCTATTCCCAAGAGCGCTCAGATCAAATACAATATATGGCTAGTTTTGTCACATCGGGATTAGAACACACGCACCGCGTATTCCCAATTAGTAATTTTATTTTGTCAAGCATAAGTCACATGTGGTCCGCGCCTCGTCGGTGCTATGAATCCCCGACTCATACTAAGTAAAATATTTTTCAACTTCATTTTCCTAATTGGATTATTTGTGCTGTCCTTGTCAGAAATTTCGTTTTGTCAAGCATGCGCCACAGATGGATCACGCCTCCACGGCACAATCTATCAGTGGCTCATGTAGTCATACTTGACAATATTACTTCTCGTACACTGCCAGCAGTATTTTAGAGCAAAGCGGATGTACTGATAGCTAAAGTTACTGTCGCCAGTGCCCTTTATAACACTAGAAAAAGGAAATATATTTTAATTTGATCACGATCACTAATTACCGTCGTTTTGATTCTTCTTATTCAGTTCCGCGGCTTTGAGCTTTTGTTGTTTCTTTATATTAGAA
The DNA here is from genome assembly GCA_963675895.2 of Styela plicata. Taxonomy (NCBI): domain Eukaryota; kingdom Metazoa; phylum Chordata; class Ascidiacea; order Stolidobranchia; family Styelidae; genus Styela; species Styela plicata. Next base: position 24,705,639 of record OZ023140.1, read on the forward strand.
TTCCGTCTCAGTTCCTCCAATGTATCCAGAGTAAACAACTTATATTCGCTTTCAAGATCGTTTTCCATATTTTATGACGCGGAGACGACCTTTTCTTTAAAATATCCCGTCAAAGACTCACGCAGGTTATTGTTAAGATCATTGAACTTTTTTGTGGATTTGAAATTTTTCATCAGCATCGGTGTCCAGATGTAATAAATGGTGTCGGTACCATTCCAACAAAAATATATATTCCAACAATGTATATTAAAAAACTATATTTCCATATTATGAAATCGAACTGAAATATTGACGTATAATCTATTTTACTGACAGATATATTTCTGAGCCTTAAATATAGAAATATTTTGTTACATAAAGTATCAACAGTAATGTATTTCATGTTGAGATAAAACTCAGGGAATTGGGAGTCGAATGTAGCATTAAAATTTACTGGAGTCTCATTTTGTCGAAAATATTTTTTTTTTAATAAATCACTTTAGGGATTCAAGAACACACCTAAAAGGTATAGTTTGAATGAAATTCGAAATTTGCATGGCACACAGGCACGACCTTCGATTTTTTCATATATATCTTTTAGAAGACCGATTTTCCATTTTGTTTTTCCTTTTCGTTTTTTTCAGATTTTTAACATACAAATGTCAAGAATTGAGAAACGAGACTAAAGATATGTTCACGGTACACCACTTAAAAATTGTATTTTGTCAATCACGCGCCACAGATGGAGCGCGTGTCAACGAAGCGATCATCAGTGACTCATACTTAACAAAAGATGTTTTTCTTCCGCTTGGTACGTATTCGTTAACAATCACTCCGTGACCAAGGATTCCCCGGACTTAATCACTGATACAGATAGATAATACCTGTAATAATAAAATTTAAGTATACGTTCGGCTTATGTTACAAACATCTCTGCTTTCAAGCTAGCAATTACGGTTGAGCATCACGAGGTTTATTTTTTGCTCTAGTTATATATTTAGACAGCGCTACGTAAAAAGCACATTGTTTAAAGCAGAGTAACTGAAATAGGATCTCAATGAGTTGATTCAATATTTTTTAATTCCTAGAGTAAGACTGAACATCTCACACGACCTCATCAAAAAAGGAAGAAAGCAATCATTGTTGTTCATAGATGAGGAATTTTTTAAAGCAAAACTATAAATCAACACACATTACGTTGCGAACCCACACCCTTGCTACATCCACTTCCCGAGAATTCTTAATGAATTAAAAACACACTGGTAACATTGCTCTTTCACGAATATTCCAGAAATGTAGACAGTAGAAGATTATCAACGGAAAATCACGTCACAATCCAATGTTCGAAAATAACGTTTCCAGATCGATCAATTTTTTTAATAAAAAAACTCCTTTAGCAAAATAATGAATGCATTCACTTCTGTATTCTTGCTAATATCAATTCCATGTATGCGATTGACAAGTCAACGTAAAATGTTGAAATTCTGTGCTTTTCTCAATTCTAACCTCCTTTTCTATTTTTAAGCTAATTTCCTAAATATTTTAATCTTTTTGCCAGTAACACATCCCAAATCGCCGGCATCGAGACTGCGCAATCCATCAGTGACCAACAAACGACACAATCTTCTAATTGGTCTAAAACGCAGCCAGAAAAGGTTTGTCTCCACATGTTTTATCAAATATGGGCCACTGATGGATCGCGCCGATGAGGTGCGGTCCATCTGTGGCTTATGCTTGACAAAACAAAATTTTTTAATTGGTAGAAGTAATTCATCAGGTATAATATATACATGATAGAGCGTTAGCAAACCCTAAGACAGTTATTACTACAATATACATGCTATATTTGTAAGATGTTTGTTGTGACTTAATAAAACAACAAGAAAATGTTAAAATGACCTGCAGCAAAAATGCAAGATAGTAAACCGGGCTAATATAAATTCCCAACAGTACATATAACATAATGTGATAAAAAGTAGATTGGTAATAGTTGTAAAAAAAAACACAATAATAGCAAAATATGCTCAGCAACTTGTCCGGCATTACGTAATTCTATAACAGTTTCCTTAATTAAGTTTAATGCAAGACACATCACCAGTATATCTTGCTTGATACGCAAATTACTTTCATATATATTCGGTTTACGGGATGAATAATAGACGTTCAAAGTTTAGCTTTGACACGCTATGTAATATTATATATATATATATATACATATATATATATATATACATATATATATAAATTTGACATAAATGACAAAAATTACTTGCTAATTCAGTGCTTTTCTATCCTGGAAACCGAAACGTTTCGAATATCTCAAGGATATTATTCAGAATCCCATTATAAAGCATATGCTAAGTTTTTTAATCATATTTTCACATAGTAGTATTTTTCTGCTGCCGATTAACTTCGCATGTACAAAATAAAATATTGCACAATCTTTTCAGGCCACCCGGCACGAATCAATCCCAGAACCACATAATATATAACAACCAAAAACAACATCAACAAATTATTCATTGTTATCTGCTGCGTTGTTTGAAAATTGCGATATTCCACTCCTGTCGACAGTGTGGGTCAAAGATGGATTTATCTGTGATGCATGCTGGAAAAAATGAAACATGCCAGTCCACTGGCCCCTTTTACAAACTGGGGACAAATAATTTTTTGAATCTTGGAAGTCAAACCATCGTAGATTATTTTTTATATTCTCTAGATGTCTTAATTGATGATTTTGGAAACGGGCTCGCAAAAGCAACAAAAAAACTCCCCTATCTATTGTTATGAGAAACAGTTATGAATTTTTCTCCGAAGACAAGATGTATTGAATAACAATATTAGAATTGCACAATTCCAAGTTATTCTTTCGAAAGTAGGACTTAAATAAAACAAGCATGAGGAGTAAGTTTAAAACATTTTGTTAATATTACCATGTTTTCGTGCAAATATTCATCCGCTAGAAATAGTGCGAGTTACGCTTTCGTTGAAAAATCTTTTCGCATCATTCTTAACGATATCCTCAAAGTCAAACAACAATCATCACACCAACTAGGGATGTCCTTTATCTAGGAGTTCGTATAAAGATGTTCCAATACCGATTTTGACCGAATTTGCGAATAATGAAATTTGAACTTGTACTAAAAAAAAAATTATTTCGAACCCTGTCGAATCTGAATAGTCAAGTATTCTACAATGCTGATCGGAGGTAATTTCGGTTTTCGACTATTCCTTAACTGATTCATTTTGCAGTGAAATCATGTATATAGTACGTCGTAAAATTAAATATATATCATGATTTTGCGGCAAAACGGAAAAAATATGGCCAAATATCAGCAATTTTTTCTCATCTGATATGTTAAAACATTAAGTCTATTTCTATAGTGAATTTCGAATACTGTTTAGAGTACACTTTGGCAGCAGTAACATCGCCAAACAATATACTTTCTATTTCAAATAAAGCTGAAATAAAACCTATCTCCAGTCTCACGCTGCTCTAACTTGTTTGGTATACGTTTACAACTGATTTATCAGTTTCTCCTGCTAACCCATTAAACTTACAAACATATACTATGACAACAAATAGCTGCTAAGCTATCAACATTAACTTGATGTAATTTATCAACACCTTCAGTTCACAGTTCAGCTCCCGAACATTACCACGAGAGTCATTAGTAATAACTAAGTTATCTGTTAGATCACCGACAAAGTTATATTCATCCCATTATTTATCGGAGCTATCGAACAAAACGACCTATTTAGCGATTAAAAATTATTTCATTGGATTTCAGAAATTCCCTCGAGTCAGAAGCGTTAGAAATATAATAATTGCGATCGATTTTAAAAATATTTATGTGAAGTGAACGCGAAATAAAAGGGATCGTGTGATTTGGATAATGGCGTACCCGTGTCTAGCTTTCGCCACCTTCGGAGACGGATATCATTACAAACCACGCGAACGATCGAAGAAAATCTAAGGAGAGGTTCAGCCCAGTCCCAAAGGTGACTGCAATTTCCGACTTGAATTATAATAAGAGCAACAATTGCAAATCCTTAATCGATAACACACGCACCGTGCGCTAACATCTAACCTGAGCTTTTTTTATAAATTGTCATACTAGGACAAGGAATGAGTCACGTTTTCATTCAAAAATCTTTTTTTGCGTTCTGATCGGCTTCCCTTGCTTAACAAGACAGAATTGAGCAAACTCAGTTAAAAATCTTTTCCCAAAACATATATTGTAAAATATGATTCATTGATGAATCCATCCGAAGTAGCAGATACATTTCCATATGACATACACTATACAATTAAATCAAAACCTTTCATGCTCATGATTATACTCTAATTAAATCTGTAAATGCAAAAACGTCCTCGACTCTCTCTCTTTTAAAAGGTATGATCAAACTCTTACATTTTATCACTAGCAATCATATTATCTATTTCTAAACTCCAAACCATCATATTACGTTTGCCTCGATTGATTAGAAAATGTCTGTAAGCAATATATAGAATATTAAAGTTTTACTGTTTTCCGTCGCGTAAAATTCCAATTGCACGCGTAATTTGTGAGAACTTCGGCGCTTTGAGGCTGTATGTGGCATGAACGTGCTCTCACGAATAAGTAATTTCTATTGAGCTATCCAAAATTATATACTGCATAAAATTACAGAATGGCATTACGTCGAATTCGAATCATTTTACCGATTTTTCAATAGCTACGTTTGTACAAGAAAAGCAATTCAGCCGATAAATAACACTGCATCATGCTTTGAAATATTAATGCCCAAGAAGGCGGTTTCATCGCTACACATTCATCTGTTGTCAAATATAGACCTACAATATAGCATATCAACAGTGCTCTAATCCTATAACCTTCGAAAGACGCTGAATAGCTCTCTCTACGAAAGATTAATCCACCAAATACACTAATTACATACGAATCCGCATATCGCTGAAGATTATAGTTTTTAATCTTTGATATTAAATCCTTTCAATTTGCATTCTAGTCACGGCATGCCTTATGCAACATTTTATTACGCTGGGGATGGAATGAGCAGAGTGAACATTTATTGTACAAAAGAGAAAAATAAAACACTACACTACATGTGTGATAAAAAGTACATTGGAAATGATTGTAAAAATAAAAAAATAGAAAGATGTCGTTTCATATATTCTACTGAAACCCCCAATGCTTATAAATGTCAATATATCAAGAATGAAATTTTGCTAAGAATTCAGCAATTGGCACAATATGAAAAATATATATATATATATATATATGTTTCCAATAGGATTTGACAAATTTGATAATAGCAAGATTGCACATTATCATCATGTCATTCGATAGGCTAACTATCCATAAAATAATCAAAAGAGTGTAATTTCGACTATATAATTCCTCAACAATTTACGTCACCCTGGGCTTACACATACGTTTTTGATTTCTAAATTTTGAAGATCATGATAACTCTAATTCACATGTAAAGTAAAATGAATGTTACAAGTTTTCCTCTGTTGGAAACCTAGTTATGTGTCATTATAGGTCGTAAATGTTGCCGCAGGCTTTTAACAAATGAGACCAGACAACATTTAATCCGTACCTTGCATTAAATTCAATCATACATTGATCGTTAAATATCACTGTTTAACGGGGCTGAGACACTTCTGTTGACCATAAACGTCCACAAGAATCGAGTTTGAAAAAGAAGAGGTACCGGAACAAATGTCCTGGTGACATATTTGGTACGGTATCAACACTTACTTTAGGGAAAGTTCAGGCAAGAATATGCTTGTGGTTATTTTTTTCTGAATTAAACCCGAAGTCAAAATACTCACACACTTGACAAAGCATCAAACCGCCACTGAAAGTGAGCAAAAATTCAATAAACATAAACAATTGAATTTGGTTTGAGAAAATAAAAGGCAACGGTGGCTGAACTGTGAGAGTATGAAGAGTCAAGTCAGCTACTGGTTAAAAATGGGAATATAGAATCTGGCAGACTTATATTCACAAGCCTTTCAAGGTAACACACAACCAATCTTTCAGTTCATACCGGATTTTCAAATTGTCCTAAAATAAACTCACAAAACGCCTGATACACAAAAATGTTCAGCATGCTTCAGGTTATGTAAACCAATGCAACAGGTTGAATCTATGACTTGAGCCTCCTCTTTGATAAATTGCTGAAATGTTTGTACACACATCTATATCCCAATAAAATATTTCATTTTGTCAAATAAAAGCTACAGTTGGACCACGCCTCGTTGGTGCGATCCATCAGTGGCTCACATTAAGCAAAATATGTTCGAACTAAACTTTTTTGACCGAGATGCAAACCTATCTAGAGGAAAGAAATAAAACGTCCTAACTCCCCAAAGTAGCCTAGTACAATTTATTAGATTAAATCCTAAGGTGACACCACGACTCTATTCAAGATGTGACGCAAACAATCATTTTCTCAATCTAAAAATAACTTAACATAGTGAACATTCAAATCTCTGACAACTTCACGAGTCTGACCATTTATATATCGTGCCTGCTTCTTGTAGTTGTCTCTGTCTGAACCATAAATTCAGACAGTAGGCTGACTGCTCGATGATTTAACCTGCTTGTTGAAAGCGTATCAGTTACCGAATTCTGAGTCTACCTCATCAATCACCTCCACTGCACAATCACGATAAACTGTCAAACTATGTATCAATTTATTCAGCGTTTGTACTGAACGTATTATCTTAATTATAGCAATCAAACAATTTCGAGGAAGACAAAACAGTCCAAATACCATTTCACTGTATTTTACAATACAATCGGTTTGCGATGTTTGTGCTGCTGCCGGGGTAGCTGTTTTCCCCGACCTGCGATAGCAAAGAGGGAAGACCTGCGACGTCTACGGGAAGGTTTCTTATTTCGAGAGTCAAAAATTATCAATTTATGATGAATCCAGTGATACGTAAAAATAGCTCTAGTAAAAAGCCTATTTTTTCAGTAAATTAACAACGTTGATTAACATTTTTCGCTTTTTGAAACCAGAATGAAAATTGTGTTTAACTATACAAAATAAAGCAACATCAAATCAATCAACGTAACATCCATGGTCAGGACGAACAGGGCGTTTGACTCTTTCTGAATACAGCGGCAAATTTTCTGATTGTTCGAGTTTTTATTTCTTAACATTGCACCCTACGAATAATTCAACAGCGATTTTTGTTTCTGCTCTATTTCGTTGATTCGAGAGCAAAATCTGTGAATCATTACGTCATCTATAAAATATAATACCTGCTATAATATGATAATTGAAAAATATAGTTCTGCCTCACTCCTCGCTTCAGTCATTTTCCTGACACTGATTTGTTACTGGACTAATTCCCCAATCACAAATTCTATCTATTCATGAACTATACATCCAAATTTTCTTATTAGGATGTTCTTATGTATCTCGTTTCGAAGACGATAGCGCCCTTCCGAAACAGAAAGAAATATAAATTGCTCAACGTCGCATAGCCGGTCGTTTGTGGCCTGAGCTCTATTCATAAGAAGACAATTACTCGAGCATTGAAATGGGAGTAATACAGTGTATAGAAAACACGAGAAATGGACCTATCGCGATGTTTTTGTTTTTATTATTGTAGCCTATTCAAGTCGCTTGGATATGAATACCTGTGTCTAGCTAGCGGGGTGATTGGTATCTGGTAGTTGATGGACCAGAGCTAAAATGTATGCAGCCTTAAATAATCTTACCCAATAGGAAATTCAAAATATGTTCGTTGTATATATGGCATCATTAATGAAACTTACACAAGTAACTCCACCAAAAGTCCTATTTTGTCAAGCATGAGCCATAGTTGGAGCCATCAATGACCAGTACTTGATGAAACGGAATTTGGAGAATTTCTTCTGATTGGGAAGGTCATAAAGGTCAAAAATTTAAAGGAAAAACTGTCTATAATTACATAATTGTCTCCTAAACGTCATCAATTACGGCAAAGTCCAGCATTAAAAACGACAAGATCTGAATAAATCTGGAAAGCATTCTTTTGTGTACGGTATATAATGAGATATATTGCCGTGTAGGTGCGGGCTTTAGAATCGCTCTAATGTATTTCCTGCCAGTCGTGACGACTAAACAGAAATAAAGAAGGGGTAGATGGTTCCACAATAGCCCATGCCTGATGGCATTTACTGTGCTATACTACAGCGATTCATTTCTGCCTGAGGTGTTTTCTACTTCGAGTGCAGTTGCTGGTTCTATATTTTGTAGTCGGTCATCGGCATTAAGTGGTCGTTAGACAATTCCTTGCTTCGAGCAAACTTCAATATAAAATATTCTTAAAACATCATCATCATGCTTCGTGGTTCACGGGTAATTATGTAGAGTCATACAAATGAAACAATGCAAAAAATAATTAATCATGACAAAACACGTCGTTTATTCGTTCATGTCTCTGGTAATGTTGTTCATCATTATTGGGGATAAGGATTTTTGTATTCAAATTGCCACTAAGCGAGGCTGAAAGTAGCGCCTAAAAGTAACCGACTGAACTTAATATCAAGGGGTAAATAAGATAATGTAATACCAGCGACTGAAATCTATCCCCCTTCTTTGTTTCCTTTTATTCGCTTTTTACCACACACAGGAAATACGTTAGGATAATTCTAAAACACGTGCAACGCATAGCTTTCAAACCCTTCTGATTGGTGTCATTTTTTCCAGAATGCAAACATCATTTTCATGACATGCATTTCCAATTTATTTCGATATCGTTTTCAATTTTAATCTCAGTCAAGTGGAGCAATAAAATGCATGGGAATATCACCATTGTTTAGACAAGCAATAACCAGGTTAGGTTGTAAAATGGCGTATTTTATGACAAACTTTTAGTGCCTATCAGTATAAATTTTGTTTTCTTGTAATATAAGGAATTGTAAAAAAAATAGTAAAATAAAAATAATCGGAATTAAAAAATTTGTGAAAAAACTATGATTTATTTAAAACCAGGGTCAAGCATGAGCCACAGACAGACCGCGCCTCGGCGGCGCGATCCGTCAGTGACTCACACTTAACAAAGGATAAAAAAACGATATTTTTGTGCCTGCCTCTAGATGTGCGAGCCGCAGTCAACAATAAAGATCATTTCAAATTTAATTGAAGACCACCACAGCAGATCAATATCAATCAGTCGAAGAGTTATCATTGGAATATGATGATACTGTTGTGGTTGTTGAATAATGATCCTGAAATATTGATTTAATTTCCATAGAAAATTTAAAATCGGTAATAATTTAATCCAACTTTCCATTGATTATCTTTTTAATCCAAAGGATCAAACTTCCAAATAATTAGATAGTTGACGATCATCTGTTTCAACTTGCAAATAAAAGTTGTCAATATTCGATTGAAATAAACGATCTCTTTTTACTTCAATTAATACTATTTCTCAGTGATGACGGTTTTCTTGTGACATATGTCACAATTCACAAGATGAATCATACACTGAGCATATTGTAACTTTGTGACAACGCTGAAAGCCAAGTATAAAACAAAATTAACAACACTCAAAGAAGTGGCTATAAAAAATAAAAAAAAACAGCAAAATGAATAGCTTTAAGGAAATATATTTTTCTATTTTTTTTATAAGCAAACAACGAGACCCTAAAACTTATACCCGGCTGCAAAGCCTTTCATATGTTTTTACATTTAGCTGAGTTTAGGCTACTAATAAAGTTTCCCAGTTTCAGGATCCTAATTATTTAATGGAAATGGGTGATATTTTGAATGATTATGATATTTATTTTTATTTTACTACGAAAAAAACCATTCTAAACATCGCGCATGAAAACAAAATTGTTTAAACATGAACACCATCACTTTTTAAAATCAGAACTGCATGAGTCCTGCTTTTTAAGGCAATAGAGGACGCATATGTGAACCATTTTCGTATTCAATATTTTTTAGTACTTTTTGACGTCGACACGGAATGCGTATCCAAACTTGACTTGTAGAGTCAACTGCTGATATGCTATTTAAAAAAATACTTCTTCATCTGGACGTTCTGTTTTTAGAAAACTTCAAATCTCACTCAACTGGAAATCTAAAGTTGCCTGAATTCTTCATTTTGATATTATAATTCCAATCTCGCCATTGTTTGCAATGACAAAAAGCTGTTACCTGAATAAGACTTTCCAAACATTCAAACTTTTATTCTTATCGATCCGGTTAACCTTCTTATTTCCAAGTTGTCAATGAGATGATGCATTATTCATTGCAAGTTTCAAACAAAAGAATGGTCAGCTAATAGCCTAATATGGCCAATCATCGCCGTTTTGTTGTGCACTTTTATTGCCTGTAATACTGAAAATGGAATGCGATTAATATGAATTTCTAATGAACCGGTGGTTGATAAAGAGCTCCGTGCTTAACGAGTTTATTTTCAAACGTATTTCTAACTTTATTCTAGGATTCTGTTCTAACTTTTTATTTGTTAACACTATAACAACTAAACCTAACATCTTTCAATAAAGAAATTCTGTATCTGTTTCAAATAACATGATGCCTTACAAATAATAAATACATACATTTTTTTCATACAACCGGAGTAATTTTGCTTGGCGATATTGAAAAAAATTCAAAATTGACTTTTTTGGCTAAATATGGGGTGTTGATGGAACGCATCGCAACGATGCGGTCCATCAACAGCCGTAATTGGTATAAATCCTCATCAACATGGCATTTTTTAAACTCTGGAAATGTGCAGTTAGTGCAAACGACCCTTAAATTTACTTTACTTTTGTTACAATGTACAAGGCAAAAGTTGGAGATCATGAAAGCAGCAGCTTACTCTATTCAGAGAAGAGTAATGAGCTTATAGAAGTCGAGTATCAAAAACAGCGACGAGCTCGGTCCAAGTACCCAACAAAATATGAGAAAATCTTTCTGCGCGTTAATATTACTGATATACACATATTCGTTCAGAAAACATTGTGAAGATACTAATACAAACAAGACCACTAAGATATGCAAGAATCCAGAAATGCAACTATTGCATTTTAATATTGTGTTTGTTAGATTAAAAATCTTAGTTTATTCAAGTTCATTATTTGAACATTTGATCAATAACTTGAATTACTTTTGGTTGATAAAATCAGGTGAAATCATGTTGGAATTTGGAAATCATGGAATACATTGGAATTTATGCAAAATTCTTTTTAACACTGTATTATCAATAAGTCACAGTGTTGGCACAGCGAACACACAATCATCCTGGAAGCAAGTGAAACCTTTCTTTTTAACATTTAACATCTGTATATGATTTCCCTAACGTTAACTTCCTAACAGCAAAAAATTTTTTTGCGGCGGTGGTGGTCCATTTATAACTACGGCATTGGTAACGCCGAGAATAATTGAGAAGGTTCCAAAATATAAAGTACATTTGTTCGATTCCAATTTTCTAACGGTTTCTGCTTCTGATTCCGACACATGTTCAAAAGAAACGTCGAAATGTACTAAACGCTGGCGAACTATTAGAAATGTGAAAAGTTGATCCACAAATAACAATGTTTATGATCACACAATCAGTAAATAGTAGGCTTGAGTTAAAAATTTAACTTATATTATACACGGGACTACGTCATGTGAAACGCTACTTAAGTCAATCATGATATTCAACTTTTCAATTCATATTTATTCTCTTATTATTCAGGCAAATTTTGGTTTATTATTTATTTTCTAACAACGAAAATAGCGACAGCTTCTGCATTATTAAGATGAATTTTTCATTTCCCACGGCAATGACATGACCCCAATATAAATTTCAATGAAGAACCACCTACCAATCAGATATTTTATTTTGCCAAGTATGGGTCACAGATGGATAGTGTTGACGACACACGACATACTCAACAAAATATGCCTCAACAAAATAATTGCAATATTTGGGCTATAACGGCACTTACTAGAACACGTACGTTGCCATCTTCTGGAGTACAGAATTAGTTTCGTGTGATAAGCAAAAATATATTTGCACAACATAAAAATGTCAGTGTAAGCATGACATTCAGAAGCAACCAACTCACGGCCACTCATGCGGCAAAAAGTGCAGTGAGTGGTACCTACACTGGGCAGTGGTAAGTTAAACCATCTATCACTTCATTGTTTTCTTTTAATCGCCTCTTACGACACGCAGAGAGAAAGTCAGGGTAATTCTGGAGCACGGACCTACAGGACTTAGTAAGTTTTATACAGGTTTTCATTCAGAACACAAAATCACCCAACAATTTATAACAAATGAAATTATATCATTGTCCCGTGTTTCTGCTGGGAATATAACAAACAATAGTTCGTCCATTTTATAGTTGTTTTCAATTTTGTTATCTGATACAACACCATAAACAATTTCTGATGACCTTTTCACTCCGCAAGCCCGTGTATCCAATAGCGGTATTGAATTTATTCCGATAAAGTGTAAAAATATTATGTCGCGTTAAATGAATCAATCTCATTTGATCTTATATAAGTTTTGGAATTGTTTCATATCGAAAGAAATAAGTCAATTTGAAGATACCGAGTACAAAATTATGTTACATCATTTTTATTGTACTGAAACTAGAAAATGACCGGTAAATATTTTATGGTAAAGGGGGATTAAATTCTGTAAAGATTGCTTTCTAAGTGACACACAAGCATGAAATATCGTTGCACCAATTCATCTAAACATACATGTATCTTGATATCGGTTCATTTGTATTCAGATTACACCATTTCTGTCCTGTAAGAAATATTCAACTGTATGACAAATGTGATCATAAATAATATAACACAAGTGAACATACCACATTACTATGAAAAGACCATACAAGTCGCTTAATCTATGACTAATTCAGAGATTAGAGAGAAATTCCAGAGATATGAACATAAGCGCGACACTTATAGGACACCTAGCGATCAGGAAAATAGGTGACAATGAGAGAAATCGCCGACTTATTCGATCTTTTACTCGTATTTCAATTCAATATACCTATTATATTTTGAATTTCCAATCACAGGAATATCACCATAACCTTAGTTGCAAAATTATTGCTCTCTAGTTCTCCAAGCATCACCGGAAAAAATCACTCATATACTGAGTTATCGTTTGATGTCTAAAAACAGAAAATTTGACTCTTTACAAGTTGATTTCGTCGACAAATCACAATTATTGACACGAAAATCTTCAAAAATTCCATTTCTGTATGCCAACATCATTCGAGCCGTTTAAACAAAAGAGATAAAACTCCTTTCATCTCAATAGGATGCTATGGGGAAAGTTGTCTCACAGTCCTCCCTCGGACAGCATGCCAAATATTAATACAATACACTTACTATCTTTAGTCTCGTTGGGTGTTGAAAGAAAATGGCGGAACGTACTACTGGATTTCAGTCACCACAAATAGACTTTTTTCACAACTTCCAAAATCAGTGCCGATCATCAATGGAAGGCGGAAGGTCTTGAATCTCGGGGAACAAAAAATCCACGATCGAAATATTCCTTCTTTTGAAAAAAAAAAAATCAAGTACTATCACAGTATACAGGTAAAAAAATGTTTACTATTTTACCTGGTTGCGAAATTGGTCTTGCGTCTTGCCATTCCATCTAGTGTGTAATCAATAAGGAACCAGTAAGTTTATCGAGCATCGTTCAATGCTGTGGGTTATAGTGCATCGCTAATGGTGTCACACGTGTATTGCTCGATAAAGCTTTTCCTTGTTCTTAGACCTTCTTTTGTAAAAAAATAAAGTACTATCACAGTATACAGTTGTTTATCGAGCGATCGCTCAATGCCATTCCATCTAGTGTGTAATCAATAAGGAACCAGTAAGTTTATCGAGCATCGTTCAATGCTGTGGGGGTATAGTGCATCGCTGAGGGTGTCACACGTGTATTGCTCGATAAAGCTTTTCCTTGTTCTTAGATCTTGGCCATAAAAGGCTATTAAGAGCAGTTGCGTGTAGGCCAAAAGACGGAACTCAATTCTCACTTCAGCCAACTCCTGAAATAAACGTAGATTTTTTTTTCCTGCGACAACGAATTCTCAATAGTTTAGTTTGATAATACCCCAAACAGAACTGAAAATACCATATTTCGTGAAAAATACACTAATACTCTAATCACCACAACGAGGCTTTACCAACCATCCCCCGAAATAATAGGGTTCTTTCTGGCCCGTACCCCCACCATCATAGAAAATCTCACATCTATTGGTCAAAGTAATCGCAGTACGCATAAAGTGCTAACAAGCATATACCCAAACGTACAAACTGACAAAACGCAGCAACAGCGATATTCAAGGTTACGCTTCATTAGGCAAGATTGTCAACAATGCAAAGTTGGTGGATACTGTTCTGACAAGCTCACTACTGGAATTGGATCATCGAAAATAGGAAATATAGAATAGGTCGAATGCTGTGTCGGCGTACTCGTCAAGGTGTCGAACAAGACTTAGGAATAAAATATAGATGCATATGTTTATCACTTAAGGGAAATTTGTCGAATTATTGACGTAAACAGGCAGCCGCAACTTATAGTTTTTAATGCATTTCGAGCTATATATATTTCGATTTATATGAGCCATTGTTATTTATCTGTTTCAGGAGATTTACGTTATAAGAAAACATTTAACAATACAATAGCAAGTATTGAGGGTGGACAGCACAGTCAAGAAGAATTCTATATTTTGAAACAAAACGTGATTATATATTATGATCACTCCTGATGAGGATTCAAGTAGAAATTTTTTATTGAATGTTTATCGTGACGAACGCGAATAATTCTGTGTGATATTTTTCATTTGCACAGTGAGTTTTTAATTTGCGAGTTGGATCTACTTCCCATGATCAGTGCGACTTGAACATTTGTTTGGGTTTAATTGCACGTTTGATTACCTAATCCTGGTAATGCACAAATTTGACTGATTAGCGATTATGCAAGAATCTTCTCACGCTTTTCATGTACACACTGGGTCATGATATAACATGTAAGCATTGTATAAATTAATGAACCACCGACACAACCTTAACCCTTTGATGGTCGTTTTTATGTAACCTACTCGTGGGAAATAATTTGAGGCATAGTAAAAGTAATATTGTGTCAGTAAATAGAGTAAAGTAGAAAGAAAACTATGGAAACCCCACGATACAACAAGAAAAATGTTAAAAAGTGTAACTTTTGTTTCGAATACTCACAGTCAGTCTATTTTATAATTTAACACGAGTATAGGCTTCTTGGTTGTGTATCGATGACTTGAGAGTGAGAGTACTGAATACGTATCGCATATGGAGCACATCGGTTTAGTTAAAAAAAATATCATCCTAACCATCGCTGCATGGTTAAGGCGTTGCTTCCAAAACGATTTCGGATGAGAATAGAATGCGATCCGGCGAGCCTCATCGTTTTATCCTCGCGAGGGACTCATCTTTACTCTAGAATAAATCCCTGTGGAATTTTTTAGCACGTTTCAGCTGAATAGAGATATTTTTATGGCGATCTTGTCTCAAAACAGTGAATGAAAGTGTTTCGCGGAAGACGCATTTGGACTTGAGGATCGCAAACTCACGTCCCGTGCGTAACCGGGGACTATGAATAAAGGTCTCACTACACGTTTGGGTAGGTTGCTCCTTTTCTAGGTTTGTTTTAATTTACCCTTGCGTTTTATGCAAGCGCAATGCTCTGCATGCATTTCCTTACGATTTCCAATGAAACAGAGCGGTTTGCTATGACAGCTAACGCAGAGTGGCCGTTTCGTTTTTTTTTTTTTGTGCTTGTAAGCATGTGAAAACGATTAACAAAAAACAATACAGGCGTGCATTGCCGTTTTTTTTTTATTACCCGAAACGTAATGCAATGCAACGGTCAGACGACCTCACGTGTATTGCGGCCTTAAGGCGGCGTCACTGTGCCATCCACCCCCAATCTTCGTTATCCCTTATAAAAGCTTACTGAGATTATCCGATCATAGCAATTTTGTTGTAACTTATGTTTCAATACTTTAATTCTTGCGTATTTAAAATGAATGACAACACTTTTAATGATTACAGTTTATTACTATTGCAACTTTGAAAAGCGACATAATAACAAATCACAGCCATAAACAGATAAATCAGTAAAAATAAAAAAGCACAAGTTTAGTTTATCCTACATGTTTCATTTCATATTTACAAATATCTAATATAAGAAGCACGTAAACTACATGTAAATTGCATTTCTATGAACTTTCAAAAATTAAAATAAATAATTTAAAATGTATAAAAAAATGTGAATTTCCCGTATATTATATTCGGAAATAGAGAAATAAAATCTCTTAAATAAACTACTTCCTTCTCACAAAAACGACATTAAAAATGTAATGTTGTTTTGCTTCAACTAAATTGTGTAGGTATACCATCAAATAATTCGAAGCGTTTAGAAAGATACACAAAATGTAAAACAATATACGTTAGATGGTGCCATGGAGTCGCTTGTGTTTAAGTATTTAAAATTCTTTGTTTACGCGCTTAGTCAAAAGAATGTTGTCCGAAGATGTTTCATCAAGTATGTGGCGCGGGCCATCTGCGACACGTGCTTGACAAAATAAAATTGTGAATATGTTGAAAGTGCCGAATGGGGTTGTGAAATATTAAAAATATGGGGAACAGATATTAGCGCCCCTAGACGATAAAATCTATGTATGCGAATTCTCCCACTAGTAGATAGATGGTGCTGTAATATGATAAAAAATGCGCTTGAGTCAAAACAGCAAGGGACTATTTTTGCTCTTTTTCCTTGTACAACAAACGCGAACGACGTAAGTTGTATTAAAAATGAATGGCTCAAAAATAATGTATTACAAAAATATTCTCTTCTGTACAACGTTGTTCTGCATCGAGCACCGGGCGAAATAATTTGATGATCAGTTTTTCAAATTAGGAAGAAGCATCATCTGTAGAAAATGTAATCTGATTTAGTTTTTCAATACTCGCAAAGTTGAAGGAAATAGTGAAAATGTTGCCATTATATAGGCTCTAGCCGAAAATTGCAGTTGCAACGAATTAATTTTTATACCTGTCCTTATAGATTATAGATCATGCGACTACGCCATATTCTGCATGCGAAAGGCATATTTTCGCAATGATAAAATAAGTCGAAAGCGCTTTTCCAAGTTTTAACCGTTTATTGCAAACAAAATTCCTCAATGGGCAGATGGGACCGTTGAAGGAATAACCTACTGGTACAACAATTTTGTATTTCTGCTCCAAACGTTTGTTAAAAATGTTGTGATGACGCGACGTGCACGACCCCTATATTCCTTCTGGTAATATTCAAACTAAACGACCAACTGGAAGTAACAATCACAGGTGTTACATTTTTAAATTGTTTTTAATCGATACAAATAAAATACGACCGATTTATTGCTAAGCGTGGTTGAATGGCTCAACAGAATCTGGCCCATTCCCAAATAACTTCGGCCGCTCTTTGGCGACTTGAACCATGCCTGTAGCCAGCGACGCAACCAGTTCCCTCCCTCCTCTCTCGAAGCCAATCATCATAATAAATTAGACATTAATATTTGAAAAAATTTTCTGTACATAGGCTACTATGAATTTTTTTAAATCTTTACTAATTAAATTTGAATATCAGTGAGTGTTAATTGTTTTTACTCCCAAAATCGTGAAGAAAACATACATCTATTGGTACTTCGCTTAAGTTTTTTTTTCATATATTACCACAAAATTTAATACCTTCCACCCATACTTAACAAAACATGTCTTCGTAATACATTCCAGACTTGGATCGGTCCGCGTAAAACATTTCAACGTTATTTGAACGAATAAAGCGTATTTCCATGCATCTACTATTAATTAATCATGCATTTTGCGGAAGCAAGTTGTAGGCAGTACCTGGAAGAAACCAAGTCGACTTTCTACCCTTCAATATACATATAAAATAGACAACAATTTGCTACAAAGCTAAATTTTGCATTAAAAAGTTTAAACTATGTTAACTAAAATTTTTTACAATTATCAGGTTGATGAACCTGTTGTCATGGTATCTCTCTCCCAATCAGAAAAATATTGTCGTTCATGAAACACCGATAAACGGGGTATGTAACATCTGTGTTTCAATATCGAAAAACTGAAATTTCTGAAAAGGTTGGTTCAGATTCATTACAATTTCATACTTGATCAATGCGAACAATAAGCAATTCTCAAAACATCGCGTAGTATTGTTTCAAGTATGAAATTGCTATAAACTTGAAAAAAAGAGTAAATTAAAGTCAAATGGCGTATTTGAAAAACAGAAATACACAATAACAGCAATTCTTGATAAAAACATTTAAATTAGGAAAAACTGATAGGCAATTTGTTCACAGAATTAACTATTTTTTCAACTCACTTGATGATAATACATACAGAGTCTGATGTGCAGAAAACCTTGCATTGCGGATCTTTCGGAATCATAGATTTTTACGAAGTTCGATTCAGTAATTTCAAACTTGTATAATTTATATACTGAATATTGCTATATTTTGTAGCGTGACTAACAATCCAAAAGATTTTGAAATCAACAAATATAGCGGAATAGTGAACTGGAATGGACACAATGTTTCGCAATGGTAAAAGGTAAACACGAATCATTTATTAGGATAATATAATCAATTGTCGGTGTTTATTAAAATGCTAACAGAATTGATCACATTTGACAAAAAGAACGACCGAATTATGAATTTATTCGGATAAAATATAAATTAAAAAATGGGTATACAATTTGAATTATTGGATAGCAAAAGACGTCTATATCGTGGAATTACTGTTTGTATTATGTATTATTGACTGGTTGCTAAATTGAGAATTTTCATCCAAATGTCTTTGAAAAAAATAAAAGATATTCGATGTACTTTTTCCTTCATGAAAAGCAAGGGCATAGTATCCATCACAGTGTTGTTCTTTAAAATGAATACAAAAGTAGAAAAATATAACTTCACTACAAAATTACTTTTAAGTGCAAATTTTGGCTTACAGAGAAAAGTAAGCGAAGTTCAACTAAGAAAATAAAGAAATAATTAATGTCACGAAAAAGATAAACGTTGACGAAAAGTAATATATGCAATTTATGGCAACAAAGTTAAAAAATGTCCTAAGTTTTAACACTAAATTCAAGTATGAATCAAAAATAAAAAGATCTGTATTCAATATCCAATCAAAATTTTATTTTGCTAAGCGTAAGTTACAGATGGACCGCGTCTTGGCGACGCGATCCACCAGTATGATCCATGCTTAACAAAACATATCTAAGTCCAGAATGTCCACTGGGTATCGTATTTTATTGATATTTATTCAATATATTTTGGCAGAAGAAATGAACTCACTATCAGCTGTTCGTTCAATCAAGGGACCGTAACCAATCGAAAAATTTGTGTCAAAACACCTTTTGTTAAGTATGTGTCACTGATGGATCGCGTCGATGAGACGCGGTCCATCTGTGGCGCATGCTTGACAAAATAACATTTTTGATTGGGAAAATTGACAAAAATTATTGTTTAATATTTCCATATTGATTATTCAGAATTTAAAAATGGAATTATTCATTGCTTCTGAATTAGTTAAATCAAATTCATAGGAATACCACCACCAAATCATTATACTTTTTATCAAAGTAGATTACTTTTTATCTTTGACGCAAACTTGAACTTAGGTTATTCTACAATGCTAATGCATGACTTGGATATAATGTCATATCCGTTATCATAATCTAGAAATATTACTATATATATACATGCTTATAATATTAAATTATAAAACTACATAAATATACAAAAGATTGTGCTCTAGGAGAGTCACAGGTCAGTGTTGTAAAAGTTGTAAAAATCTTGAAGGAAATCTAAAAAGGTCAAAATGTATCACTATTTACGAAATACTTAAAAAAAAACTAGAACGACAATAGAAATAAGAATTATAAAAATTTTCCGATAAGATAAAATATTTACTTATCGAAGTCTAGAACCAAGGGCCATTCAAATTATGAGAAAATGCAATATTGTGCGCGATATTTTTTGTTTACGCTTCATTCCCCATAATGACGAGCCGAAGCCGAAAATTTTTTGCGCCCTTCGGCCTGTCTATGTCGCGCAAGTATGATGATGAAATTAACCAACTAATTTGTTCGGACAAACTGTAATCCATATCCACGAAATAATGGTCGAAACTTAATAAAATGTAAATCCGGATGACTTCTTCGAAAAAAGTTTCTTGAAAAATATTTAAATAATCGGACGTACTTTATGAACTATACGGCAATAAATATCTGAATCTTCTTTTCGATGAAAAGGTAAAGAGAAAAAATTAATATTTTTATCAAGTTACGGAAACTATTTCCATGTTATGTCCTGTGGTTGCATAATATCATTAGTAAATCATACACAACAAATCGGTCTGATTCTCGGGTTATCAGAACTCGTTTGATGTGGAGATTATATTACTTTCGACGGCAAAAAAGGCGATTCTTTCAAGCTTTCGTTTCGTTTTGATAATTTATGCAGCTGCTTTGATAGTTTGAAATAACACATTACTAAATCATTTCGCCTGACCCCTAGGCATTTTGGCCGTTGGAAAGCAGGCCTGCGACACAAAATATTTCGGTAATGAGTATTTTTTAATTGAAATTTGCTTCTGGAAAAGGTGGGAGTGGAGCACCAAATAAATACTAATATGGCAAGGAACTTCTAAGTCGTTAGAACCACTCTAAGCGGAAAATCATTTCGTGCCGAACTGAACTGCTATTATATAGAATGATACGTGGTATCTGCCCTGAGTGATGGTAAAAGTAAGGATACCTGTATACCAGACTTATGCATATGCTGAACAGAAAACTGCAGCATTAAATTATTGCATTGAAAGACGACAGGGAAATGATAAACGGGAAAATAATTAACTTTTAAAAAAAATTCTACAACTAAACTACTTAACGGTGGAACAGATCTCACCGCGTGGTTGAATATTTTTTGAATAGAAAATGTCTTAGTTTTCAAGTTGAAAATGTAATTAAAACTTTATCAGAAAGCAAAACTTCAAAATATCTTTCTTATTTGCTTCGTATCTTTCATATCAGAAAATGTTTTCCAAAACATATTTTGTCAAGTATGAATCACTGATAGACCGCGCCGCGGTGGCGCTATCTACCTTAGGTTCACGATTGACAAAAAAAAAAGTTCCGCAATTTCGTCGATACTTTTTGCCTTTTGTAGCCCAATGCATAGGTTTGAGTAAGTATCAGCATAAAGCTGCGTCACGCCCCCTTGGCCAATTGAATGTGAAGAATCCAACATTTTCATATGGAATAATTTAGTATTTTTTTCGCGCACATTCAGCGAATCCAATTTTGAAGTTCTTTACTGATAAGATACTCTGAAGTTTTACTCAGGGTGTTCGTAGTCATGTTCAAGATGAATATGACGGAGAACATTCTGATGTTCGTTTAAGACTTGACAGTTTGTGACATAGTCAGCATGCAGAGTTGTTATTTTACATGCAATTATTGTAACGTTTGTATAAGCCTATTATACATTCTGTTTGTTACGTGTTCTTCAATGATTGCTACACGAGCATTTCTTAATGAACTTACGAACTCGTGCTGCCGCTTTCTTCAAACTTCCATCTTTTTCAACAATGCTGTTAATTGAATCAATGATGTCATCAGCGTATTCGCTTTTCAAAAGAACTTCGATTGATTTTCGTACTGATCGAAGGACGCCATTTTGCCTCGATTTTTTGCCGCGTCCTCGACCTCCTCGTCGTCGTGGAGATTTCTTTGCGTTTTCCGGTCGCATGCTGGCCGTTGTAACGGTTGTTGTTGATTTTGCTTCAATATTGGCAACTACTTCTGAAGGCAAACTGCCGCCACTGGTATCAACGGCTCTCAGAAGTTTACTGAGCATAATTTGGCGGTGGAGGGCTTCTCTGTGTCTCCCTTTTGCGTCTGTGATGCTATGATCAGCAGATGCTGATCTTTTGCTGCAAATCGAACAAATAAGATATGATTTATTACCTTACTACCTGATTTAGTAAGGTGAGAGAATAAACATAACCATTAATGAATTTGCTTCCCGTCCCTTATTGAAGCACATTTTTCACCTCTACAAATTTTCTCGTCCATGTCAATTATTTCCATCTAATTTTTAGCTTGCTGATCAGGAATTTAATTCCGGCAAGCATCGAGCGATTTTATCGGTATCAGGTTTATAGTAATTTAACAAATCTCGGTAAAAATCGCGCAGTTAGTATCACTATTGACGCAGATTAGAAAAAATTGTATCAATACCGACATTGGAAAAATATTTGTGATATTAATTTGATTCCCTTTTTATACTAGAATAGTAAAATGAATTAAAATCCATACCTGATTTGATGTTCCTCAGTCGAGCGGATAACCATTCCACTGACAGATAAAAGGCAGCAAAGTTTTACAATAAGAAGGATGTTAGCAATGTTGTTCATTGTGATTTTTTGCTTGATCAATAAATATCTGCAAAGTAAAAAGATATACTAACAGTCAAATAAATATAATTTCTACAAAACTTCAAACCAAAATAATACTATTTTCGGCGTAGCAAATTCAATACTCAATTATCAATATTCCCATCGATCGGAATCTTATCGGAATTACAATATGTTTTTAATACGATGAATGACTCAAATCAAAATATACTTTTTTTGTTATTCATTTTAAGTCCAACAATTTCTGAGTGGTCTGATATATACATTTTATATAGGGCTGGGCAAAACCGAATCGTTTGGAATTCGAATCTGATTTGAATAATTCTTTCGAATCGAATCGTTGATTTCATAAAAAATACGAATATCCCATTTTTACTATTACAAAAAAGTCTCCGTTATGATGACTAGGAAATATACAGTTTCAAATTACAAATATTAGCATAAACTGACTTAATAGCGATGTATTATTATTTTAACGATAGAATACAGCCGATTTTGGTCAACTTTGACCAAAATCGATTGCATTTTGTCGTTGAAATGCACTTCATCTAGCATGCTTTTGTTCCTATGACCGATTCATAATTGATTCGAATAATCTGTACTTCGAATCACCCAATCCAATTGCCCAGCCCTAATTTTATATTAGTTCTCCTCCCGGATTTCGGATACATATATTTATACTATCCAATATCGAATTTGTACTATTTTAATCAGCCATCAAAATCCATAGACAATCTGTGTTAAATAAAATAATAAACCATGCTCTCGAAGCAGATTTTTATAAGATTTTCTCATGAATTATGATTTTGCAATTTTCAGACAAGAATTATTTTTGCGCAAAATAATATCCAGAATGCGACAAAATACAGCTATGAAGAACTGAATATCCTTGACACATCCCATAAAATATACTCCAATATATGACAAAAGTTCAAATTTCATTCTTTTTAAAGGGTTAACTTTTTTCGTTTGTAAATAATCAAAAATATTCGGTTAATCGAATGCGTTTTTACATAATCGCTAAAATATTAGCGAATATAAACTGGAAATTCTGAAAATTTTGGACAAAATATAGGTTATCAATGAATTAAACTTTTAGAGTTTCGCTTCATCAGCGGCCAAGCATGGTTGAGCAAATTGGAAAGTAGTGCAATGACATGGATTTTTATGTTAAATTGTCGCAAAATATCCTACATTTGAAAAAAAACTTAGTTTATCATTGCGATTTCTTTTCTTGTAAGCTTACATAATTTCACAACATTTATGTTTTTTTTGTGAAGAGATAAATAGTTCATTGTGTTAAAGACAACAATATGAATAATATGTCATTTATGAATAGTATTTCCGAATAGTTAGTTGATGACATTGTCGTAAACGTTGTGCGTCTTGTACGTGGGATTTGATGACATAATCAATATCCAGACTCCCCAATCGAAAAAATTTTATCAAAGCTTTCTTTTGTTAAGTATGGGTCACTGATGGATCGCGTCGACGAGACGCGGTCCATCTGTGGCGCATGCTTAATACAATTTCTGATTGGGTAAGTCTATGAGAATAAAAATATATTTACAATTTTTAAATACTGCTTTGAGAATTTTTCGTATAAAAGTCGTAACCGGATTACAGACTTCCAAATAGATTATTGATGAAATATTTGTTCCGTTTCAACTTAAAAGAGAAAATCTCATCACATATTTTACGTATAAATCACATTAAGAACTGATGTTTTAAAAAGGCCGAATGTCGATATTTTTTCTATTGTTACGAAAGGAAAATGAGATGAACTTCAAGCGGCATAACGCAGAGTCCGATCATCTATGATTCATAAATCGAATCAGAAACAAAAGAATATAAAGTACATACTCCTATATAACAGACACACACACAATTTTTTAACAATTCCTTTGAAGGGATGTTTTCACAATCACAACATATAGGTAGAAAACTGTGTTCTGTGTCTATTGAAAATTCGGATTCATCTCTTGCAAGAAATTTTACTTTGTGGAAAATTAGCAAATCAAAAAATCATGAACCGAACTATATATATAGATGAACAGTTACAGCATTTACGGTTAATATGTAACAAGTTCAAACGCTCGGATCTTCCTGATTAGTCTGAAAGAAACAAATTGAAATTTTCTCGTGATCTGTAGTCGAGCCCCACGAGGTCTGGTTGACAAGCCCATTGCCATCAGTAAAACCAGTGGTACGGGATTACTAGCATTGTGTCTTTCTCAGGGTGCTCGATTTTATTGAGCGTAAAAGTCAAATTATAAATTGTTTCTGGCATAACATTTTTTCTCAGTGTAAACCAGAACAAAAATAAAAGTTAAATAAATCTGTGCCTAATATTTTATTTAGATTTAAATTTTTACCTCAAGAAAGTCAAATATTTCACTTTTTCTTCACTTCGAAGATTCGTTGTAAGGTTGCTTGGTTTTTTGTTTGTTTAATTCCAAGGTTTTCAGAAGAAAATCCTTGTCGTCTATCACTAATTATGTATTAGAAAAAAAAATAACAAATTCAAGGAGATGCAACAACTTCTCAAAATTTATACAAGATTTAAGCTGAACACAACTTGGTTGAAGTAAACGTTTTTACACAAACTTGTTTGTTCATCAAAAACTCGGACGAAGAACCTTTTGCTCTTTTAAAAAAACGTTCATATGATCGAAGGAAAAATAACTAACCAACTGCTGAAAGAAGGAGACCAAATAGTGACCTAAAATTAAAAAGTCTCTGAGCTAAACAACTTCCGACTATCAAAAATGATTTCTTTTCCAATCTTATTGCCTGCATTAAACAGACTAAAGCTAATACATAACACCCTTCTGTCTCAATAAACAAGATTCAGTCCCCAGCCAAGAATACGACCGTAGACAAGACGACGTCCGTTGGCAACATTCGCAATTTGATACTCAAACTAAGGAATCGAGAAAAAATATCACCATAAAGAATATAATTATTCACAAATTATCGAACGTGTAAAAAACCTGAAACATTCGTTCTCACGGTCGAAACAAGGTATTGTTATTGTTCTTTTTTTCTTGCCTTTGTCAACAAAATATTATACAAGAATATTAAAAATTTCGAAACAAAACAGAACTGTATATTAGACAGAACTATAAGCAATACATGTACCTTTTTACCAAGGTGAACTAACTGTGAATGGATAAACACGGTCTAAAATTATGTTTTCCTTCCATTGGGTTGCGAGAGACTCACTTTTTAGAAAAATGGGAAAATTTATTGGAATTTCTTATAAATTTGATACAGAAAAATTTCTAAACGTATATTAGCACAAGATTGAAACGATGATTAATTTCTCCTATTATGCACGGACCTACTTATTTCGATTGTTATAACAGTTATAAAAACCCATTTGCAGTTTCAAGTCAATGTGACCTGTTGAAATAACCATTAAATTAACGTAACTTTTGTCATTCCTCACATTTAAATGTGGAACAGATTGATTAGTATTGTCTTTCGACAAATAAAACAATTAAGATAATAGTATTAATATACATTCACGTAAAAACGGTATGCGGCCATTGTTCTTCAAGTCTCGCTTGGAAGGAATAAAATGAAATAAAGATATTGCGTTACTTGTTCCAGTGAATCAGTCATACGTAGGCTCTGAGTTGGGCGCTTACTTTCACCCACTGATGAAACCAAAGGTATGTTTAAAAAAAATTTTTGTAGATCTTTCTTGAATTTCAACAAAAGAAATGTCTTATTGGCAAATATCGAACAGCGTTGAAAAACAAACTCTCGATAGACGACTTCCGTGCTCAGTGTGATAATTCTCCTTGCGTATTCATATGATTTATTGGTAATTCGAGTTTGTTTGAAGGCAACTGTAAAATGTAATTTAATATAAATTGGTATCGCGATAGAAGCTATAATATGGCCCATGGGCTACGCTTGATTTTAATATTTTATATATTTAATTATTGAGTAATAGGTTAATAAACAATAGTATGGCTGACATCCCAGTCCAAATTACATCTTAATATTTTTTAAATCTAGCTAACAAAATCGATTTGGTTGATTTGTTGCCGCACGTATATTTTGCATTGTCCAATAAAACGACCTTTTTGTGTTTTAAAACTCAAAAAAAGAAGAAAAGGCCGTAAACAAGCGGATATCTCACCTTTTCTCTGACTACCGTATGTTAAATAATATTAATCCAAATCTACCGAGAGTTTGGGAAATATTATTGGTTGGAATGGTTGTTTGCCTGATGAGATGAAATCTCATCTTATATCGACATTTTCGTAGATTTAGTATCATTCTTCAACCATAAGTGATTCGTTGTGCTAATTTAATACTTGTCATTGGCCTAGGATAAACAACAATAATGAGATTTTTCGTTGTAACAAATGAAGCGATCCATCCTCACAGAGTCATTAGTTTATAGTTAGTATTCTTGAATCTATACATATGTTTTTCATTTTTTGTCTCAGTTGAAAACTTGACACGATATATATCTAACAAAAGTTCCAGTCTCACAATATTTCGTTATTTTGTCAAAAAAAATTCTTGAAATCTCACAGGAAGCATGAATACATACTTACAAATTTTGGGCATACTTTTGGGCTTATTTCCTGCAGTGTTTTTAAAAATTAATATATAGTTTCCACCTTACCTCCATTTGTTCGGTATGCTATTTCAAAACTTATGATACACATGATGAGAATATAATTTCATATCTTATTAGATATACCTATGGGGGAATTATAGATATGTGTGAAAAAATATTGAAATTTCATGATTGTACCATGATTTTTTTTTATCATACTTTTATCGTAAATTTCGAAGATTTGTCTCTTACAGCATATTTTTCAAATCGAATTTTACTTTTTTTCTATGCTATTTTTCACAGACTGTCCACGAACATACCAAAACTTTATAACCAACAACCGTTAAGCACAGCTCTTTGGTGTTTGTTAAGTGTCGCTCGAATTGGAACAATAAATGCTTTTTTGCAAACTACGGTAGGAAAGAATTTTTACCTAAGTATAATTATATTTGGAAAGACTCGAAAATATTTTACTTGAGTTTCAATCTGAAGAATAAATATTGGAAACTTGCATCCTTGCTAGACTTGTATAATTCACATCGTAGATAAATAAAACGTGTAACAATTTTAGTTTTATGTAAATTTGGTGGTTAGTTTTGACAATGTTATAAAATCACTTTCAAAGTGATAATGACGAATATTGCGTGTAGCGATGCAATAAATTCACGGCACCTAATATTTCATGATCCAGCACTCAATAGGATTGGATAAAAAAAAAATATGACAATTTTTGATAGAAGTTGTCATGTTGATCATAACTTATTCTATAAATATGCGAACAAATGGAAGTCGATGCTAGAAATAGATTCAGATGTTCTTGTCTGTTCGTCCTAAACCAACACTTGTGTATGACTGATAATCCATTCAGAAGCTGGTCGTTGATTTATCTGGATCGGTTATGGAGCATCGGCGGTACACAGCGCTTAGGCACGCGTCATCTCCGGTTTGTGCTTTAAAAATGTTGCTATCATAGGGAACCCAATCAAAAAAGATTATCTAAGCATGTTTTGTTAGTTTTGGTTAATCATGGGTCACTTATGGGTCGCGTCTCGTCGACGCGATCCATCTTTGACTCATGCTTTACAAAAATAAAATCTGTCACAAGGAAATGATTACTCATCGATACTCGTGTATTGGCACTGTTTTGTGGAGATTAACAAAACGGAAGGGCTTTAGGGAGCTTATCTCGTTTTCGCCAAACTTTGGTTGCCATTAATAGTCATGAACAATTGTTTGACAAAAAACGCGACACGCGAAGTACAATAACAAATCCCACAGTTGTTATTTACTTTTTGTCAACGAAAAAAATATTTATTTCGTCACGCAGAACTGCGCCGACATTTTGGATTTTGATTGTCGTCAGTTGTTTTCCCCGCACGGTATGACATTTTGTTTCAAAAACTTTGTACCTATTCCGAATATTGGACCACACCTTTGTGTTTAGTTGGTAACCCGGTCAGGGACCCATATATGCCAGCGCTGTTTTCGTTACTCCTGTCTCCGAGACTGAGTGGGTATTAATAGAGCTGTACAGAATATTCAGTTCGTTTTTTTATTCGCTTACTTAAG
This sequence comes from Styela plicata, assembly GCA_963675895.2. Classification (NCBI taxonomy): domain Eukaryota; kingdom Metazoa; phylum Chordata; class Ascidiacea; order Stolidobranchia; family Styelidae; genus Styela; species Styela plicata. The sequence continues at coordinate 24,734,272 of OZ023140.1, forward strand.
AAAAATCGTTGACTGTAATATCAATTTTTTTTTCAAACATTCAATGACTTTTTGTATTTTTGCCCAATCATTTTGATGAATGAGGGTTTTCTTTGGCAGCATTCGTTGGGTTGTACTATCCGTATAACGGATATTTTCAGCGTTTTTGACTATCCGATATTCGTATAATTTTATATAACATTTATCCGGATCAAGAAGCTTCACATTTTTGCTTTGTGCTCAGGAATATATGTGGATAAATTTTGCAAATTTTATTATAAATCCATATTTTTGCAGGTATTTGCTTCTTGCAACGATCGTCACACTTCCTCGTGGTTAAAACCAGTCGCATTATTTTGCGTAAGAAAATTCAACTTGACCTGAGAAATAAATATTCCAGGCCTAAGAAACTATCATAATATTGAAAACTTCTGAAAATATGCCTGGCAATGTTTGTTTTTAATGCATAATTAATATCCGGGTACCCGGATAACAAATAATGCAATTATCGGGATATATCCCTTTTTCCGATAGTACACTATCCTGATATCCGAACAAACCCTAATTTGAAGTCGTGGAGATAAATATACTGATTATTTCCGTGTAAGTAATGTAATTAATATGCCTAGTTTTAAACGCCATCAAACAAGTAACATCAAACAGCAATGAATGCCCAAAGAACAAACCAAACTGAAACGATCAAGAAATCGATCGAAATGTAGTGCAATAAAACGTTAGTGTCTCTTGAAGCTTTAATAATTGCATTGAAATTTCAATTGTGTAATAATAAGTAAAATGTATGAATTAAACAACTTTAGGAAAGGATACGTTCGACCCGAGAGTCCGTCTAAAAGTTGGAAGAAAACCTTGGTCAGGGTGATCCACTCCACGAAGTGGCTATAGGAAAAAAATAAATAAAATTGCACGCCGAATACTTTTACTTGGGAACTTTCAGTTGTATCTTGTTTTGTTCCTGCACGATTTGACACCTTCTGCCACTACTGTATGCAGATACCGCTAACTCACGTGAAAAAAAGCGAAATGCATATTGTAATATCATTCAACTCAACTTCGTCTTCAACAAATATCAAAAAGTTGTAACAAAGAGTATATGATGTCGCGGTAACAAATCGCCAATAGTTTAATTCGACTTTCACAAAGTACTCACATATATATCTATTACAAAGAAGTTAATAATTAACAACAAATTTACCTCAACTTCTGCTTGCCATCAAACACAAACATTTTGTTGTATGTGAAGCAGAGCCAGTCACGCAAAAATATATTAGTATTATTTAATGATACGATGAAAATAACAGTAGACAGGCTAGTGTTGGAATATGGTAGTTCGATAAAAAAAGTCGTGGAAACACATCTTACATGTGCAAAATTCAATTCTAAATTTCCAGCGATTTTCATATTCGACAAGCAGAATATTAATAGATGTCCTAACCTTTTATTTTAAAGTATATTTATTTAGAGTAGACTTGCACATAAAAAGATATAACATGTTTCTGGGATTTCGTATTTAAGCCGCGCAAACGTGCTCATACACATGGCTTTTACCCTTTCCCAATTGGAAATACTTGCGGTTTGCGGGGACTTATGAAATGCTAAACGCAGTTCAAAACGGTTGTATTTTTCTACGTGGATGAAAGTAAAGATCCATATGACTGTAGGCTCAATTGATCCGAATCAGTCGTGGATCGGTCACATGAACTCAAATTTGCAAAATTGAGCAAGATATTCACATGTAAACGACACAAAACAGTCAAAACATGTTTGATTTGGGTCAAATTTATTTGTGCTCTTAGAAATTAAATGTGGATTGAAAATATTACTGAACATTCCTGAATTCGTAGCTATATGTTTATTGATTTTTATTATTAATTATTTTGTTATTTATATTAGTGAATTAATGGTTCGATAAGATTATAAAAAGTTATCTTAATCGGATTCGAACTAAGGTTTCCCCCAGTCATAGTGATAAGTAAGATTTATGGTGTGCCCTCTCAGGCCTACTAGTCGGTTCTGAAATTTTGACATTTGCGGGCCGGCAGACTCGATATGAGTAGTTGGTTAACTGCTCGCCAATTTGTTGTTGTTTTTTAGTCTGGCAAGCTTCATGGTGTGGTGATTTTACAGCTGCTATCCACATTTTAGCTCAGTTTATGTTGTTTGCTGTTCATTTGTAGCTTTAGTCACTCTCAATTTATATAGATAGGAACTTTTGGAAAAATGAGACTGTCAGTTTTGAACAGCGTTTTAAATTGGACAGTTCGAAAATTGCGCCAGGACTGCTATCTACAGTAAAGACAATGATCATTTATATATAAGACAAATAGAAAGATGTCTTAATGTTTCAGTCCTTGAAAATACCGGAAGTTAGTTTTAAAAAATATCTGTCGTCGACAAAACGATTGTGCGCCAATATAATC